>JAGFMF010011861.1:14716087-14834929 GCA_019455555.1 Galemys pyrenaicus | reverse complement strand
GGGGGTGGACTGTAGGGTAAAGGTTGATCAGGTATTTCCACCCTCCCACTACTGATGATGGACACCTGTGGTGCTGCGAGCATTCCAGGGTGGGCATGCTCAAGTAGGCGCACCTGTGTTGGACACGGGCATAAATGGGCGGCATCATGAGGACGCCAGAACAGACAGAACTGGGAGGACCAACCGACAGTACTGACAGCAGCAGCAGCAGTGGCAGAGAGAGAAGAAGCAGCCGAGAGGGTGAGATGTGCTGGGTGCTGGGAGGCCTGCCAGCCTCCCGGGCCCCTGGCACCCCTGCCTGCCATGTACCTGGCCACCTCTACTAAATAAAGTATGAAAAGCCACCAAGGGCTCCAAGACTCTCCTTCCTTGACCCGTCTGCCCAGAACCATCCGGAACCTGCCTCCAGTGCCACCTCCATCCTGTCGCTACATCCCCTATTTGGTTCCATTATATTCCTCCTAGGAGTGAAACCATCCAGTATTTTCTTTTGCCTTCTGACATTTCACTGAGCATAATCCCTTCTAGCTCCATCCATGTTTCTATGAATGACTGTAGTTTATCTTTTTTGATTGCTGAATAGTATTCCATCATGTACATGTACCACATCTTCTTGATGCAATCATCTATTTTTGGGTATTTAGGTTGTTTCCAGTTCCTACCTATTGCAAATAGTACTTCAGTAAACATAGGGGTGCAAGTATTCTTTTGTTACCATGTTTTTGTGTCTGTTGGGTATATTTCTAGGAGTGGGATTGCTGGATATTATGGGAGTTCCATTTTTAGTAGTTTGAGGAACCTCCACACTGCTTTCCATAGTGTTTGGACCAGTTTGCATTCCCACCAGCTGTGTAGTAGAGTTCCTTTTTCTCCACATCCTCGCCAGTATTTGTTGTTGCTAATTTTTTTGATATGTGCCATTCCCACTAGTGTGAGGTGGTATCCATAGTGGTTTTGATTTTCATTTCTCTGATTACCAGAGATGTTGAGCATTTTTTCATGTGTCTGTTGGTGATTTGCATTTCCTCACAGTTATATTCTTGAAGGCCTGGGGTGTTTACAACTATAGATGGTGTAAGAGATCAGTACTTCACATAATTGTCTTCTGTCAGTTCTCTATCAAAAGAGTCAGTACAGAAAAGTCTTTCAGAGTTTCTTAAAAAGTAAGATACACAAGTGTTTACAATGGGAACTGAACTGTTAACTCATATGCTTCTGGGTTTGCTTTGCTTGGAAATCATTATTGTAAACAAACTGAATTTCTTATTAATATTAATGTAAACCTGCAATTAGGAAGTGCATGAAAGGTTATATTTCCATGTTGCTATACTTTCCAGGAAAGAAACGATAGAAAGGAGGCAAAATTTGTAAAAGTTTCTGATTAGCAATCTCTAATATTCTTTAGTAAATTCAACAAATGAGATTCAAGAAAAAAAAAAGTTGTTGATAGCGGTGGTTAAGACATTTCTTTAAATAAAGTAGAAACCTCTATTTCTAAAGATTTCATTTAAACATGTGTGGGAAGTTAACTGCTAGAATTCACAAGTTACAGGAGGTGAATTAGTAGGAAGATACCATGTATTTATAGAAAAATATTTCTAATAAAGATTCATAATAATGCAATTGTGGTTACCTGTTAAGTTGAAGGTATCCCTTACAAATTATAGTCCAGAATTCTAAAACAAAGACAGATGTAATAACTTGAAAAAGGTCATTAGCAACTTTTTCACACCATGGATATGGACCCATGCATTTCTGAGATCTACAATTTTACATTACATTATGTATGATTAATTTTTATATGAAAAAATCTTGAACACAATCTATATTAATAGAAATAATTAATGGACTTGCCCTTAATTATTAATAGTTCACAGAGGGAGAAAAATAGCTGTCTCTTTACCAAATATGGTAATGGCTAAGTGGATGTGCTACTGATTTTACCAGCATTCTTCCCCCCAAATATTGCATCACCATCCTGGAATACAGGCTACAGTCCTCTTTAATTATGTGTTTCGATGGCAAGCTACTTTCTGGAATTAGAGAAGTAGCAGTTCAGCATCTAGTTTGTGAGTTGAACTGGGTGACCTTACCTTATAAAGAAATGGCTAAAACAACACTGACCACAGGCCTGTCTGCTGAATTCAGAGATTATGTTTGTGGCCAGTAGAACTGAATACTGGTAAAGAATATGTGTCCTTCTTTATAATCATCTTTTTAAAGGTCAGAAAACAGGAGACGAG
Source organism: Galemys pyrenaicus (assembly GCA_019455555.1). NCBI lineage: Eukaryota > Metazoa > Chordata > Mammalia > Eulipotyphla > Talpidae > Galemys > Galemys pyrenaicus. Next base: position 14,832,686 of record JAGFMF010011861.1, on the reverse strand, counting down.
GAGAGAGGAAATAAGAGGCATGGAGTTGAGTTTGTGGATTGTGAGACTGACCATTTTATCTTTGAAAATTCTTCAAGCTAAAACTGGGTCTTGGTGACTTGGTGATGAATGATGAGAGAGAAGAAGGCTCCCAGGAGAGTTGAAGAAAATGCAAATAAGTCAGACTCTCCAATTGATGTCACTCTAACCAAGCCTGCAATTTACTAATTATGTAAATTTTAAGCTATGCTAGTGAAATTCTTTCAAATAGCCTGCACCTGTGCTCCATGTTGGTGTGTCTTAATAGATTAAGTTAAATTGTAACCACATTGCTTTTTATTTTATGCCAATTTACTGAATCCCAATACAATGTAATAGGAAATTACTAATACAATCAAAAATCATTAATATGGCATAGTGTTATCTTTCTTGTCATGTTTGATATAACATTTCTGTATTTTTCCAAAACAAGTTTCAGCCCAACTTCCCTTAGTGGTTTTGCAAATGCAAACAGAGCAAGCTGAGATGGTGTCTTGCCTCCAACTCTATTCCCACAGGTGGATTTAAGTTAGCACTACTTAGTCCAAATTGTTAAAGAATTGGCAGCTGTAACATTGTAGTCTGAAGCTCATTCCAGCAATTCTAAGAAGGAACAACACAGCAAGTCGGTTTTTTTCCTTTTCCTTTTTCTTTTTTTAAGATTGTGGATTCCTTTTCTAATATTTCAGAATTTTTTGTGTAAAATTCAGAAAACCAGAGATTAGGGATCTTATACAACTCTTTCACAGAATAGATAAAATAGCTGATTTGCAGACAAGCTGTTTGATTTGTCCTAGAACACACAGTTAATATAAGGAGTAAGAGAAGTAACTCCAGTATTGGCTGATGGTCTGCTGTTTGTAATTGGAGCCTTCTAATAGTTTGTTTCATTTTTGATATGTTAGTTGTCGTGAAGTTCTTTCCCCAGTAACTATAATAAAGTTCATCTCAAAGTTTTCAGTGGCAGTTAGAAAAAGGGCATGAGTTTAAAGATATTGGGGTGGGAAAATGGACAGATTTGTAATAGGTATGTGAACTAGATAGGCAGCCTCAGAAAACATGAGATACTGTCTTTGTTTCAGCTTTTTTTGGTGCCTCTGGGTGACAATTTGATTCCTCTGTTACAATTTCATTTTTTCCTTTAGAAATTAAGAGTCACATCCTTTGTACCATTTATCTCAATGGACGGTGTAGGGTCTGAGAAAAGTCTCAGGCTTTTCTGCCCTCCTGTCACTGATATAATGATGGACACCTGCGGTGCTACACACATGCCTAGGTGGGCATGCGTAAGTGGGCACACCTGAGTTTAGACACAGGCTTATATGAGCGGTGTCATGAGGACGCCAGTACGAATGAGCAGCGAGAGCGGTGGAACACAGAGCAGAGGCAGCGGGAGAACAGGACGCCAGCAGGAGAAGCAGAGAGAAGCACCAGCAAAGCAGAGAGAGGGTGAGATGCGCCAGGGGCTGGGAGGCCTGCCAGACTCCTGGCCCCCCGGCACCCAAGCCTGCCATGTACCTGATGCCACCTCTAATAATAAAAGCATAAAAGCCACTGAGGGCTACACACACACACACACACACACACACACACCCAGTACCTGATGCCACCTCTAATAATAAAAGCATAAAAGCCACTGAGGGCTACACACACACACACACACACCCAGTCTACTAGAACCATCCAGAAGTTGCTCTGTGCTCTTCCTGGCACTACAGATGATCAGAGCCTGAAATTCAATCATTTAGATGAAACTGTAAGCACCTTGAGTGTAAGCTATTATTATCATGGAGTGACATTTTTTTTTTTAAAGATCTCTCAGTTGTATTAACTACTGAGTAATGGTAACTCTAGTACAAAGAGAAGCTTAGAATGAAGCCATAAGTTAGAAGAAGCAAAGTGAATCTTAAGTGCTCTCCTTCCCGGTAGTTTTAAGAATCAGAATGGTTAACAATACAGATCTTGAGGCAAGATCTTCATAGAGAACATTTTTATTCCTTTCAGTTTACAGCAAGGTGTTCAGATAATTACTATTATTTACTAGATCATCATTTTCCAAAGTTGAGACAATTAATACTGATGACTTTTATTACCTGAGAAAAATATGTCATTGTATACCTCATAAAAAACTATTGACTGGGTCTCAAGTGTTATACAGGTGACTTTTTAATGCAATATTTTAAATTATATTTTATATTTTAAAATTTATATAGTGTTGTATAACAAAAAATAGTATTTAAAATTCTGTGGATGGGTTAATAATTTTCAGTTGTTATTCTACCTTATTCCATACCTTTCCCTGGTATAATTTTTTTATATTATAAAGAATATTTTAAAATCTGTATGAGATTTAAGATCAGTTTATCTATACCAAATGAAGTTTTAGTACTGTCTAAACTAATTAGGTGTGTGGGGGGGAGGTGGAGAAGAAGGGAGAGGGGAAGAAGGCTAGGCAAAAGAGAAAGGAAGGAAATCAAAGAAGACAAAAAATAATTTGTCTTAAAAATTTCAAAAGAAATTCTGAAGTTTAATAATTATTCATCTGTTCAAATTTGTTTTAAATTGTTTTAAATATACTTCCCTCCAATGTTTTATGGTTTTCTGCACACAACCTGTGCTAGCTTATAAAATTGTTTTGGAATCCAAACATTTAGAGATGAAATAATATTCATATAAGATGAAAGTAATATTTATCTTCTTTCCCTTTGAGGATATTAATATCTTCTAAAGATATTGTTTATACTATCACCTACTAAATAAAACTGTTTACACTATTTCTATGTGGTTCTTTCTCTCTTAGTTTATAACACAATATAATTTACTTACAAACATTTATAAACTTACAATCCAAACCCTAATTTACCTAATGATTCCCATTTCATTGCTTTAAAACAGAGGCCAATAGCTTTCAGGTTTAATCCAGCCCCTCACTTTTTATTTATAAAGGTTTATTGGAATACTAGTATCACTTCTTTATATTGTCTGTGGCTATTCTTGACCTACAATGGCAAAACCAAGTAGTTGTGACAGAATGTCTGGCAAATAGGTTCTAAAACATTCACTCTCTGGCATATCACAGAAAAAGTTTGACCACTCCTTTTTTATAGCCAATTTTACAAATAGTGAGGGCCCACATATTTCATTTCTCCAGTTCTTTCTTATTGCAGATTTCTAGATAACATGCCTCTCAGAAATTCAACAATGAGAGATATAAGTATATCCATAGTTACCCTGTTCTTTTCCTCTCAGTGGGTTCCTACATGGTATCCTGGTGGTAGAGAAACAACTCTCATCCTATTGTCATTGTATATTCTTGACAACTGAGTTACCAATTTGTGATGCATGTATCTACTACACAAATGGCATTATTTCTCTCTCTGGACAGCTTGTCATCCAGACTACCCCATCTTGAGTCAAACTTCAATATAAGTGCTACAGTATCTTCCTTATCCATTAATAAATCTATTTTTTAGAGTTCTGCTCTAATTTTCTTCCTAAAATGACTCAGAATCACTCACTTCCCTTTCTCTTTATATCTTTCCTATCCATGTGCTTCTTTTTATTCATATTACTCGATGTCACATTGACTCCATCTTTCACTATTCTTATCTCCAACTGAAATTTTAGCTACATACTCGGTCTGGAATTTAGTCAGGAGTCAGTTTTTACCACATAGATAAGATCAACATCTTAAAAAATGACAGAGCAAGATAAAGGATGGTTTCTGGGAGGCCAATTGGGGCAGATCCACCTACTTATTTTAAACCACCGTTTGCTTCTGTTATATATATACATGTTATATTAGATTCATCTGTACTCTATCTACTGCATAACTAATTCCAATTAAAGAATCCTAGATTCCAGTTGCCCTTTTTTATGAATTTGGAAAAAGTAGTTTTATTGGCAACAGCACACTGAGCACAAAATTCTAAATAAGCTAATAATTCTTCTCTTTTCCAATATATATCTTTAGTTTTTATGTAACTTTAAAAAATACATTGAAATATTTCTTCTATTTTGTGTTAATTTCTTTTGGAATAGTGATACATATCATAGTTGTGGTAAACACCCAGATTTATACCTGTTTTTGTGAAAAAAAAATTTTTAATGCATTCACTGAGTCAAGTGACAGCTCTGTACCTAGATTATTTTGACTCCCCAACTAAAATCTCTTAGAAGACTCTCTGTGTCCTAATGTTTATCTTCTCACAAATAAGGGCTATCAATGTATCTTGTTACATTTAAATTTAGTCACTTTACTTGTCTCTCTGAATGTTGATAACCAAGTATTCTCAAGGCTAATCAAACTTTTTTCCCCATTTATTTGACATATACTTTCATAGATGAACAAACGCTGAACCCCTAAGCCTAAATATCAAAATGAAGTACAGAGCAAAAATATTTGCTTTATTTACAACAATAGGGAAAACTTAAATAGGGCAAGGGTCAATTTAACAGCTACAAAATTCAGCCAAGAAATTTAACCTTCTGATAAAAAAAAACAAAATGTATAGGGAGAGTGATCTTTACAGAATTCTACAACTCTATGAATTGTACATTCATATCAACTCTATGATAAAGTACATTTATTAAATATTACAATTCTTTTGAGAAAGCAGGCCTTATAGAAATATTATCAGTGAAGTTGATAAAGAAGATGTAATATATAAAGTAGAATAATACTTAGTATATAAAAAAGATGAAATCTTGCCATTTTTGACAATACATATAGACCTTGAGGGGATTATGCTAAGAAAATAAATCAGAAAGAGACAGATACCATATGTTTTCACTTTTATATACAATGTAGAAAACAACAAAGTTATATTTTGGCAGATTATAAGAACAGAATGTTATCAGAGAGCTAAGTGATGGTGTATAGGTAAAACAGAAAAAGGGAATTGTGGAAGATTGAGATTAAATTGTTGGTGATTATAATGTAGCATACACATATGTTGAACTAGAATGCCATATGTTTGAAACCTATAGATAGTTGTAAACCAATGTCACCTGAAACATTTTAAATTTAAAAATTAAAAGAAAAAAGTGGCTAATACAGTAGTTTTTGATCAAAGAAAGCCACTCCCATGAAAACCTACTTAATTATTTTAGGAGCCATTAAATAGTAACCTATAGAGAGTGAAGAATCAGGCTGGGTATTTAGACAAACTGAAAATCTGTACTTCAGAATTGTTTAACTTCTTATTAAACCAATGTCACTTAAAAAAATGAATATCCTGCAAAAAAACCAAAATCATTTCAAATGCTTTGGTTTTATTTATGTTCACATTACTTTTACATATCAGCTTTAAATTTTCCAACAGGATGACAACTACAAATAAGATAAATCTCATATACATCAAGGATTTATTTTTTGGTTGAAAGTAAAAATATATTTTTTTTTCCTATGGAAAATAGGAATGTGATCAGTCACAGCAAAGAAACATAATTCCCCACACATATTCAAAGTGCTGAAGATTAAATGGCTTCTTGGTAAATACTTGGAATAGGTTACATCAAAACTTGAGGATCTTACCAGTCCTTAATAATATCCCCATGGGATAAGAATCATAGGACTGTTTCTAAGACATTTGATATCTACAGTAATCTCTTTTAGAAGAGTTAAGGAAATGACTTTTAAATAATAAGGGGGAAATAAACTTAAGCTACAAGAAATTTTCATTAGGCAGTAAAAATTGTCACTTTTCCTCTGATCCACTAAAAACTACCACATTTATCAGACTTCAAACAGCTTTTATGTGACTTATTCCTAGCTGATTTCCCAACAATGAAATGTATTTTTGGCTATTAAATATCATAGTAATGCACTTAAGGAAATACACTTAAGCCTTAAGTTTTCATTCAGCCTCAGACAAGGAAACTGATTTAGTTTCTTTTTACGAAATGGTGAATACATATGCATCAACCAAATGCTAAAGTTAGACCTTCTGGAATATTGGAGTGTCACTAAATTTAGTAGCCTGAATTTTCAGTCACATCATATTACACTTCAAATATATTTCAGCCCATTGGAGTTAAAAGTTTAATATTAAGTTTTATGTTCTCTTTTTTGAGAATTTTGTTCCTCTCTTAGCAGGGTGGAAGTATCTCTTTGTAATGCTTGAATTTTGATCAGAGGAAAGAAATCAAGATAACATATTTATTACTTCTCTTTTTTTGCCATATGGAAAAGTATAAGAGAAAATAAATGTAATATATTACTAAAGGGTTGTCAGGTATTTTAGGATAAAACTTTAGCTTTATATACATGCTTTAAATATTTCTCCCAGTGAAAACATCAGCACTTAAAAATTCAAAGCAATATTCACAGCACTTTTCCCCAACATTGGCAAATGTGTGTTTAAACCTTTTAAGAAAATCTTTTCAAAGTTTTCTCTAAAAGTCCCTCAGATATGTTCACTATGCTTTGACATGTATCATGCAGAGTATGAGTAAAGTAGTAGAAGGGAAATGTTAATTTTAAAAGAATTGAAAGTGACCTCTAGCTCAAGGTGTCTTTAAAAACCCTTATCATTTTATCAAAAGGCTATTAAGCTTTATAATCAGTTGGAATGATTATGAGAGATAAACAACAAGATAAACTTAAATTGTTATTGAAGGAAGTTTCTTTCTACTTGAATGATGATGTCATGGATACAGTTTTGAACTATATTGACTGACCCTTGTATAGGAATTGGGGTTTTTTAATTACAACTATCTTCAAGTCACAACTTTCCACCTCAAAAAAAAAAAAAAGAAAGAATCCCCAGAAGTGATTAACTGATTTAAGGAGTCAAATATGATACATTTGCTCTATCAGGCTACCTAACAGCATTCAGTAGTAAGACAAAGCTTCATAGACAGGCAGATTGAGTTTTGGTTTTACCATTTAGTGAGAGGTGGAAAGAGAGGTGATAGTAAGGAGGAACATCTGGCAAATAGCTTCATATATTAAATACATGTTTACTTTGTAGTTACTGGCCATTTATCTATTTGATAGGGATAATAATTACCACATCGTAATATTGTGAGGATCAAAAAGAATAAGTGTATATGAGCTACTTACAGGCACACACTAATAGCTCAGTATTAGGCAACACTCATTATAATATGGACAGAAACTAGTAAGTAGCTTACCTTGGGGATCTATTGTCCAAAAGCATACATGCCAAACAGCCACAGACATTTAGGTCCCACAGTATTTAAACCATTAAGGTTCATAAGAACAGGTTCTTGAATTCTCCCTAGATATTTGGATTCCCTTTATATCTTGCTCATGTTATATTCCCCAAGTTTAAATCCAAAAATTAAAATAATGTTTGTTAATGATTTTTTAGTAGAAAAAGCATTATTAAGACTTTGTTCTCGGCCTCCCTGGTGGCACAGTGGTTTGGGCAACGCACTGTGAAGCAAACCACAGCCACTGCAGCATGAGTTTGATCCCTGCTGCCAGCCAGGGAGGGGACCCACATGGCACAGCAAACCTCTCCTGCCTCGCCTGCTGCTCCACTCAGCAGTGTGGTTCAGTCAGTCTGCCTGTTCTTCTCCCCACTCTGTCTCTGGTGGGTCCTCTCACCTCCTATGACTCTGGCCTGTACCCCAGCTCTTGTGTGCATAAATAAATAAATCTAAAAAAAATCTGAATAGTTTCTTTGAAATAAATTGAAACTGTTTTCAAAAATGTTCAAGGAAGTAAACTAATAGTACATTAAAATAAAGGAAAATTCAAAATAAAGGGAAAAAACCTAGAACTCTGATTTACTGATTGTTCTAATGCCAGCTATATTATTCCACATCTGAGTCATTAGTAAAAAACTGCTAAAGATGTACATTTTTATGTTTTTTAAATTATCAATTCACTTTTATTCCAAAACCAAACTTTCTTTACCAAATTCTTGATATAAATTGAGTAAAGGCAAAGTACTTCATGGACTAACATACCTTTTTATTATTATAATGCCACACACACACACGAGAAACTTTCCACAAGGAAAAGTCACGCCATTCATCCTACTGGTAAAATCTATGAAACACTGAAGGAAAAAATATTATTAGACTTGTACAAAGCTCTTAAGAAAATAGAGAAGGAAAGAACACTTTACAATAGTGAAGGACTGGGTGTGAGAAGTAAGTAAAGGAAAAGAATCAAGCTGATATATAGTTTTGGCTTATGTTAACAGTAAATCAAGTCATCTACTTAGGATGGAAAAGAAACAGATATGTGAAGAGAGAGAAAAAATATATTAGTGACACTGCTTAATACACTGAAAATTTGATATGCCAAGTGTGTATGCCAAGTCTTCAATTGCAGATCTCCAGAGATATGTGAATTAGGCCAGGCCACAGATATAAATGTGTGATTTGTCAATATAAAAAACCATTATTGAGATTACCTGGAGACTGAACCTGAATAGAGAAGAGATGGAACCACAGAACTGAATATTAGATATACCAGCATCAAAAGGTGGGACAGAGGACATGAAGTTGGCAAAAGAAACTGAGATGGCATGAACACTAAGGTAACAGGAAAACAAGGAGAAATATGGATATTAAAGCAGTGGTCTTTCTATCAAATGCAACTGAGAAAGTTGGCAATAATTAACTTGGCTACACAAAAGTCACTGATGACCTTAATAAAGAATTTTTGGGAGAGAGCTAGAGACAGGAGTCTTCTCAGTAGGTTAATGAGAAAGAGTAGTTATAGAGAGCAGACAACTCCTTCAATAGGATTTGCTATACAGGAAAGAAATGTATTAGTGGTCTATAAATGTGACTCAAGTAAGTTGTTTTTTTTTAAGAGCTTAATTCCAATGATAAAAATCCAATAGAGAGGTGTATACATTGGTAATATAGAAGAAACAGGTGAACTGTAAGAACTAAGACCTTGAGAAAGAGAAAAGAATGAGCAGAGCAGTTGAGGGGAAAAGCAGAGAGTATGGACAAAGACATAGTAGGTTCCCAATTTGCAGATGGGAAGAAGGTATTCCCTTCATAGGCCTTCAGTTTTCTTTATGAAATTCAAAGAGAGGAGGAGGATGGGACACATGAAATACTCATAATAGAGGGTGAGTGAAAACTTCAGGGAAATTTCACAGGCAATAGTGAATAGCCCATTTGAAAAAGTGTGAATTTAAAGTAAATCCAGTTAACTGAGTTGTGTATTTCCAGCAATGTTCAATTTTTGTGTGAACATTGTGTGAAGTAATTGTAAACTTCAATTTAACTTGGAGTAATTAGATACTTAACATTGGATATGCAAATGCCATGACAGATTTTCAGGAGAGAGAAGCAAGGAGTTAAGAGTGTATCCGAACACCCATTCTCCTTGACCTCATCAGAATAAAACATTAACCAGGGCCATTTTGCTTTAAAATCACTGCCAAATACAGTACGAAAGGGAAGCATTTGTTTAGAGGCTATGGCTGTATGTCCAAAACCTCAAGTTTTTAGTAGAAGAAAGTAATGGTAGTTACCCATTGCCCAGAAAATTCTTGATTTTGGATTCTACCTTATTGTTATTTTCAGCAGTCATGAACATTGTCATGTCTGGTATTTCATTGCCTTGTTGGATTTGAAGTTATTTTTAACCTGCTGAAATGAAAAGTTGACTGCATTTCTTTTCCTTCACACTATTCATCTCCCCTCATAGGAAAGTATAGCGAGTGGTGGCCCCTTTTTCCTGGTGACAAGAATCAGTGTGTCAAATTTTCAGACACCAAAGATTTGATAAGGGCTAGAGCATTAAGACCAACAAGGTCAATTGTCCTCATCCAATGTTATCTTCTAAAAGACTCACTGTGGGGGTTTACACTCTGCTTTAAGAGGTGAAGTCTATGCTGGTGATCTATGTTTAGATCACTGACTCCTCTAAAGCTCACTATGAGAAATGCTTTAGTCTTCTTCAACAGGCACCATAAAAAATAGTATCAGACTCTATTATCACTTGCATTTACACTGAAAATCAACCTCAAAATAGCAGGCTCTGCATGTCTAATTAGTTGTCTTCTATAACTTCCTTTTATTATTGATAATTATAATATTTATAACAGCTAACCATTTACCTCAGTGCCATTATAAATATTTTATGTGGATTAACTCAGTTAATCCTCACAGCAACCTTATGAGATGGGTAATATTATCATTACCATTTTAAAGATAAAGAAACTGAGTCACGGGGTAGCATAAGTAACCTGCTCAATGTGAAGTAATATGTATGAGAGCTGAACTTAAACCCTACATCCTGGCTACAGAAGCTACTAATAATCACATGATATTGACCCAATAATTTAATAAACTTAACTAAGAGAAAGGTTTATTTAGTATATCATACTGTTTCTACCCATTTTAATTTAGATTGCGCTATATTTAAAATATTATACATCTGATCGTTTAGCTTCAGGAAGTCATATTTTTATGAAAAAGAATCAGATTATCTGACACAGTAGAATCTCTAAATTTCTCTCAATTCTCCTTATGTTATAGTCAGAAAAAAAGTTAAGTTTGAATTATATTAAATTGCTATTATTTTACCTATTTGATTGATAAAACATTTTTAGTGTCATGATGATTTTCACTGTCATTCATAATCTCTTTTTTGGATCCCTTTATCAGAACTGAACATCATCTTCTGATGAGAACACAAGTTAAGACCAGGGACCTTGACTGTAACTGAGAGACAGAATCATTTCTAATGAGATGGCACTTTACCAGTGATGTCTAAAGACTTGTGACCTTGGCCCCATTTGCCCTATGAACACCCAGTCTAATTGCTACATAATGTGAGGCATGCCTTGCCTCAGAAAGTAGATAAAATCTAAGTCTTTATTATACTACTATTTTTTCAAAGAACCTGTTCTTGAAACCTAATAGTAAAACAGTCTCTCTGATTGAAAAGTTAATTAATTGTAATGGTTACAAGAATACTGTCACACCTACAATGTGCTAAATTTCTCATATCTCCCACATGATTTTCCAGTGCTAAAAACAGCATCAATGCTTGTATTCCTGGCAGAAGCTTGCTAATTGACAATCAGAAGAATCCAGATAATGTGTTTCCTGAGTGTGAACAAGAAAGGTTGTCACATCCAGAAGTTCCAAAATAGTTTTCTTTCTTTAGAAAATGTGTATCTTCCCAGAACAAGCAGCATTTCTTTCCTGGGTTTTAGTCTGTGTCATTAGCCACCCCTGTGTCAGAACAGAGGTGATTTCTGGGCAATTGAAAGTGCTGTTTTCTGTATTTGGCAAGTGTGGCAGTCCAGATGTCCTCACCACATGAAAAGGCTGACAGAATGGTCATTTTAAAATTTGTTCAGCAAGTCTATTGGAGGTATGAGAGGTGGCACTGAGGAGATAAACAGCAGGGCCAGGGAACAGGGACGTGTTTATTATCAGTGACACAGACCATTCTTCCTGTCAGCAAAATATCACCGACATGCCTTTCACTGTGAGGTGATATGTTTTGGAGATACAAATAAGAGAATATAATTTCTATCCACTTCAGAAAAGATAAGCATGAACACCTAAAAATGCCACACCAATATGAAGCAAACTGTAAAAATAGCCAAAGACACTTGACTTTATAATCGTCACCGCCCAAATTTTTAATAGTAGTTAACAAAATTAGTGTCACTTGACAATAAAATGGATATATTCATTAAGTATTTTAGAAACCATCTCCACCAGTCATCACAAGTTAATATTTCACACTACAATTAGAAACAAAAAGAAAGAAGGAAACAAGCTACTAAAAGCTGGAAAAAATATAACTATATTTTTCATATACTAAAAATAGTCTCCTTCTTTGCAAGACTTTGGGTACTGTATAATACAATTTCATTCTCTACAAATAAGGGAACTGAGTACAGAAAAGCTAAGCAATGTGTATTTTAAAAGAGCATTTGATTAAAACTCAATATAACCTTGAATTTTCTTTTTAGAATCTCCTTTATTATTTGTCTCTACCAAGATTACAAAATGTCTAAGCTTCCAAAGATCAGATGAATATGGAAGACATCTAGCTCTGCTTAATATTTAATTCCAAGAAGTATATACTACATGATTCTTAGGAAAAGAGACATACACCTAGTTTTCTTGTGCTTCTCTTTAGACCTTCCAATTAACTAAGCTCTCAACAAAAAGATAAACATTAAGACAATTTATGCTGGAAATGGTTAAGTTCCAAACAATTAAGGTTGTTTGATACAGGGTACAACTCAGCCTAAGTCCTACCCTGCTCCATCCTAAATTGTACTTCTTCCTGAGTAGCTGCAAAATCCTTAAAAGCTGGATTTAGACCTTGAACTGAACACTATATCAACTTCACAATTACAAACATGTTTAAATCATAAACATGTAAACAAAAAAAAGTTATTTTTAGTTTAAAAAAAAAACTTTTTCCCCCTGACAAAGTGGGGAGGAGCACAAGGACTTGCGGTGTTGGACTTATGGGTGCTTTGGTTGTGGGAGCACTATGGTCACATGACTGGCAGAGGAGATGCTGTACCCCCAAATACACACAACAATGCTGATCAACATTATATCAATTTAAAAAAAATCCAAACCTATTTTAAATAATAAAAACTGAATTGTACAATGGTTAAATATAAATAAGTCACAGGGTTATTTAAAATAGTAGATGAAGCACTATACATTAAAGCAGAAAATATACAAAGTAAATGGTGACTATTTAGTGTCTGTTTTTCAGTAATTATCATACACAAAACATACTGGATTGCTGTCCTGTGTAAGCACACTGCCATAATGGGGTTTTTTGAGTAATACAGAATGAATTTTATACAAATGTATGTTGAGGGTGTATTAAATAGTATATACGTCCTTAATAAGGTGAAAAGAGATGCTATTATAGATGATGACCAGGCTACCCTCCGACAGGGTAAGAGGGAAATGGACAGTCTGTGTCAGAGCTGAAATATTAAAAAAAGACGATGAAAGTTGATTTATTCTAGGTAGACACATCCTAAAACAAAATGAGAGAGAGAGAAAAAAGGAGAAATAGTAAGGAAAGAGGGAAGAAAGAATGAAGGACAGAAAGACATATCTCTCTTATTAAATTTCTCCCAAATCACATTCACACTCTCATCCATACAACCAACACATTATTGCTTTACTGTGTATTGATTTTTTCCATTTGTGGCCTCTCTCCTCCTAGATACCATGAATACTGTAGATACATCTGGAATCCTTCCAAACTTGAAGTCATCACAATGCTTTTGCATAACAGACAACTTAAAAATAATATAATAAAGATGAAATGGTTAATGAGTGAATAAATGAATGAATGAATGAAACACAGAAATTCAGATTTTCACTTTTTCTGCTATCTGCATAAAACTGACTACCAAATTTCTTCCTAGCAGGAGGAATTTCTATGGAAAATAAGCTGCATCTCTCCCTCTGGCTGGTAGACAATAAGTTACCCACACTATTTAAGTCTCCTTTGCACAATGCCCTTGTTATTCTGTCCCATTTGTGGGGATTTAACCCAATCAAATGTCTACAAGCAAGAAATTCCTTCTAGGACATTTTTTTTAGAAATAAGTAGTATGTTCCTGAATGCTTGTCATTATTAAAATTTATTGTTAGTGAATTACAATGCACTGCTGGTCAATTTTTTAACAAGTCATTCCTTCTTATGAGTCCAAACCTCTTTCCTTAATAAGGTACTGATTTTACTGATTTTGTATTTTAGTCTCAAATGATATAGAGCAAATCAGCTCCTCCTCCTTAAGATTTATACTATTCGGGGCCTCTCTGGTGGCGCAGTGCGTTGAGCGGTGCACTGTGAAGCAACCACAACACAGCAGCATGTGTTTGATCCCCAGCCAGGGAGGGGATCCACATGACACAGCAGACCTCTCCTGCCTCTCCCGCTGCTCCCCTCAGCAGTGTATTTCAGTCGATTTGCCTGTTCTGCTCCCCACTCTGTCTCTGGTGAATCCTCTCACCTTCTGCGACTCTGGCCTGTACCTCTGCTCTTGTATGCATAAATAAAAAATGTTTAAAAAAAAGATTTATACTACTCTTATTCCTTTGTTTCTATATCATAAGCACCTCAATGCTTCTTAACCCATCAAGTTTACACCTCAAAATATGACTCAGTACTGTAAATATGACAAAAGAAAAACTGATCCCATCAGTGCTGGATTTGTAGCAGTCACAGAGAAAAGTTAATTACTAAACTAATTTCACTGCAGAAAAGTAAATAGTAATAATTCCTAAACTCTTGCAGCCAGAATATTTTTTCAAAGATTTATTTTATTTATTTTGCATAGAAGAACTGACATGTATTAAAGGCCAGAGGTAATGAAAGGTAAGAGGATTCACCAGAGACAGAGTGGGGAGCAAAAGAGGTGAATTCACCGAAATACACTGCTGAGGGGAGTAGTGGGCAAGACAGGATAGGTCTGTACAGCCTGAATATTTTTATAGAGATAGTAGCTCTTGTTTTGACAGAAAACCTTAATGTAGGCATAATAACTGAGTTTTATGACACAAAATACATAGATGATCGGGCATTTCAACCCTGGAATATTTAATAGTATTTCTATTGCTCTTAATATTCAGTTGACAGTTTTGACCTAGTATGGAATCATAACTCAAAAACCTTAATAATAAGATTACCTCAGAAGTCATGCCCAAACTTTCTAAGACATTCAATCTACAGAGAATTATTTAAAATATGGTTATGTGATTGATTTTTTTTTTTCGTCTACAGAAAGGAAATGAAGTCGCTTTCCTAGACTATGAAGGGAAAAATAAATTAAGGAGCTAATCAGTGAGCATAAGACAAAAAAAAAAAACCATCAAAGAAAGCAATCCATAATTTAGAAAGCGCAATAGTATGTGTCTATTTAGAATATTAAATATTGGACAACCAAGTTAGCAATTTCTAAGAGTTTCCCTGTTTTTAAGACTGAGACTATATTCATAACTACAGGAATATGACTTCTCCTCCATTTCATGAATACATGACCTTGTGGATGTTTATTCTTCTCGGATCTTTGGTTTCCCTATGTTTAAGAAGGAATAACAATGGCTATGTCTCTTAAAGGACAGTAAAATTCAATAAATGTTAGTTATTACTATGTGCTTACTCTTTTACAATAAAATTATTTTAGATACATACAATTTAAGAAAATGGAAGATATGAATAGTATTTTATAAAGGTTTATATCTAAAATGAATCAAAAAGAAAAAATCAGAGAGAGGAGATAGATGTTTATTTATCACATACCACTTTTATACAATAGAAATATCTATATGTAATATATATGTGTATATAGTTACAACAGAAATATCTATACATAATATATGTGTATATATATAAATAATACATACATATCTTTCCTCACTTAAAAACTACATTGTCTAGCTGTCATAACTATATTAGCAACACTTCATAGTTATTTTTATTTTCTTTTTATATATGAGAAACTGAGACCCAGAGATTAAAACTAGTTTTTTAATCATTCAACTATATTTACTGAAATTCAAATATATTCATTGAGATTTACTAAGACTGAGCATAAGAAGCAGTCTGTGGTCTGGATTATCTTTTGATCACCATTGTTTAGAAAATTCACTTAACTGAGGTTATTTTATATAAATAATTATATATAGGTGATTATATATAGGTGATATATAATTATTTTATAAATAATTATAAAATATTAATTTTTAATATGATAATTGATGTACTCATAAATAGTAAAGCATAGTAAATAGTCAAACAATCTACATATAAAAAACATGAGAAAAGGAAAAACTAAAAAGTATAAAGTAAACATAATTCCTTAGAATACAAATGTTTTCATATGCAGGTCACATTGAATATAAATCCTCTAAAAGTGTTCATCTTCTACTATTATACCATGATTTTATGACATGAAATATTTCTTAAAACAATTTTCAAACCTGGAACTATCTGTCCAAGAATTTTCTTTATATTTTCAAGGTATTTAATTACATAAAGCATAACTTTTTCAGGAGACAAAAGGCCTACCTTCTTCCTCTGTTCTTTTCTAGAAGTTCTAGGTATTTTGTTACTTGTTACCATCTTTCCCAACTTTTTACTTGGCAAATTTGGAATAATATAGATCTCAATGTCTTTTTAATGGGATATTTAACGAATAGCATGATTTTTTGACTTACTTGCATTGCCTCTCAAAAGCAGTGGTTACTTGTCAGCTCTTGAAGGTTGCTTTGATTGGGCTGAATATTTGAGATGTGATTCAAGTGGTTTCTTCCTCTAATTCCCACGCAGAGAACAGTTTCCTGGCTATAGCAATCCCTGGCAGAAAATGATGGATTCTAAAAAAAAAAAAAAAAATTGGCCTAGTCATTTTAAAGTTTTATCCATATTCATTAATTTATCATCCCATATCCTATCCATCACTGGCACTGTGGCAGAAACCACAGCACCTTAGAATAGAAGTTAAGAATCCAAGGCTCTGATACTGGCCCCAACATTCCTTAGCTTTGTAGTCTTGGCTAAAGTATTTAACCACTGACTGTCAGTTATTCTATCACTTATTAATATGAAAACACTTCTATCTTGCAAAGGTAAGATAATTATAATTAAATCGTATTTATACATTCAGTTTACAGTTTTTAGGGTACATGACTATGCTGATATAAATCAAAACCTACAAAATGATACAAAGTTGCAACCAAAGGCATCTTATTTGAAAAATTCCCTCAAGCTTTATAGCCACAATTTTCTTTAGCAGAGTTCATATCTGAAGTCATAGCCTTACACCCCCTTTCAGCATTCCCCAATTATTATTTTATTAAAAATACTATTTGTTTAGAGCTTTAGCATTTATAAAGTTTTATGTTACTGAGCTTGATTCACACAACTACCTAGTGTGCTACATACAGAAAAAGTGATCTTTTAAGCTGACTGTTCCATGAGAGTTTATGCTTCACCTTCTTTTACAAACATTTGGCGTAACAGATGTTCTAAGCCACATTTTGCAAATAAGAAAACTGAGACTCAGAGAAGCTAGTTGGAAAAAAAGAAATAGTTTTAAATTTATGGGTAATTCCATGTTTCTTCACTATTATTATATCTACTCACATGTAATCTAATCTCAAGAATTCAAATGTTTGTAATATTTCAAAAACCTGATCTTCTTTAAAAAGAAATAAGCCAGTTGTTGTTTGTTTGTTTGTTTGTTTGTTTTTTGCTGTGTTTTTTTGCATCTGGAACTATGGAGTCTACATTGCACTCTGTTGGCACATTTTATGTGCTACAAAAATAATAGCAACAGGGATTTTTGACTTAGTGAAACATATAGGGGACTCAAGAGTCTTGTGCTTCGCCAGTGTTAAGTAGTAACACTTCCTTATAGCCATGAGTTTGCTGAATAGTTTCAATGATTAGCAAAATATGGAGAATTCTGAAATGACTTGGGAAGCCTTGATTAAGCATGCTGTAGTACACTACCTATAATTTTAAATCTCAACAGTTTAAGAAATAAATAGCTGCTAATAATGTTAGGAGAATTATTTGAGCTGTATTTTCAATGTATACCTAAATAAAGTATATTTTTTAAGTTATAAAAAAAGGGGGGGAGAAAAGAAAAAATAAGCCAGATTTCTGTTTAAAATGTTTATCAATCTATGAAGTAATAATTAAGTGACAGAAGAACAGCATGTTTTAAGACAATACAAAACCAGATAAAAATGAAAAAAAATATCCTTTTTCCTATTATTCCCCTCACTTTTACCTAAGTGGATATAATTCAGGTTCCAGCATAATAGTAGCCAAGGAATAAGTAAAATTGCATCCCCCAAAATGCTATTTTAATATTTGGTGAGATGTATGAAAGATTGAAGATCTTAAATATAAAAACTTAAAAACATAAAAATAAATCAGAACATTTAAGTAAATGACAAAAGTATTTACTGTTATCATTAATAATAGAATTTTTAAATAACAGAAGATAATAATAGAATGCTTTAACTTACTATGAGGAAAACATTATGCTTTTCAATTTTTCTCAAATTATTTATTTACTGGCTATAGTTTCTGGTCCTCAAATCTTTTATTATTTTCAGTAATTGTTAAAAATTTTAACTACACACTTGTAATTACAGAGAAGTCCAGAGCAAAGGAGTCCTTATTTCCTTTGGGGTGGAGGGAACTTCTAAAAGGAACTAATGAGAGATAATAATTGAATAAGATTAGAAGACTCATCTTTGGTTGTTTTATATTGAAAATGAGATAAATTTCATTCATTACTATCTATTATCATCTCATTTCTTCACAAATTTCTGGCATATCATATCCTAGTCCCTTCTCATAATTTCCACAAAGCAAGGAAAATAATTGAAGAGCCCAGTATTTACAGATGCAGTAAATCACTTCAGAGAGGAATTTAGTTGATTGCCAACTATTGATGTTGATTTTGATATTTTTTCCTTTTTCTATATGCATGTCTTTCAACAGCTATTACATTTCCGTACACCTGCTAATGTCTCTTAGACAAATAGGTGAGTCAAACAAAAACCAAAACTGCAGAATTATCTGTTATGTCATGTATTATGTATTAAACCTACTGATAATTGAAATGTGGGTGGAGTTTTTTCAACATTTTTAACAGGACAAATATATTATTGCCAAATAGACATTTTGCTAATAAAAAAACTGGCTCAGAAAAGAGGAAGATTATAAAGAAATTATACCACTGGGTAGATAATTATATGGAAAGTCAAATCTCACTAAGTATGGTATTTTGTGGTTCTGTTATAATAAAAGAAGACAAAATGACTTCCAACTGTGTTTCCATTTGATATTTATTTTCTTATTACTTACACATTGGATTTGCATATAGGAAAATTCACTACTAGAAAACAAAGAACAGGATCAATATCCAGATGCAGTTATTGATTTGGATTATTCACACTAATCTAAATGTGGGTAAGGAAAGATAAGTCAGAAAACTGAAAGGGTCAAAAATAGGCTACAGAAAAGAATCTATCCTCATTCCTCAAAATTTAAAATGTTATTATCATTCATTCCATTTAATACTGAAGCATGCCTTCATTTTAATTGTAATTTACACAAAAATTTTCTTTTTCTATGTAGAGAAAAGAAAATTATGCTTTATTGAATAAGAACTTGAATCAGAAAAAGCCAATTCTTCTTTCTTATTACTTGGACAAGAATACTGCAATAAAAAGTCATGTTATGATCTGTTCCTTGGAAGAGACGTTTTGATATCATCAACTTCACTATTGAAAATGGAATTTATTAAGTCAAGTCTTGACCTGAAGAGACCCACATAGTGGAGGAGAATTTAACAAATCAAGTCAATTATTTGGCTGCCAATTTCAAGCTCAAGTACCCAAGAACATGCAAAAGACAAGATTATTTTTATCACCACAAAGTTTGTACATTTTGCATACAAATTATTTTTTTCCCCAAAAGTCAACCTAGTATAGATTGACTTGTTTCATGAAAGGGTTGACTTGTCTACATCTGGAACAAATGGAGAACTTCTTTGGAAATACCAAATAAGGGGAGATAAGAGTTTGACATTAACTTTTTGGTGTTAACAATTTTATCCTCTGAATTCAGAGGATTCAGATGTTGCTACAAAATTGTTTCTTAATGGTAAGGAATCAAATTAGAGCATAAATTCCTTTTAGGCTATGTATTATGATATAGAGCTTTCTGTCTGACTTATGGCTACAGACCTGAAAATATTTGCTACTCTTAGATATCACACCTACTTAATGTTGTCTAATATAGGAAGTGACAAAGTAATAACTGCTAGGCATAAAATATTAACCAATCTTCAGTCATATCCAGCATATACAAATATAAACTATAATATTTAACCAACCTAATGACTGCTCAAATTTATGAATATAAGAAGGCTATAATAATGGATAAGACCTTGTCAACAAACTTAACTGCATGGGTATACAAATTTTTTTTAATTTTTTACTTTATTTTATATTAATGCTAATAGCATTGTTAAAAGGTATGCTGCTGATAAAAGTATAGGTAAAATGACAATAATAGGCTGTAACAAAAGAACATACTAAACATATGATTGGAGAAGCTAATAAAAGCAAAGCAGATATCAAAGTATTTTCTAAGAACTCACTCAGATCATTCTACAGTAAATACATTAGATAGGATAATAATAAGTATGATCAATAATAAAGACAAAAATAACATTCTTATACATTACCTAGCTAAAAAATGAGACTGCTGGACAGAAAACGTGAGAGCACAGCAGAAAGAGATGAAGGTTGTCTCATAATTAATATGCTGTAAGAAGACAGGGATAAGATAGGTGATGACCTATAGTTTCTCAGGGGTAAAAGTGTCACTCCTAAACCCAAAAATAAAAGGATGATTGAGAAGATAAGCACATTCTAATAACTTTGTCACAAAATATGAAGGACCTACCTTTGTAACAAACTCACTAGTTTGGCAGTTTAAAAATATAATTTGAAATACCATCCCTAGGTATTCTGAATTCTTGAAAATGAACTTTATCAGCCCCTCAAATGTGTTGGAAAGTACAAGTCATTTTTTTTATCTTATTTAAAACAGGCACCATTGAACACTTCATGATAGACATTGTTTATTTTTAGAGGACTTTTATTTAAGTTCAGTGTTCTACTGACAGAGATAATGAATCTTTTTCTTCAATCTCATAGACTTTCCCATTGCCCAGTATCCAGGAAGAAACACAAAGCATGCTTTGGCAGAGTTTGGAACTCTCTAACATTGTGAAAATTAGGGTGTTTCCTAGGGAGAAGAAGTAGCATTACATAATTCGAAGTACCAAATTTTGTGCTTAGCAACAAATTTGTGTAAGCAAAAAAATGTATTCAACTTGAGTTACTTTGATGAATGATATAGAGGCCCTTGGAAGCCTAGAAAAATCTTTTAGCCACTTAGGGATGCTAATTTACAAGGGACAGAAAAGCAATATGCTAATTTTTGTAAACAACTATTCTTTTGAACAAACATTCTGAAATACTATGAAAGAACAAGAAGAGTGAGTACACATCTCCATTATTCTCAGAGAAACAAAATATCCTAATCCTAATGTTCTAATTAAATGGGATACTATGGAAATTTTACTTCAGCAACAGGGCTGAGATTTTTCAAAATGCTTGTTTATTTGGATATAAAGTTCTTGTGCCTCTTTAGTTTGAGAGAGAATTGAAGTTTTCTGTCTCCAAGGTAGTATTCTCCCCCTTATGAAAATATTTTTGGTGACCTACTTCAGTTGGGTTCCTTAGGGAGAAGGAATTTAAAAATCTCTATTATACAAACCCCATCACCTCAGAAATTTTACTGAAAGCATCCCTGATATATGTCACTTCTATCTCTATCTGATACTACTAATAAGAGGAAATTCATTACCTAAAGTGGGTCATTTAAAGTTGAACAGTTATAATTGTTTCAAAGTTCTCCCTTAGATTGGCTTTTTTAAATTTTCCTTTCTTAACATTCCTGCCTATTAGCCTTAGTTCTGCCATTTAAATATAACAAATCAGCACCATCTTCATGAAGGTGCTGAAAGTAAAGAAGGAAGCCCCTGTCCCTCCCAAAGTCAAAACAAAAGCTGTAAAGGCCAAGAAAGCAGTGCTGAAAGGTGCCCACAACCACAAGAAAAAGATTCACATGTCACCAATCTTCTGGAGACCCAAGACACTGCAACTCCTGAGGCAACACAAAGATCCTTGGAAGAGAATTCCCAGGAGAAACAAACTTGACTCCTTTGCCATCATTAGTTTCCTCTGACCAGAGTCAGCCATGAAGAAAAACAACAAGGCACTATGTGCATCGTGGACATTAAGGTCCACAAACTTTAGATCAAACAGGCTGTGAACAAGCTCTATGACCTTCAGGTAGCCAAGGTCAACACCCTCATCAGATGGTGAGAAGAAGGTATAAGTCCAACTGGCTCCTGACTACAATGCTCTGGATGTTACCATCAAAACTGGGATCATCTAAACTAAGTCGAGCTAACTAATTTTAAATATTTTTTTTCATGATAAACAAAATTAACTTATCCTCTCTCCTATGTAGCAATTCTCTAAATCTTTAAAGACAATTTCTCTAACTCTTTTACAAGGAAAAAGTTGTCTCAGATTTTTCAACCTCTATCCTTATGTGTGCTTCCTTCACCCCTCAAGAAAATGTATGTTTCAGAAATGTTTGATTTATCTCTGTATGACTATCAGAATTGCCTTATACATACTAAGCATCCCACATATTATGTTAAATAATAGCTAGGCCTGTATTGAATTAAGTAGTAGGCTTGGTAGTTTAGCAAAAGTGAACAAAGTAGGTTAGGAGGCTATCTTGCAGCAAGGAAATTAACTCAGACATAGTTATTAAGACTAAATGACATGAAATAGTATCTGAAACAATATCAACACAGAAACTCTGAAGATTAAAAGGAATAAGAGCCAGAAATCACCCATAGTTATGGAGTGTCTCTTCACCCAGTGGTTAGAGCAACTGAAATGAGGACAGGCTTCCTTAGGTACAAATAAGTTTTGTGGGGAGGTATATTTCCACATGCTGTCACTGCCCTTTATATCTGAGATGTCCTTCACATAGTTTATTTGCTGATTTTATAGACAAAGTTAAATGCAACCTCAGTTGAGAATGATATTCTTGACCCAAATTTTGTGGTCTTACCTAGTTCTCTGGTCCATTATTATTTGGGGAACATTAACTTCTAAAAGCATATCAATGAAAAAAGTTTTAAATGCTCTAGCTCTATTTGAAAATCAGTTAATGTAATTCACCATATCTATAAATTATTGAAAGATCAAAGAAAACAGATTGATATATAAGAGTTAATTGTATTTCTACATTCTGGCAATGAATAAATAGAAATTGAAAAAATATTAAATTATAGATTAAAAATATTAAATTAGGTATCATTTTTATAGTACCAACAATTAGGTGTAGATATAATAAAATACTGAAAGATCTATATGCTAAAAACTAAAGAAAAAGAACACTCATTAAAGGACTCAAAGGGAGGAAAAACATTTTTCTGCTATCTGAAGAGAACTTTTTAAAATATTATTTGAGTGTAGATCTGCTGGTGTTGAATTCCCCCAGTTTTTCTACATACAAAAATATTTAATTTTTTGAAAGATATTTTCACTTGGTATATTATTCTAGTTTTAAAAGGTTTCTTTTTTCTTCCACCACTTTAATGATGCTCTACTGTCTTCTTACATTCTTTTCAAAGAAAAATTGCCTATCATCCTTAATTTTGCTCCTATGTAAACAAAGTATCTTTTCCACTGGATCATTTTAAGACTTTTATCTTATTATAACATTTTAGTAACTTAATTGTTATATACATTGCTCTATGTTGCTTTATGATTCTTTTGCTTGGGATATATTGAGCTTCTTGGGTTTGTAATTTTTCTTAAAATGTTGATATTTCAGGTATTATTTTCTCAAATGCATTTTTATTCCTGTCTCCTGCTCTCTTCTCCTGTGGGAACTCCAATTACACAGATAGTGAGTCATTTAAAGTTGGCCCACAAATCACTGATGTTCTGTTCATTTTTTTTTCCTTTTTCTCTCCAAATAGTTTATTAGTAGGTATTCAAATATAATCTTTCCTTAACCTTTTCTTCTTCAAAATTTAATCTGTTATTAATCATGTATAGGGCATTTTTCTTCTCAGACATTGTAGTTTTCATCTTGAGGAGCTTGATTTAGATCTTTTTTAAGCTTTTATGTATCTACCTAGCATTTTGAATATATGGATTACAATTATAACCATCTGCTAATTCTATTAGCTGTTTATTTTTAATTATTACATTTTACATTTTCCAGAGTCTCTGAAAGTCTGATAATTTTAATTGAATGTCAGACATAATAATTTTTACATTGTTGGATTCTATACATTTTTATAGTATTATAAACATTCTCAAATATATTATTTGGAATATGGTTAAGTTATTTAGAAACCAGTTCTATTGTATCTATTGTTAAGCTTTGTTAAGTAGGATGATAGCAATTTTTTGTTTAGGGATTATTATCCCCCACTAATGAATCAATATTTTCTTGGTTCTATTCCATGTGTATAGTGTTTTCTTTCAGATTTTGAAGGAAAGCTCATTTTCCTTCTATAGCATATGTTAAGACATGAGAAAAGATAAAAAGGGTTCAGTTCATCTTAAGAAGCTTTTAAAGATAACACAAAAATCCATAGATTAGTTTCCCCTATATATATGAATAAATACGCAAAATTTTATCTAACATCAAATTAGATGGAGCATGACCAAGATGGGTTTAGTTTATTAATAAATGGATAACAGAAAATCTATTAATTAATTATATTAACAATCAAAATATAACATCTTTTGATAATTTTATGCAATACTAAATATCAACTTAATAAACAAATGTATTTGATTACTCACTATGTTTCAGACACTGTTTAAATTCTGGGGACACAGGATAAGCAATCCCAAATCTATATCATCACAGCATTTATATTATAGTGAGAGAACAAATATACAGTAGGAAGGAAAAAAATCATTAAAAACATAATTGCAAATAACACTAAATGTTATGATCAAAATTATAATGAGGGAAACATGTCAATGTTGTTTTCGAAGGTGAGTGAGAAGACTTCTTAAATGATACAGAAGAGCTTGCATTAGAGATGAAGTTTGCAGGCAGAGAAAACAAATACAAAGTCCCTACAGTGGAAATGAAAACAATGTATCTTGGGGGCAGTAGGAATGCAAGTATTGGCAGAGGAGTGGTATAGGAAGCAAAGGATGAGAAATAACCATAGTAGAAGGCAGAGACCAGACATCTCAGTAAATTTCTTGAAAGTTACTTGTAAGTGTTAAGGGTTGTCCACTGGAAAGTTTTAAGAAGGAGTGATATAACCTGATTTCTGTTTTTAAAAAAGCCCTCTGCTCTGTGCGGAGCACATCATAATCTAGAAGAATAGAAACAGAATAGTTAGGAGGTTATCAGACTAGTTTGGTCTAGGGAAAGAAGTGTCATGTTATTGGACAGGAGATAAACTGTGAAAATATGGGGTCAGATTCACAGAATGGACTAGATGTGATAAGGCAAGTCTACCTTCATAACACTAGGGAGCCCAAGAGAGAGGAAGATAGAAGGAAGCAGGCAGTAGAGATGAGAATATGTACAATGCAATGGACTACAGGTACATAGGTTGGACACTTATATTAGTATTCATTATTGCTACATCTTCAGAAGAGGCTGCCTTCATGGATCTGAGGCAGCAAACTGCCTACCTAAAATAATGTGATCCAGACCAAAGAACTCACTTCTAGTCCCTTCACAATGGACAAACTTACACCTTCATGATATCTAGCTGTACAGTCAAGTGTTTATTGACAGTTTAAGGGAATTCTATTATTTAAAAAAGGGGGGAAACTATAACAGGAAAGAATAAACAATCTCCACACAATAACTGTCACTCTCAAAGACTCTCGAGTTCTGGGATGCCAAATAAGAATTTAATATACAACTTTAAAAATGGTTTCCTTAATGTAATGAGTGATGATTATGTAAAAACAAGAGCTACTATACTTATAGAGAAATATTAATTTTTTTCAAAATGAGAATTTAATATATGGTTATTGACTATTATTCAATATGTTTCTGGCTGCTAAATAATGTCACTGAGAATTATCTGTACTAAAAAAGTTAAAAATATAAGCTATTTCAAAAATATGGAAAATAGATAAATTTCATATACATATATAAATACATTTATAATAGTAGTAAAATAAATTATTTATTGTGGAAACTTTAGAAAATAAGTAAATTAAGAATAGGAAGTAAAAATGACCTAACATCACTCTTTAGAGATGTCCACTATTAATATCTTGCTATTTATCTACATTGCTTTTTTCTTACAAATCATGTTTGTACTATACATATGTAAGGACATACATTTTTAAAGATGCTTTGTCTACCTATCTATAAAAGTATGTCTTTCCACCCACCATGTTTTTAAAACAGTTTTTATTATCACATAATTCATAAATAGTAAAAACTTAAATGAGATTAATTTGTTTCTCCACTGAAAACGCTGGCATTTTATTGTTTAAGAGAAATGACTCTCCAAACAGGAAGAATACATCTTATATTCCAAAAGAGGAATGACATTAACAGACACGCAAATTCCTATTTAAAATCTGAAAGAGAACTGGCACATAATGACTGAAATATTAAGAAGTACCTGGGTTAGTTTTTTCTAAACTATCAAAAAATTCCAAGCTACTTCACTCCTCCTAGATTTATGAGTCTTTAGGAATGCTCTTTACCTGTAGTCACAAGAAACCACTCTGGAGGACAAATCGGGGACACCTTGTGGGGAGGGGAGAGGGAGGAATGGGTGGAGAGCAGAAAGAGCATAAGAGACTGAGGTGATGGTGCATGGGTGAAATGGTGGTGGAAAATCCAGGGGACCACAATTGATGTCATATATATAAAGGGGAAAAAATAAAGCACCTGTCAGGGAGCGACAGGACAGACATTGTTTAACAGTGGTAAATGTTGCTTCTTGCAGTACTTTCCAAACCCTCGCTTAAGGATTCTGAGGGACCCAAGGCTTTGAGGGCTCACAGTATCTGTTTCTGCCACCTTGTTGCCTCTCCTTGGCCAAGCACAGCAGGGTTGTTCTTCGAAGATTTTGAAGAACGAAGGAAATAATAATATGGCAGGAGAAGAGAAAGTTAAGTCAATTTGGAATGTGTGACGCCTAAAAGGTCAAAACCTGGAAAAGTATAAAAGCTTACCTGGTGTTCAACTCTGAGTCTGTTTTCTCATTTGCTGAAGTTCGAGGAGAACCAATGACTATTGAGTTCCACCTCCTTACCGAGTACTTTAAACACATAATTTAAACCTCACCACCACTATGGTAGACATTGTCCTCCTTACTCTATAAATGAATGAGGGCTCTGAGATTCAGAGCAGTTAGAATGATGTATCAGGTGATGCAACTAGTAAGTATCCCATCAGGATTCCCTATCCAGCCCCTGTGACCTCCATACATGTTCCCTCCATTTGTCACAGTAAATACTCCTTACTTCACTGGTTGCTGTAAACAGATACTTTTAAGTGCATCATTACATGTCAATAAATGCTAATAATAGGATGAACAGATAATAGCCAACTATTAATGGAAAGATTGAGTTAAATTTGACAAAGACCTAGAAAGTGACTTGAATATGTCCTATAAGTGGCAAAATTATGGAAAGTAGTAGGGAGGGGGAGAAGCTATTCACATTAAACTGAGAAATCTTCATTCCATTATACTTATGTATTTTTATAGCTTTTAATTTTTCACACTATTTTTTTATTGTTCTAACAGCTAGAAACGAGTTTGTGCAAGGTCTTGAATGCCAGACCTAGGAATTTTATTTATCTATTGATCTTTGATACTAAATAATTCTAAGTGCAGTAGTAACAGCACAAGTTTTGCACATTAAAAAGAAGCATTCCTCAAAAGAGATATTTTGTGAGTAGAATGGTATATAAGTGAATAAAGTGTCTGTCTTGATGCAATTTAAAAAAAAACAAAGGATTATTCTAGAGGATTGTAAGAGTTTCGGTGGTGGGTGGTGTGGAATTATAGCATAAACTTGGTAGAGGTGTGAACCTATACTCCTGAAATATACAGTGTTATGGAAAAATGCTACCTCAATTATCATTTTGAGGTTTAAACATATAAACTTATCAGTGGCTTATAGAACTGTTTACTTTTGGGTCTGGCACAAGGTTTAGGAAGGGGTGAGGGTGTGATTCCATTTCATCCTCATTCAGGGACCATGGCTGAATAAATCTTCACACTACGACAGAGGCAGAGGTAAGGACATGGTGATTTGAACAATTGCCCGTGTAGGTACCCACCAAGATGTGAAGTGATACATATCACACCTCACGTTTTACACGGGACAGAGCAGTACACTATGTGGTAGAAGTAAAAGAATTAAAAACATTGATAAAAAGCACTATGTCTATCACTAATGTCTTCAAAGAAAATGGTAGTGAGATAAGATGAATCCAGCAGCTAATGAAATTCAACATGAAAGAGACTGTGAGCATTTGAGTCTGGAGAGGGAGAGGGAGAAAAAGTAGGAGAGAGAAGAGAAAGAATGATGGGAATAAAAGCAATACCAGTAAAAGCTTTAACTATTTAAGGACATGAAAATTGCTTAAATACAAATGGAGAAAAGAAAAAAACAAAGTAAAAAAGATCATCTAAATACCTACAATCTTGATAAACATTATTTCAAAGTAATTTTTTTCAAAACAAATTATTTCAACTAACTTTTCAATAGATTTGATTTTTATTTAAGTATTCATATTAGGGGAAAAATATCCAGAAAGTTATTTAGCAATCTTTTTCCTCAAAAAAGAAAAAAATTAAGTCAACTATTGTAAAAAAAAAAATTCCATCTATTAACAATGCATTTAGGAAATGAATACAGAAATTATTTTAACAAACTAAACTATAAACCCTGTTTCAAAAATTAAAATAATGATTATCCACAGTATCCTTCCAACAAATCATTATTAAAATGGTGTGAGAGCAACACTAAAGTGGGGGGTGAGGGGAAATGATGGGTTTGCAGTAGATTAGTAGCCTAGAATTGACATCTGGGACTTTATTTCCTAAGTAAAAGCCACAGAATTAGTCCCTGAAGTAATATATTATTTAAGCTGGAAAGAACACTGCATTTGTGGTAAACTTGTTCAAGAATTTAGAAGTGAATACTAATTTAGCAATAAGATGTACTTAAATTATTTATGCCAAAGAAATGCAATTTTCCCTGGCAGGAGCACAAGAAGGTCTATGGCACAGCTGTTGAAATCCTCATATGGGGAAACACTGAGTCAGCACGTCCTTATCCTGGTCACAGCATAAGGTCATAGCTTTGCCACCTCAAGAGGTTGTAAAACTAAGGTCATTCTTTCCAATTTTGATATGAAACTTTATGAATATGCTGACATTTGTTTCTCTCTCTACTGAGAATTACATCACACGTCTCAGTAGAGCAAGGTGGAGTGGTGAGAAAGTAAAAATTCAACTTGCTCTAATTTATGTAGTTATAGTTCTGAGTGTTCACTACTCTTCACATTCTAGGTTGAATTATGACTCACAGGAGAAGAAAGAATACCTAGTTCCCTTCAGCTGCCTCACTTTTTATAGTCAGAAACCTGGAAGGGACATTGGGAGTTGGTCTCCCAAATGTGAACTTTGGAATATCCTTGAGCAATGCCAGCAAATGAGAATCTATAAGGAAATACTACAGCAGAATATTCAACATTCCCTTTTCATTGTTCACTAACTCCCTCTTTGTCTGCAAATTATGGGAAGCAAAACTCTAGAGCACGTTATTTATTTTCAGACTCAGAAAACTTGCAAGTCTTAAATTTAATGAAGTACAAAAATCCACATTTCAAAACTAATTTTCTTTAAACTTTAGTTGCTTTCTTCATTTTACAAAGATAAAAAACACTTCAGCAGATATTCAGACCCCCAGGAATTAGAAGATTTCTATTACATTTCTAATCCTGCCTTTAGTCAAAAACTTGGAAATTAGTTTGGCAGTCACAAACTTTTTTATGTGCTTTAACACCTTGTTTACTAAAAAGATGAAATGAAGTTATTTCCCCAAGCAAATCTAAAAAGATTTTTCATTGGAAAATAATAAGCAACTTGTGTTGACTTTGGAAAACTAAATATCCTCTTTCTAGCCAAAATCTGTGATTTTACTTTTTTAACTTAAAGAGCAAATTGACTTTCCTAAAATCATCTACAATGATAGTGAAAGCATTGTTTTCATATTGCAAAGCTCTTTACATCATATTTGCAACTCCTAAAAATATTTTGAGTAGATAGGAAAAAATTACTTTCCAATTTTATAAAAAATAGCACTGAAGTTTAAGATGTTTCCCACAGGTACATATCTATTTTGATGATTGATCCAAAGTTTAATCTACTGCACTAACATGCATATATGCAAGAAATAGTACTTCTCCAAAAAAAAAGTGTCTACTGGTCATTTTTGCTAGCTTTTCAGTGCATACAAAATAATGGAAGATATGCCTGCCAACATTATTAAATATTAAAAAGTATAAGTTTTAGAATAAGTCATAAACTAGCTTTAATGGATCTCTGTAGGATAAGTCAGATAGACATATCCTCTAAAGTTACATGATGTAATAGAAAATAACAATAACAAAAGCTTACATTAAAAATTTTTTTATTCCACCCTGGAAATGTCAAATAGTGTTCTATATTTTGTTCTATGTTCAGTGAAATAACATTGCTCCTTCAATGAGAATAAAGTAATAATGATTCTTATCAGAGTGATATCATATAATTTACATAAAAGTAATATAGAATAGCATTTCAAAATTTTGTGAATTTCAGAATTCCTTGAGTGTTCACGAATGTTCTTTCACACTGACACTTGGCAACAGAATATCACTTAACCAAAGTTGTCTGCTCCATCAAAAGCCTAGTCCAGTACTAACACATTAAGAAATCCTGAGAAATAAAGTTGAAATATTGGGGTTCAGATAAAGTTAGAATTCAGGCAATATTAAAATGTTCTAAGTCTGTATAAACACTTGAATCTGCATCAGTACTTGTACTTGAGTGATAACTAGGAAATTAAACTCCAATATAATAGATAGATTTAAATTCTGATGGCCTTTAACTACAAAGTTGTGAGTATAAAGTCTACAATCCAGATAAGAATGTCATTACTTCCTAGTCATGTCTCCTATTTACTTCTGTAATACATATAATTTTACTGCAAGCTTTCTCTCCACCACAACATCATTCTCCCTATAGACCAGAGTATGTTTGGCTTTCATTTACTTGTGCAAGATGAGAACTCTGTGCACAAAGTTCTCACAGCAACACTGCAGGCCTCCTCCTCTTCCTAGTGTGCCCTGAAATGGCTCCAGTTGATTGTAAACACTTGCCAGCAGTTCTGAAGTTCATCTACTTGTCTTTTCAGGTTGTTGTTAAGTGCCTTCACACCATGGCCCCAATCTTTAATTTTTTCCATTTGAGAAGAAATGGTCATCCAGTCTTCTGCTTATGAGGCTGGAAGAAGTTATCTTTCATGGCAGATAACGCCAGATTCTGGCATGTTCTTCATTAATGAAGTCAATTCCCAGGAATATAAAACTGTGATAACTCAATGTGCTCTGACATATAGTGTCCAGAAACATAAGCCAATTGACATCTGAAGAGCCATGAGGGATTAAAACACATTCCATACATCTGTTCAACTTCCAGGCACAGGTTTTTCCCTCCCAAGATTTATTCTCTCTTTTAGTCTAACAAGCTCATCTCCAAAGCCTATGTGGCCAAAGAAAAAGGAGCTTCATAGGAAGCAATGACATTAAATGTAATGCACTTAAAAGCACAATCCAATGACAGAAAGACTGAATTAAAAGCCTATGATTAAGATTGCAAAAAAACAAACAAACAAAAAAAAGATTGCCTATTCTGTTTTCTCTAATCAATAAGACCTATTTAATGTGATGAATAGCTTACTGGTTTAAAATTTTAGTATCGTGGAACTTAGGTTAAAGTTACAGTCTGATTAACCAAAGACATATTTCAAAATGATAAAATGTCATGCCTATCAAGTTGCTGTATTGCAGCTTGAGAAATGACATTTTACTTTTCCACTGTATTACCCAGCCGAGTGTTAAAACAAAGTTCAATAAGCTCCATGAGCAAAGTCCCAACTTCCCTGATTAAGCACAGTTTTAAGATTCCAAACTGACATTGGAAAATACAATCACAATGCTGAAAACACAGGGGCAATTTCAAAAATATGCTATAGAGCATTATCAATGTATAAAATTTACCCTTCATACTTATTAGAACATTTAATAATATATTTATTTTAAGTGGCTAAAAATGAACTACATAGATTGCTAACATTGCCCACTATGACTGAGAAAAGTTATAAAGAGCATGAAGAGTCCTGAAAGATAAAACAATTCCAAACAGATAAAGTAAGGTTAGCACAAGCCGTCATAGCAATTTCCCTGTTCTAGGAAACAGAAAAGTTCCTTTGACTTTATTTCAGGGGCAAAAGTAGTCTTTGAGGTCAGCAGCCCTCCTCTCCAGCAGTCTTTGTCCGCCTTCGATATGTCAAAGGAGTTAAGTTGATCTTGCGTTATTGGCAATTAGACAGAAATCAATAACTGTGCCCTCTTTGGTATTTCGGGCAGCTCCCCCTCCTAATATGCATCACCATACACTGCTCCAGGGAGATGAGGATTTTCCTTCAGGGGAGAGCCTTTCTACCACATCAGAGGTTCAAATCTTTCCTTACACTGATTTTCTCTAAGTTGCAGTTTCTTTAATTTGCCGTTATGGATCTTATCTATAGTACTGGTATTTGAAAGTAAGTTCCATATGACATTAAGTTGTAATCAGCTCCTCCATCAGTCTCGCCAAAATTCCATTAAGTAGTGTTTCCAAAAATTCCATTCAGTCCCACGACATTATTAAGTTTTGAAATTGTACCACCCATCTTTTTCATAATGATATTGAATTTAATCAGCTCTCTTCTATGCAC
This sequence comes from Galemys pyrenaicus, assembly GCA_019455555.1. Taxonomy (NCBI): domain Eukaryota; kingdom Metazoa; phylum Chordata; class Mammalia; order Eulipotyphla; family Talpidae; genus Galemys; species Galemys pyrenaicus. Next base: position 14,800,022 of record JAGFMF010011861.1, on the reverse strand, counting down.
TGTACTTTGTGATGTTTGTTTTAATCTCCCAAGTAGTTTCTTCCAGATTTTCAATGTGTTTGTCATTTTCCATAATTTAGAGGTCCAAGTTTGCTATTTTAGGCAAGAGTGCTTCAAGTTTTCCCTCCAGGGAGGTCATGGAGTTATATAGTTTCTTGATTCTGGAAATAATTTTAAGAAACAACTCTTTCATGTAGAATCCAGAGTTCTTGACGGAGTCATTTTCTCTCTACCTCTCTTTGTTTAGATATTGTAGAAATTTTAATCACTAGTATACCTAATGTCAGTGCTAAATATATGGCTCAAATAAAACATACACTCTGTGACTTCTGATGAAAATTTGAAGAAAAATGGAAAAATCTATCCAATCATTCGGATGTGTCTATTGTTAGAACCAAAGTTTTAAATGCAATTTTAGAGAAATTAGGCTTTTTAAATTTTTCTAATGTAATCAAATTATGGGATAAAGATTTAGTCATTCATACACAACAGAGTATCCCCCAGTGAAAGGGGGAGGCTCCAGGTTCCCTGCCCCTCCTTAAGTAAGGGCAGAGCTGAGCAGAGAGAAGAGCGAAGAAGGATGAAAGGAGACCTTCTTACTTTCACCAGAACCCAACAATATTGCCACCTTGACCTCAGACTCCAAAATATACTTCTGCCATTGATTAGCCACTTAGATCATGGCATTTTGTTGTAGCAGAGACCAACTAAGCTGACTAAGGCAGACACAGGTTATAATTGCAGTGATGTGGAAGTAAAGGGCTGTGAAGGTTTGAGTCCACTCAATTTTACTGCCTAAATTCCCCATGCCACCACTCTGACAGAGCATCATAATGGCAAACTAGTCCTTGTGTCTAAGAGTTCTAATAATGTGTGGGCATCCCCCTTCCCACAACTCATTAGTACCAGCTAAAAGTCCATAGATGTCTTTGAAGAAAGAATCAGGGACCAAGTGACCATCAATTGCATTAATGTTGCAGGGTTCCCATTAGAGACTCTGGCCCTCGTTATTAAAATTTAGGTATGAAACTGGAAGAGGGCCAGAGATTATGACTTTTAATTGACGCAGTTTTCTCTCTCCTCCTCACCCTCCCTTGAATTCTTTGTACAGATTGAATAGTAAATTATTGGCCATCCATTTATTTTACTATCTAGCATACCTCTAGGACACCATGTCTATTAAGGATCTCTATAAGTCTCTATAGGTCAGGCTCCCGGGCCACTTCTCACCCTTGCCATTTATTACAATAATTCTATGTACCTGGTTCCTAATTCACAAATATTTCCATCTGGCCTTCATTGTTTCCGCATGCTCCTCATGCAAAGTACTGTTAGTTCTATAACAGCATTTCTATCAGCAGCCTTGGCTGCAGAGGCAAATCACTACTGAATCACAGAGGAATGTGGTACCTCTCTCACCAGCACATTCCTGATGGTCTTGGTGAGTGGTGTGTCCTTTGGATCTTCCCATAGAGTATATTCCTCTGGGGGGTCTTCTGGGTTCACATATTGATAGTTTATTACTGTGTCATGAGTCCATCTCTGAATCTTTCACTATGCCTTTTCCAACAGTCTGCCTTGTCTCACACAATGTAGATTAGAGATCAGCACACAATAGCCCCCAGACCAAATACAGTCTATTACCTGTGTTTGTAAATCAAGTTTTATTGGAACACACACAATCTCATTTATTTATGTATTATTTTATGGCTTTTTTTCCACAATAATGACAGAATTGAATAGTTGGACCAGAAACCATCTGATTCACAAAGCCTGTAGAATTTACTAGGTTTCCCTATCAGCAAAAGTTTTCTCTCTCCTGGCATAAGTTATTGCTGTCTCTATGCTTCCAGGAGCTATAGTAGAGAGGTGTTTGTCAGAGTATGGCATTCTGTATCCTGGAGACTACTCCCATGTCAGTCAGCTGTCCCTAACCCAACCATATTTCTGCCGCCTCGATCCAGCCCTTTTTAGACCCAGGTATAGTCTTACAACTCTTTCCAGTATATGTAGGCTAGGTTCTAAAATTTTTCAGGAGTGTTGTTCCTTCCTTTACTATCAAGTCCTAGAGCCATGTCTTTTATGAGGACATCAACTCTGTTGTTCTCCCTTATCAGAATCCATTACTCCCCAACTAGCATTTCAATGCTGACACCCTGGATCTGCATTATTTGGACGTTTAGCCCAACTAGATTGGATCTCAGCTACTTGACAATGAAATAAGTAGCATGGGAGGAGGGTGCGCGTAAAAGGGGACAGAAGAGCACAAGGGACTATGGAGATGATCACAGGTACTAAGGTGGTGGGAAAACTATGGGGACCACACATGAAGGGAAAACAATTATGTAAGAAAATAAATTTAAATCAAATTAATAAAAAAATTTTAAATGGTTTGAGTATGTAATCCACCCTTTTATATTAGAAATTAAGAGGTATAACTTGCAGCAGTGATCTTTAATCAGAAAACTAAAGGCAAATTTTTTTGTTTAAAAAAAACTGACTGTTTACTCTGATTATTTAAAATTGCATTAATACTGTGCTTACTTTTAAAATAAGAAGATAATCTAAACATTACTTAAATTTCTTTTTGCGTAGGGATTTTTTTCTCTTACAACATAACTGTTGATGTTACATAATTGTACTAAGAAACAAAAAAGTTAGAGAGCACTTGGAGAATGACTTCACTGTTGAAATATCATTGCTAGGTAGTGGGAAAGATTAAGAGACGGAAACTGTGGTTTTTCACTGCAAGGCTTCAAACTATGAGTATTTAGATACATCTAATCCAGACCTAAGAGAGATGAAAGAAGTAACATTTTTATTTGTTCAAACTTTCAAAGATATGGAAGAAAATATAAAGTCAATATTCATATACTGACTATGGAATAGCCTTATGATATATATTAACCAGACAAACAGTGATTTTCAACAGATTTATACCTAAACTTTAAAGAATTTGACAGCTATGTAAAAATGCTGACTTCAGAGAATGTGTATGATAACAAAATGAGGAAATGGACTCTTGAATATAATGTGAGCTAGTACAGAAAAAGGATTATTTACACATCTCTTACAGAGTGTGAGTGATTACTAATTACAAAGGGAGAGATGGAAGACGCACATGTGAGACATAAGTGGTGGAATATAGCAGGGAGAGAGATGTTCATGGCTAATAAGAGTATATACAGCATAAGGCAGAGGGCTGGATGGGGATGTGATTGCCAGTCTTTTCAGATTTCTAACATATAGGTTCCAGGAATTGCAGCCGTAATGAGGAATGTGGGATGCCCAGCTGCCCAGAGTTTCTGCTTGTCAGAGGAGTGATATATAGATATACTTTAATATAATACATAAATCATGAAAATAAAAACATCATGCATGCTATTTATCTCTTCATAATCTATAATCTACATGAAGGTTGAGGTTACACACACACAGACTCCTCCCCAAAGCTGTGAAAGTATTTTTTAAATCATCATAAATTTTAGTTTTGTAATATACAGCCACCTAGACCCAAGCCTGAAATGATCTTTGAAATGCATTTCTTTGAAATTTACCAGTATGTGGATATATCTAAGTTCTGTACATTCTCAGTACTTAGCTAAACAAAAATACAATCTATATTCACTATATAACTATATTTCTCTGCAATATGAGTGTAACAGAAGCTCTGTGGGAGCTTGGATTATTGTGTGCCTCAACTATTCTGTGCCTTTGCTTTGATAATTCTTTGCTTTGACTATTCTGTGTCTCTCAGTGTGCAGAAATAGAAGTTTGAGATAAGGACCCTCTCAGTACAAAAGTCCTGGTGTGAGGATCTATACATGCTGAAAACATCATGTGCAAAAACAGCAGTAGATGTTATGGTTAGAGTAGCATAAATATTGAAACTTTCCTTGACTTACTCCCTATTTCCCCAGGCTTGGCTGGGGCCAGCTGATTACGCATCCCCCACACACTTACGCATACCCCATTTGCCTGCTTGCTTCTTTGATCTTTTTTATTTTCTGTCTAATTCTAAATAAAAATGATGCTGCCCTTGGAGCTGGACTGAACCTTCATGGCGTAGTCCCACTAGGTTTCTCATTGTTTTGCACATGGACTCTGAGTAATCCTTTTACATCCCACTGCCACGTTGTAACAAGACAAAGCTTTGTTTCCGAAACACAGGTTCAGCCTAAACTAGAACTCATCCATGCAACAGTAACTGTGGACCATTTCTTCTACTATTAAATGGGTAGAACTTGTTTAATCTAAAAGGACATTTTTGCCAGTGTCTTATATTGAACTTATGAAATCAAAATTAAAAACAATATCCTCATTTTGAAATATTAAAACAGGTACTAACAGAAATACAGGAAATGCAATCTACCGTAGCATATCATATCGCAACTTTAATTCTACAATCAATAAAATGTAATCCATATTAAATATAGAAACAACTTTCCTATAAAATATTTAAGTATTTAACCCAATAAACTTCTAGATTATTGAACTTTTGTGAAATATTAAATAAATCAGATAGGTGTTTATTAAAAAATCAACTTGCATACTTGCTTAATATTTTCTTTATTTCTTCCAAGCTAGAAAACTAGGCTTTATAAGTCAAAAATAAATAAGCAACAATTCCAGAGAATGAAAGCTCTATTACAGCAGTAGAGTGGGGGAATAGCTGATTACTTAGAGGTTTTTATAAATAGATGTAATCAGCAAATGTTTATCTCTAGAAATAGACAAAAATATAACTGGTTTATCAGAGTTTTCAGAAATCTATTTGAGGGTTGGGATGTAATAAATGCAAGTTCTCAGGTTTAGATGGCAGAATGAGTAAGATTGCAGAGTGACCATTACCGAGGTAGATGAAATGCACAACCACAGTTTGGGAAACCCTTGAAATTCACCAGCAGCAACAATCCAAAGAAGTAAATCCAACTTCATTCTATGAACTCTGAAAAGTGATGACCAAGAAAAGAAAGATTCCTGATAGCAGAGCAGAGCTCCTACCCAGGGGCTTAGAGCTATACTACAGGAAGAAGGAAAGTCAGTCAAATTCTCATAAATATCACCAGTATCACATAATCTGCAGAGACATAAAGAAATAGAAAATGTCATGGTAAAAATCCTAAAAAGTAGAAGCAAAATTATTAGAAACTAAATCTCCTACTCTCAGCAAATACAGAAGAAATTTCAGGGTTCTAAAAATTAAAATATTTCTCTCAATTCAGATGAAGTGCTGATTGTGTCACCATAGGATGAAGGCTACAACTCCAAGACATGCAGGACAAAATGTAAAAAACAGAAAACAGAGCCCAGGCCATCCAACACTGGCTATAGCCAGGCTTCAACAAGATCAGTACCTTCTGTGCCCATCCCCATCAGCAGACTGAAAAAGTCTAGAACTCTCATAGCACAGCCCTACAACTCAGCTCAGGAGAAGAAGAGTTCTCAGATATGGTAATTAAAGGCAAACTCTAATCACCCACTCTGTGAATCAGTTCCAACAAGTAGATCTGTTCAGCACTGTTCCTATTTAGCATAAACCAAATGAAAGTTATCCCGCTGCCCCACCCCATACATATACATACAACACACACAAAAAAAAATTAGAATAGGGAGATCATGACATGCAAGAGCCAGATGAGAAAGTTATTTGGGAAAAAAAAGATATACAAACCCAATGAAAAGAGCATTCCATACAAATGCATCATGCTATAAAAGAACTTAATAAAAACATAAAGTCAGTAATATGAGAGCTCAAAGTTAACATAAACAACCAAATGAAATGAGAAACTCTAGAGCCAAGGAAACAAATAGAAAGCCCAAACACCATTTGCAAACCAATAAATAAATTATAAACATCAATTCACAGACATGCAAAAGAGTTTGAGATTATCACATACCTCTAATGGAAATGAATAAATTTAATCAAGTAGAGAGAATATGATCCATATGGAAAGACCCAGACAAGGAAATCAGTATACATGATGTGACACATGTTCGAAGAGATAAGAAGAATCTAAATAATGAAAGAACTAAACTGACAGATTGGGACATTTAAGAAATCCTGAAATATAATACCTATGAACCTTTCCAGAAAAGTAAAAAGTCCAACTAAACAAAAGCTAACTTAGAAGCAAGATCTCATTAAAAAAAAAAAAGAAAAAAGTTAAGAGGAGTGTGCTATTTAGTCAATACCGAAATCCTACACCCATAGAGAGTAAAATAAAACTAAGCATCATTGAGATCTATGTTATATAAAAAGAATGCTTAGAATTTTTGACAAAATATAAGGAAATAAATAAATAATAAAAGCACTGAATGCCAAATAAGGAGACTGGAAGAAACATAAGTACTGTCTTATTTTCACATAAGAAAGTCTCAAAATATATAAAATAAAGCATAGAGCTTGATACCATGTTGAAGCTTTTGTAATCTTTGTTAATTGGAATATTATGAACTCTTGTGGTAAAGGATATTCATCCAAGTTAAATAACTTATTTTTCTTCATGTTAAACCACTTGTAAAATCTTAATATTGCTAAACTAACATGGTATGATCACATTTTATAAATATGTATTATTATCTGTGTGTTGATGAGTATATGTGTGTGTGTACGTATATTTATTTTCCTTGAAGCACAGATAATTGTCTAAAATAACATTTACTTAAAACATAATGGGTAGATATTAAGATTATAAAATTTGGGTTGTTATTTTTGTTTTTGTTTTTATATTTTACTTGTTTTCATGTACTATTTATTACTACAGCAATAGTAAAATCATATTTCCTAAAATTTGGAAAGAATTAATGGCCAAGATAGTGAGAAGTCACATGCTTTGAAATATTTGGCTGTTTTGCAGTATTCTTGACTTTGCCTTTGTCAAGATAAACAACTTTATCCTAAAAGCTGAAAAGCAGCACCTAAAAATAATGGATTTCCAGAAAGGGTACTTGGACAACAGAAATGCAACAAATATACTTGAGTCCAGAGAAACACTTGGGAAAAGCATTGTTTTTCATGTGTAGTACTACAGACTTTTTTTAACCTACTGTGTTATTTATGAAGAATTTGGATTTCTAAAAATTTAAGGAAATTTTAAAAAAATTTGCATTTACATAGCTATTTTTTACCTTCAGGGTTCTCTTCACAGAATACTTAACTATTTCTTTTAGAATACCCTAAAGATACTAGAGACAATCTTTTTTATAACTAGAAAGGAGAAAAAGTTAAAAAGTCATGTCTGTTTCCCTCTATATTTATGGATGGTGGCTGAATATTGTTTCCTATTGTCAAAGGCATGGATTGTAGAGCAAGCAAATTAGTGACATAAGGAAAGCTCACTCTTTGAAACCTAAAGGACACTCAGTGCTAGACAAATAGATTTATGGTTTAACCTGAATGTAGGCCACCCTTACGGGTTTTATCATCCATCATTTACAGAATGCATTATGAGTTCAAACAGCTACACAGAGATACAGAAAATTAACTAGAATACTCTATCCCCAGCTATTTCATTATACAGATTAAAAAAATTTGACTCCCTAGAGCTGTAAAGATCAGATGAGTTAAACTCATATACTCTCTAAACTTTTGTTCTTTAATTTTTTTTTAATTTTTAGAAATCCATTTCTTTATACATAACATGGTGGGTTAAAAAAAGCTAAATTATTACACATGAAAAATGATTGATTTTACTATGCTTTACAACTCTAGGAAGCAAATATGAAACCACATAATAAAGTCCTTAAGGGAAAGTTATTGTAAGTACATATTTTCTTGGTTAGGATGTAGAGATTTTTTTATTAACATTTTTTTATTTATATAAATATGACATCAATTGTAATCCCCATGTATTCCCCATCACCATATCACCAGTGCACCATCACCTCATCACCTCAGTCCCCCATGATCCCGACTGCCCTCAACCCTCCCCTCTTCCCCCCACCAAGTGTCCCCAATTTGTCTTTCTCTTTTCATTTTTGGTTTTTGTGTCTTTATTGTTATTATTATTGTCCTTATTCCTTTCCTTGATCCTTATTTGGTTCCCTTATATTCCTCCTAGGGGAGGAACCAGCTGCTATTTTTCTTTTGCCTTCTGACTTACTTCGCTGAGCATAATCCCTTCCTGTTCCATCCATGTTCCTATGAATGCATCTAGTTTTTCTTTTTTGATTGCTGAGTAGTATTCCATCGTGTATATGTACCATAGCTTCCCGATCCACTCATCTGTTTTTGGGCCTTTAGGTTGTTTCCAGGTCTTACCTATTGTATAGAGTGCTGCTATAAACATAGGGGTGCAGGTATTCTTTTGAATCAGTGTATTTGTGTCTTTTGGGTATATTCCTAGGAGAGGGATTGCTGGATCCTATGGAAGTTCCATTCCTAGTAGAGTGAGGAACCGCCATACTGCTTTCCATAATGGTTGGACCAGCCTGCATCCCCACCAGCAGTGTAAGAGAGTTCCTTTTTCTCCACAGTATGTAGAGATTTCTTAATTAAAATATTTGTAGTTCTACTAAATTTCTAAGCAACTTCAATTTCTATTAAAAAATTTCTAGAAAAACAAGACTCATTTTAGAAATTATGGGGTTTTTCATCAACAATTTGAAGTGATATATGCACACCTATGTTCACTGCGATACTATTTACAATAGCCAAGTTATGAAACAACCTAAGTGACCAATGGCAGATGAGTGGATTAATAAGAGCGGGTTATATACACAATGGAACACTATTCAGCTATAGAAAAGATGAACTTTTGCCATTTGCTGCAACATGGATGGAAGTGGAAGGGATTATGCTAAGTAGAATAAATAAGAAGGAAAAAGAAAGTAATAGACAATTTCACTATATGTGGAACATAGGGAAATAAAGAGTCAGACAAAACCAAATCAGTAACAAACCTTAGAAATCTGATTATGGAATTGAAGCTGACAGATGGGAAAAGTGGAAAGCAAAATTTGGAGAGTGCATAAGTGGACTATGGTAGGGTTATGTGCGGTAGGTGTGATGTGGTAACATACTCTAAGGGGGTGTGGTCCTGTGACTCTGAATCATATACAATGTTGTAATTCAGTGTTACTTCAATAACAAAGATTATGGAACAATTTTACAAGCTCAGTGTGCATCCTACCCTTCTGCAATAGTTTACATAATTTTGGCTAAAAGTATTTTAACACTGAAAAAAGTTTCACCCTTTTAAAACATCCTCACTTCCTAAAATCATCTTAAGGCACTATTTGTTCACTTGTTTTGGTGTACCCCATTTTAAACTTCTCTGCATTCTTTGGAAATCCCATTATGCCATTTTTCAATGCTTTGCTATTTTATATGTTAGACATGGGTTGCTCAAGTTTAAACTTTCTTGTTTACTTCAAGTCAATTTAACAGGAGTGCACTAAATATTTGCTGTGCAAAACATTCCCTAGTCACTATGAGAGATTAAAGATGAATACAACACAGTCATTCTTATAAATATGTAATATCAGGAAAAAATAATATACATTGAAATAAATATTAATTTCACCATGTAAAGTACTAATACAAAATTATAAACAACATGAATAGTGGGATATCAGCAAAGACTGGAGACTGGAATTCAGGGCATTGAAGGCTGAATAAAATAAATCGTATTAAATTCTTATCTTCATAGTTACTTCTTCACTATTCACTAGTCTTAGCTCAAATCCCTTTTGTCTTGTCAACTGTTCACAAATGTATTGTTTCTTTGTCTAGACGATATAAAAACTACCTGCCCTGGCCACTCTAAGTTTTCATTCTCTTGTAAGGCTCCCATATATATAAAAAAATCAATAAATTTTTATACTTTCCTCCTGATAATCTGTTTTACATCAATTTTATTCTTAAACCCAGCCAGAGATCCAAAGGGGGTAAAGGAGAAATTTTTCCTCATCTGAGTACTAAATTTAAATTTTATTATCTAAATTTTTTTAATTAACTTTTTTTTTAATTAGGGTAACACTGGCTTTATAGTACTGTGTATGACTCAGGAGAAGACGCTCCCATTGTCTCAGAAGTACATCATTATGCTCTACCCCCCACCAGAACATCCATATCATTTTTGTCAAAATGGCAAGAGTATATCTTTTTTGATAGCTGAATAGCATCATGTTTATGTACATCTTCTTAGTTCAGTCATTTATAACTGGACACTTAGGTTGTTTCCATAACTTGGCTGTTGTAAATGATGCTGCAATGAACAAAGGTGTACATGTATCCCTTTGAATTAGTGTTTTTGCATTCTTTGGATAACTGCAAAATGGTAGAATTACTGGATCAGATAGCATACCTACTTTTAATATTTTGAGTAACATCCACTGTTTTACATTTCCAAAGCTGTCAGATAACCAGCCAGCATCTAGAGATTGCCTTGCCACCAGCATCCCTATATAACACAGAGGTCATTCCCTTTGTATCACTGGACCTTTGTAGCACTGGATCCTTTGAACAACATTTCCTTCAGATAGGATTCCTTCCATATAAGTGACTTCTACCCATAAGATTCAAAACAATAGGAAAATAACACAGAAACAACAATATAATTAAGAGAAAAGATGATTGGAGAGCACTTGATCTAAGGCTCATAATAATATCTAGGTTCATGTACAGAATTTTCCTTAAGTCCTAAGTAGGAATACACATTCCTCATCTTACCTCATATTGAGGAATAATTCTGTAAAGGAACTATAATCAAAATCAAAATATTTTTATCATAATTACACATAAATATATAACTTACAGTCAGTTCCATTTAGTCTTCATCATAAAGTGGCAAAAAGTTAACTAAGGAAAATGAAACCCACCAAAAAAGTATTTACAGTCTCATTGAAAGGCAAGTTGTATTGTTTTGTCCAGATTTTTTTAAAATAGAAATCTTTATAAATGCATAGTAAAATACTAAACTCTATTTAGACTTTAGACAACTAAATTTGGTTGTCTATATATTATGTGCTGCTGGCTAAAGACTCAGCACAAAATATGGATACTTTTTACAGGCTGAATCTATCACAAAGAGGGAAGTTTATAAGGTAGCAGAAACAGAAGGAAAATGAAACCCTTTCACCAGGATGCACATAGGTTTGGATAATCTATGCAAGTATGAGGATGATAGTAGTTAGAAGTCCCAGCTCTGGACAACCCACAAAGTAAACAGGGAACTCAGGGTAAGGAAGGAAGTCGAGCATTTGGACACTGAGGGTCAGCTAGATTAACACATCAAGGACTGAGGAAGTGGAACCAAAGAAGACAAAGGAAACCAAACTCTTCATTTCTCCCTATTTCAAGTCATGAATCTGATGTGGAACTAAAATTATAATAAAGGATTATGTATTCTAGTGATAGAGGTTTTGGAGACAGAAGCCAACAAGGATATTATACCTAATTCAATGTCTGGTACAGTTCAATGTTCCTTATTGATTTGCTGACTTTAATTAATATAAGAAGAACAATATTGGCACGATCAGTTTCTTATCAAATAGCATAAATGACAACCATTAAATCATTAAAATAGAAATGTGGATAGCAAAAAGAAAGAATAATAGGGGTTATTTTATTTATTTAAAGATCTTTTCACAATCCTGAGGCTGCTTTTCTCTTGTTTAAATTCTTAGTAGCTCATTAACCAACCTCAAAATAAAATATCTGTACTCAATCAACATAGACTAACAGAGAGGTGTTACCTTAAAATGGCACAGAATGCAAGTAACAACTAATGCAATACAATGCAACTCCACAAGATTCCACCATTTCTCTTGGATAATATTTGCTGTACATTTTTGTAAAATGTTAAAAGGGAAATTTAGCAACATCTTCAGATGCCTCTCAGAACTAAGGCCTGTGTTTGCTAATTAGGTGCATCAAAGACATATGATAAAAAGTTAGATATATTTCTATACTACACTCACACTACACTACATAATTTTCAGTTGATATTTTCAAATGTAAAGGCTGCATTTACAGAATGATTTGTTTGTATTCGCATCAAAACCCAAATCTTCCTTTTTCTTTAGTCCTAGGTACGATATTTTGGTCACTTGTATTTTATTAAAAATATAATTGCACTCATTACAAAACAAAAATTATCAGCGTTGTTCTCTCATTTACAGCTGGAGGCTGATGCAGCAGGATTTGATTATCTGTTCAGATTTGGGTCATTGTAGCATGTGGAAACAAGGCAGACTGACAAGCAAGTGTTTAAAAGTTTTGAAATTCACAATGAGGCAAACATTTAAATCTTTACTAATGTGGTTTTAGAATTTAAAATTTTTCGATACGATAGTTCCTTAAACAACTAATTTAGTTAAGTAATAAAAATGATGACACAATAACCTGGTCTTTGGAATAGGTCCTAAAATGGAACCTCTTAAGTAACTTGGAATGAATTTCTAAACCTCTCTAAATCTCAGTTATTTCATATATAAATAAAGAAAAAGAAAAATAGATTAGTTACCAGGTAAGATATTTTTACGATTATGTGAGATTATATATGTAAATCTTTAAGCATTGTCTGTCACAGAGTAAATATTCATTGTTCTAGAATCTTCAGTAATATTAATGTTTATTCTTACAAACATGAGCACTTATGAAGACTTCATAGTGTTAGTGATATGATTCTGACTTAGCAGAGAATGCCAACCACTGCTAGGTAGGGAGACAACCACTGATCTTTACCAGAAAGCCTCTATGGTTAGCTGAATGTTGGCTCCCAACACTGGCCCACACATAAGCTAATGGGAAAGGCTCCCCCTCATAAAGGTTACTAATGTTCTTAACATGCCCACTAAGCTTTAGAGGAGAAACTCAGAGAAATCTTCCAAAATATAAACAAAATTATTGGATTTGATTCAAGCAAAAAGTCTGCTCAATTCCAAATGGTTTGAACCAATCAATTCCCAGAACAAAAGACAAAGTGGTTTTTACCCCTTTAATTAGGAATCCCTTTTTGATGCCTGTATCATCTGGCAGCAGGGTTCTGAAGAAATTTTCTCTTGTTATTTATGAAAACTGAGACCTACAACGCATTTACGAAACTCAGGCTCCAGCTCTCAACAGTCATCAGCGTTTAAATGTAATTAACTTTCTAGCCAGAGCCTTTATCATCAGTATAATGAGTGACCAGTGTGCACTAAATGAACCGTGGTCCTTTGTCTAGCAACACATTGATTCTGATAGATGGCAAGAGCCAACACAGAGAAGACCTTTGGGGAGTTGTTGAGAAGTAACAGTATTGCCTATTACATTTAAGATCGTCCATCTACATAAGTACTGAAAAATCATATTTTTCTTCTCACATGCCCATTCCATTTTACACACTTAATTTAATGGATGAGGTGTTCAGTAATCTGAATCCCTAGTTCTTTCTAACATTATATGTACCATCTGGACAAAGTAGAGTACAAGGAAGGATGACTCTTCCATTCTGTCTATAAATGAGAACGAAGAGCAAATATTCATATCAACCCTGATTTGAAACCACATTTAAATTGGAAATTTGAATTATTTTCCACTGCATTCTCACTTATTTCTTTAGATACATCATACAGAGAGAACGAGAGGTTCACAGAAGTGAAGCAAATGAGTTGTCATTAGCTAGAAATGGCTTTACTTGCATCACACTTTAATTATTAGAATAATTTACTTTTTGCCATCCCAGTGCCTCATTTACCTTAAGTTATGACAACTGGAAAGAATGATCTTCTAGGCATTAGGCTTTCATCAACCAAGAGAAAGCATTCCTCAAAGAAAGTGTAAAATTATTCAACTCTTCTAATGCCTGCACACTAGTGTTAAGTCTCCAGTTAGTTCAAGTATATTTCTGGCACTATCCTCAGTCCTATAAGCATTAACAGAAATTCAGTATTAGCACGCAGATGACCCATCCATTGTCCTCCACTTACAGCCCGCACAGTCATGCAATGATGGGTTATTTTTTTGCAGCTACTGGACATGCAGGCCACTTCTTATTGCTCCTGTGGAAAAAAGGAAAGTCAGAAAGGCCACTGCTGCTGCTGCTTTCAGTATAAAAAAGGGTTCCTTCTACTTAGAGACAATGATGGCAGAAGGAGAATGTTTGTGAGGCGACTAACTGGGTTGTGTGTGGAAGATGTTTTATCCCAAAAGAGGAAGGATACCAGTATGCCAGGAGGGGAGGGAAACAATGTAAATATAGTGTTTTGTGTCTGCTCGTTGTACCTGTGTGTTATGATCACCACAGGGAGCCCAGTCTTCTACAGGTATGATTTAACTTGAGCAAATTTTTCAGGAAATACCAACACAACTAGGAAGTGGTTATGAAAAGAAAGAGAAGAGACAAAAATAGAATTGTATGCTCCTAAGATTTTCCAAGTTTATGAAGATTGTATTTTTAGACTAAATAAACTAAGAATGTGTCTTCAACAAAATTTTTAGCAAATCTTACTGAGTATTTTATTTGCCTAAAGTAAATATTCTTCAAAAAATCTGAGATTTGAACAAAAATTTAACACAAATAAGTGTAAAACAGATTAAACTTATAATAGCAAAAACAAAAAAATACATTTTAATGTCAAAAACACTGTTAAGAAATTATGTATCCCAAATAGTATATTATATAAACATTAAAATATTGTACACAAACTTTATATTTACATGAGGAAATACCCACAGAATAAAGTAGATAAAGTCATGTGAAACAGAAAACTCTGCACCTTTGAAGAGAGCTGAGTTATTTTGCCAAGAAAGTTACGAAATTTGTTTTCTTTCTTGAGAAATATTAAGTCAAGGAGAGAGAGAAAGGAGAAAAAGACAAAACAATGAAGAAATGACCCATAAATGTTAAAGAGTAAGCATTGCTAATATCCTATTTTAGGAGTATTTACCAAAATTAATTGACTCTCTAACAATTTCACATAGACCCTGTTACAAGCAGAATCCTTATAAGGGAAGGATATTTGGGAGAAATTCAAAGAGAGATTCTGATTTCACTTATGGGTCACTGCTTGGCTAGATAGAAAGAACGACAAATGACAATTTGTTGTAGGCAGGAAGCTGGAGCTTAAAGTAGCTATGAGTGCTACAGGCTTTCAGAAGAACACATGCCCAAAGGCCCTACAGTGAGCACTGCAGAGCAAAGTCCAAGCTCTCTAATGTAATGGTTGCCCTTTCTTTCTTCTTAGTTGGATACCTGTGAGTTTTTATATATTTTCAATCATTTAGAAAGTGATATGCCAATCATTCGCTAAAGGAAATGGTTAGTTTGATAATTGGGGGAAGTGTTAATAAAACTTTCAAATAAAGTTTTTTCAGTGTCCATATGAAAGGACCATTCAGAAGCTGTCCAAGGACACTTGGGTAAACATCTATATTCATAGACAAAGTGATGGATAGCTATCATTTTCGTGGAAAAAAAAAATCCAAAAGTGGCAAGCAAAGACAATATAAACCCCAGAAAAGAAAATTCAGCATCAAAAATCAAATAGAAGTAGAAGAATTGACTATTTTAAAGGAACATAGGAAAATCTTGGAAATACAGAAGATGCTATGGTTGATCAAATGGTACAATCATTTGGTAATACTTAATAATCACAAATTGTTTACTGAAAAAGGTCCTGTGATAATTGCTTCATGTGTAGTGGCTTAATTACATCTCTCAAGAAGCCTGTGAGAAAAAGGCTATGGTTATCCATTTTAAATATCAGAAAACCAAGGCAGAGAATTTTTAAATAACCTAGGCTGAAATTAAGAGATTAAATGGGGAACCCAGGATTTGAACCTGAGTTCAAGATCCACAGAATCAGTGGATCCAACTCTAGATTCACTAAAAAACAACAAAATAAGAGCTTGCTATGTGCTAGAAATTGTTAGGGCTGTCACATGGTTTACCTATACTAACCACACAAGAACCTCTTGATATATGTACTATTGTTATTTATATCTATTGGTAGTAAACACAGATCATCCTCATTTATTGGGGAAAGTAGCTTGCTGGTGCATATTGCATCATAAATTATGATGTCAAGAACTGATTTTCCTCCCTTTTGAATATAAACTTTGAGCCCCATTCATAGAAAAAGCATGCCATCATTCATAGTCAAACGTATGCTATTTATTTATATAATCATGCATGCAATTATTGAGAGGATTGGGTAATAACCAGATGTTAGTGTCTTTCATGATAAGATCATGAGAGTAGCTTTTAGGCAGGAAATGTCTTTCAGCACATCTTTGTATTTTGCTTACATATACCTGCATTGTTTTGTGAATTACCAACATGTTCATAATCCATGGTTGCTCTCAGTAGTTGTGGCTCAAATGATATCGACTGATTTTAATTTTAGTTGACCTACAGGATCATTAAAGCAATACATTCAGTGGAATTGTTGAACGTAATATCAGGACAATGGAAACAAAGAGAAGAACAAAAGAGAGAGAATGTTTTTAAATATTTTTTTTGCCCAAAGCAAAAGTTTAAACTCTCAGGATTACTTTAAGATTAGGTTATGGTGCTATACTTCATTTCAGATGGCTATAGCACCCTCTGGTGAGTGATGTTTATATTTCACAATTTTTTCCAAAAATCTACAAGAGTGTTTAAGAAGTAACTACTCCTCTTGGTTTTTTGTTGTTGTTATTTTTGCTTAATATGTAAACATATGTCCAAACTCAATTTATTTTTTCTGAAATGACATAAACAACAATAACAAATGAGTTTTCTGTAACATGGAAACACTACTGTATTTCACTGGAAAATCTTCAGAAGTAAGTGAGAAGGTTTTTTTTTTTAATATTCACTGAGATTTCCATTACTGATGGCAAATATCACATGTAATCAATATAAGCAGACAACTTTTAAATATAAAGAAGAAAATAGAATCACTTCAAATTCCTCTTCCTAAACTTAATCACTATTAATCCTTTTTTTCTTGCATTTCCTCTATAGACACATTAGTACAAAGCAGAAACACAGTTTATATCCTCACTCAATTTGCATTTCATTCAGGATTATTTATCCACTTAATTAAGGATTTTTTTGAAAACAGAGTTGTTTAAGTCAATCAGTATGGCACCCAGAGACTACTACAGTTGCCATAGGATTTGTTGAGAACACAGTTATCAGTAATTACATATGTTGTTCATATATAAAAAGAAAAAAAATTATTTTTATAATGTTAAGAAAATATTCTTTTATTATCTAATGGACATTAAACAAGAATCTTTATATTCAGTTGCTTTGCTTGAAATTATACAGGTCAATATGTGGCTCCTTTCATTTGCCCCAGTTTCTTTCGTTATTTATATGTGTGTATGTGTGTGTGTGTGTGTGTATGCTTTATATATATATAATTTAATCATATGATGTGTATATATATATATGTTAATGCACACACACATATCCCCTTTTAGGAACAAGTCACCTTGCAAATAAATCAATGAAAAGATGAAATTAAATGAAAATTATTTCAGTCAATTATTTAATTCATTAAATGAAAAAGTAGTGACATAAAAGAGCTAATCATTACACAACTGAACCAGAATTATTACATTACACAACTGAACCAGAATTATTAATCAATACACAAATAGATCAGTATTTTCTGTATGTAAATGTATATGAGGGAAGAGTAATAGAAGTCATGAAAATTGCAATTTAGTCAGAGGCAAATATAAGGAAATGCATTTATTTTCTCATATCATAGCCAAAACAAGGGAATAAGATCTCAAAAATTTCTTGAATAAAGAAAAAGTTTTAATAACTTGAGGAAAGGCAAGTGTTGCCTGCATTCCTTAACAGATGAGTCTCAGACAAGAAGGGTAATAATAAAACAAAAATCTAAGGGCATCCAAATTAATTAAAATAGATAATAAAACATTTTCCAATTTGATCTCCAATGTAGATTATGGTGTGCTTAAGGTAGAATAGATAGTTAAGTTAGTATTTTCACATATGTACAAAATGTACATCTAATAATATACAATTGTGTGGAACATACAGTCTTGAATGTGCAAAACAACTTCTCTGAACACATTATGTTTTAAGAGGTCCAGTTAGTCATGCAATGTGTCTGGCTATTTTTATTTGTAGAACTGAGAAAGTTTCAGGACTGGGTGAATATTCACAGACTGGGAATTAGAAGCAGGAACCAAACTTTACTTGGAGAATTTTAGTCACTGAAAATTAAATGCAAATTCTATTTTAGATTTTAATACAAAAAGGTAAGATATAATTTTTAAAGAAGTATAAGTTTAAAAATTTTAGGGGATGTATGATATATGCAATATGTCATATTTTCCAGGAAGAGGCAAGATCCTCAATTTAATCATTAATTCCAAATTACTATAAATCCTTCCTTTTATCTAAAAATATTTAGTGAAATGTCTAGAGGTACTGAAAGTTAATTAATAGTAAATACATCTGAAATTAGTGAAACAGGGGGTTAGGCAATCTATTGAATGTTATTGCCAGTCAGATCCATGTGGCACAGTGAAAGAATGTGGCTTTAAGGATTAGATGTCCTGGTTTCAATCCTTTTCTCTATGATCCATGA
Source organism: Galemys pyrenaicus (assembly GCA_019455555.1). Classification (NCBI taxonomy): domain Eukaryota; kingdom Metazoa; phylum Chordata; class Mammalia; order Eulipotyphla; family Talpidae; genus Galemys; species Galemys pyrenaicus. The sequence continues at coordinate 14,781,479 of JAGFMF010011861.1, read as the reverse complement.
TATATGCATTGCCAGTCTATGTGCATGCATTTTCTGATCCTCCATGAGGTTATCTCATGTTATGAATGAGGAAGCTGAGACAAAGGTCATGAATTTACATTTGATCACAAGGCAGTGAAGTGACTGAAGTGAAATTCTGGTACAGGTTATTTTAAAGTCTGTATTTTTTTCTACTTCACAACACAGGGTGGAATCATTATTAGAAGGTTCTAAGGGTCTAAGGTTTTGGTCTGTTAATTGTATGCATGCCCAAAGACCAAAGACAAAGGTCTTTATTATTCATAGCATAGAAATGGCTTGATTAGCTTGATTTTCATCTTAGAGTGAGAAATCCCCCAACCACCACTGCCACACCTGTGAAGGCAATGTGTAGAGACACAAGTCAGTGTCAGATATACAGAAGGTTTGGATGAATGTATCCCAAGTTTAGGAACCTCTCAATTTTATAAAGGGTGATGCTAGTTAACTTTGCCATCCTTTGTCTTTGAGGGACATATTTTTCTTATCCTGGTCAGGAAGCAATTCTTTCCTCTACTTCCAGAAGCCCTGAATAGATTATCTCTCTGTCTTCCATGCTTGTTTGATGTAAGGACACTGATTTTTCAAGTTATCTGGTCATGTAGAAATGTCATGAAGAATTGTCCCCTCACAACTTTATCTGAGGAAAAACTATTTAGATTGTGAAGTCTATTGAACTTTTTGACAAAGATTCAAAAAGGTGTGTGTAAGGTGTGCTGCATTTATATATGCATACATTTATATCTAAATCTGATTCAAATTCAGGTCCTTGGGATCTGGGGTCTATGTAATCAATCCTTTCACAAAGGGACATGAGTCTGAAGTGACTGGAAGCAAAGAAAAAACTAGCACCTTGATGACAAAGATTGGCAAATTTAGGTGAGCCATAAAGACTCCAGTCAAGTTACTATGCTTGGAACAGAAATTCATCCTAGACAGGAAAATCTAAGCAGAAAATAATTTGTATGAATAAAGTTCATGTATAAGGACAATTTCCGTTCAAATTTACTTAGAATTCAGAAAATTCGCATATTCAGGGCAGGGACAAATCTGTTACATGACCAGAATAATAAGTTGTAGTAATAATAATGTAAAAATTGTGCAGTTTAGCTTGTATCAGATAATCAGACAATAACAGTAAGATACCTCTAGACTTGTAGAATTTAGAAGCTTTAAAACACTTCTTGTCTGGATTAGAATTAACTTGTTATCTGGGGCAGGGCTGTGTTTGTTGATGAAACTTCCAGGGAACAGATACTGAAGGAGGGAAAAATTGACAGAGTCCAGATAAATAGGAAAGCTGGAAAGTCACTTACTCAAAGAACTAGAAATGACCAAGTAAATGTGAATAGCAAGAAACATAAGTGTTTCTATACAAACAAACTACTGCAATCCTTAAACAGGCATTAGAAGTAAAAGTCAAGTCATCTCAATAGGAGGGCCTACCTGATAGCAGAGCCAAAGAATTAGAATTTGCAGAGAAAATGTTCCCTCCTAGTTATAAAAAGAAAAAAAGGCATTATTAAATAACTCGATTAAATTAGATTCAAACTGATTTGAAATCCAAGATATTACTCTTGTTAAGTCCCCAGAGTTCAGATAACTAAAGACATGCAAGGTCTTAGGAATGCTGAGCTAAGGCATTGTATTATTTGGGAAATATCTTTTTGCATAATTTTCACTCTTGTGAGCCATCTCAGAGTCTGTTATATTTGAATCCTGCAGTCATTTTTTATAAAAAGGTAACATATTTTATTGTATTCACTTCTGTAATAAAAGTTATACTCACTGCTGATAACATCATTAATTAAAAGAAAGTTGTATATATATATAATTATTTATGTCCACATGTGGATATATATAATTCAAATAAATTTATGAGAAAAGCTCTGAGAATAAGCCCAGGGACATCATTTTCATCTTCTTATGAACCACTGTATTCTCTGCTTCAATTTAAAGTTTTGACTATAATAAACTTTTCCCAGGTCTGAGGCAGCAGGAGCAATAATGGCTTATCTTCAAACTTTGTGTGAAATAAAGAATAATTTTCATTCTAAGTTCATAAGATTTACAAAAGAAATGAAATAGATCATTTTTATTCAAGTAACTTTAACTTCTTCATATTTATTATGCTTTCATTAAAAAAATCTATAGAAGAATGTAAAAATTATGACAAATCTAATTCATTTTATCAACTATGATTTGTTGCCTAAAAACACTGAAATTATTTTAATTAAATATACTCACAGAGTATGGAAAGGGAAGTTAATTTTTTTTGGTCAAACTTTAGGCAGAATTAAAAAGATTTTGTATACTAGCCTGCTTTAAAGGTCTAGATGCAAACATTTCATTTTGGAACTTGTGGATATGAAAGATTATTTCTGTAAGGAATACTTTCAGAATTTTCTGTCTCTCTTTAATCCTGCAAGTTCAAAGAAAAAAACAGGCTTTAAAGACTTATTTAGGATCAGCGTGTATATATTCAATATTCAATGAGAATAAATGTTGGCAAAGCTGTGAAGAAGTGGAAACTCACCAACAATTGTTGGTAGAAATGTAAGATTGGTTTGGCCATTATGGAAAATAGTAGTATGGCATTTCCTAGAAAATTAAAACTAGAATTACCACATTTTATAGCAATCCCATTTCTGGATAGATATCTGAAGGAAATGGAGTTTATATCTTAAAGAAATATCTAAATACCCAAGTTCACTGCAATATTATCCACAATAGGAATGATGTGAGAATAACCTAAGTGTCTGTCAATGGATAAAAAGATAAAGAAGACATGGTATATATTAGAATGATAGTTGGAAGAGGCTTGAACAAAGGGGGAGGTGGAGGCAAGGAGGTCAAAGGGAACACACTTTAAGTTACAAAAAGAGGAAGTTCTCAGTTAGGGTAAAACTTTTTATTTTTACCCTAACTGCCTAAGGGAACACACTAGGGTCTAATATACAACATGATGACTACAGAAAGTACCATAGTGAATAATAACAAATTATATATAAAAATAAAATAACATATATTTGAAAGTTGCTGAAAATAAATTTTAAGCAATCTTATCACAAAAAAAAATTAACGGAGGTGGTGGATATGAAATTGTCTTGATCTTAATATTGTAAGATGGATAGACAGATAGATAGATAAGATAGAGAGAGAGAGAGAGAGAGAGAGAGAGATAAAGAGAGAGGAATAGTTGACACATAGCTGATACATATAAAAAATCCTATTGTACACTTTTAATATATTTAAATATATTTGTCAATTATTTCTCAATAAAATAGGTGTCAGAGTACTATAATCCACAAAAGAAATGAGACCTCGGCCTTCAAGATTGTTTCTAAAAAAAACTTATGTTAAAATTTATATTTTTCAGTATTGCATTTATTATTTATTTTTAATATACCCGAAGTGAAGCGATGTGAGGAATGTAGGAGGCAAATATAAGTAGGTCTGATACAGGGCAGCAAGGGGCACTAAAACTGGCCAAGAACACTGCCCAAATAGTTTTTCAGTCACTGTCTGAGTTTTTCACCCACATGCACAATTGCAAGACTACTCAGGTTCAGAAAACAACAATAATGGGATTTATTTAACAAACCAGGAAAAAAGAAAGAGTTACTAAGGCCAAAAATGGCCATTCTCCTCATCCAAAGCAGTGTCCAGTGTTTTCAAGTCCTAAACAAAAAGCAGCAATGATGGCATCTTCCTGCCACTTAGGACTCAGAGTTCCTCTCCCAAACAATTGGTCACATGCCCAAGATGGCATCTTCCTGCCACTGCAGACCTGGAACACATGGCAACCAGTCTGTAGGCCAGGTTCCAACTCATGAAGACAGAAGGCACACAAGAAATGCTCCCATAGTTGCCAAGATGCCCCAGCATAGCACCAGACAAGTGACAATCAAAACAGCAGCTGCAGGGCCTCCCTGTGGCTCAGTGGATTAAGCAATGCACTATGAAACAAACCACAGCCACTGCAGCACGAGTTCAATCCCTGCTGCGGGCCAGGGAGGGGACCCACATGGCACAACAGACCTCTCCTGCCTTGCCCGCTGCTCCCCTCAGCAGTGTGTTACAGTCAGTCTGCCTGTTCTATTCCCAGCTCTGTCTGGTGAATCCTCTCACCTCCCTGCACTCTGGCCTGTACCCCAGCTCTTGTATGCATAAATAAATAAAATCTTTAAACAAACAAACAAAAAAACAGCAGCTGCAGCTACCAAAGGACCCAATGAAAGGCCACACTCACTCAGCTCAGTGAGGCGTCCGGCTCCAATTCTTCACCTAGGCCAGACTATAACTGCAGCAAAACCGAGAACAGTTTTTGTCGCTTTTCTACTTGCAAAGCCTCTGAACTTTTCCTAGCAGAGGTTGGCTGCTGGAGGCCTGTCAAGTCCTTCTGAAGCCCACAACAGCCTTCTCAAAGATTGGCAGGTGGGGGCCGAAATCAGTGACCCCAGAAATGCTGAATCCTCAAACACTGAATCACGAACACTGAATAATCCGCAGCTGCTTCTGCAGTCCCTTATATTTCTTATCAGTCACTTCACCCCAAAATATGATCAATACTTTTTAGATTTTTCCCTGGGGCTATCTATCCACACCAGCAACCCTCCTACAAGGGACACCACCTATAACAGTCTAGCTTCAGCCACCAGTTACAGGTCTACTGAAAATATTAATAAATCCCTGCTTACAGTTTAGCACAATTTAAAATTATGAATTTGTGGGGTCAAAATATGAAATGATTTGGGGAAAATGACTCAATTCAAAGAAAAGCATCCTCAACAATCTATGTGAAAGATAAGTCTCTGAAAGTATGGAAACTTACTTAAGTCTAAACTAAATATTCTAAACATTCAGATCTCAAAGTACTGGAAATATTATACCTACATTTTATTACTGCTCTCCAAAATTATAAGAATATAAACAAGTCAATGTGAGTCCTAGAGTTAGAACATTAGAATAGAATAGCCTGAGTCACAGGCATGACTTTTCTTAGCTGAAAAGATTAGAAAACTAGCAAAAATGGAAGTATATAAAACATAAACAGATTGTAGCTATAAAACTCAGTGCCTGACTCATTACAGCCTCCCACAAGTTAAGAACTTTGATCAAGAAACTACTAATTTTTAACATTTAAAAAAAGTAGCAAATAGTTATTAAACAATTTCTTCCACCAAATAAGTAATTAAAATATTTCAATATAGAAAGAGAAAATTATGCAGCGTGGTAAAAAATAAATTATACACTACCTTTTAAGATCTGCATATGAAAATAACCTAAATATCCAGTCCTCTAAAATCACATAAAAATCAGACAGAAAATCAGAGCTACAGTGAAGGGCTATTTTTAAAGGAACTTTACTAAATAGAATGTCTCTGATTTTAGAAGAAAACTTTATCCAATTTCAGTCACAAAATAGATGAAAAGAAATAGATTTGAAGATTCCATAATTCGCAGTAAGAAAACACCACTTTACACATACAAAGCAATAAAAGCGACTGCTCTGTCAAATCCTCACCACCCCACCCCAGCTAAGGCTGAGTCCTTTTCATCTTGTGAAGTTTCTCATCTCCTCTGCTGCAACCAATCCAGTTACTGTCAAGGACCCTACACCAAAATGACTGACTTCAAAATTGGGATATTTGAAGACATTAATTCTATTCATTCATCTCATTTCTTTTCTTTGTTATTGCCTTTTTCCTGAACTTTCTTCTCTATCTTATGCATTATTTATAATTTCTATACAATTTATTGCCTTTGTTTCCAAATGTTCTCTTGCAACCCAAATTACTGGCCTGGGGCCTACCTTCTGGAATCTCTGTTTTTTATAAATTCTCATCACACTTTCTGAAAGTTTTTTCTACTTTGTGTCATAAACCAAACTTCCCCTAGCACAGTGCCCTGTCTCGAGGGCAGGGTGTCTCTTCTCCTACCCACTGGCTACCTTGGAAAGAATATTGTTTATCTTGCAGAACGTCAGTATTCTTCGACCACTATGGAGCAACTCATTGTTTTTTGTGACTTACCCTCTTCTTGACGGCTATTATTTCTAACCTCCACTTTTTATTAATGTTATTTTATTTATTATTATTATTCCTATTCCTCCACTTGACAGAGATTTGCAATGGCTCACAGGCTGTCTCCACCTAATGTGCTTTTTGTCATCCTGAGTTATCACAATATCTGTACAGATGATCCATTCCATATAGTGAATTTCCTGAACCATCTGAGCTTCAACCTACCTCAGCATACTTGTCAACAAGGGACTTGTTCAGTGTTTGGTTTCTATCTAATTCAAACAGCTCTTCTTCAACCACTATTTCTGTTTCTCATGTCCATGCTGAAAAAAAAAAATTCTTCTATCACCGAGAAGGACAAAGGCCACTATTTCCATTTCCACCAGAGAGAGAGCGGGGACCAGAACAGGCAGACTGACTAAAACACACAGCTGAAGAGAGCAGCAGGCAAGGCAGAAGCATTCTGCCTCACCATGTGGGTCCAGTCCCTGGCTGAGGATGGAACTGGTGCTGCAGTGGCTACGGAAGCCCCACGGTGCAGCACTCAACCCCTGTGCCACCAGGGAGGTCCTCCTTCCAAACAATTAATCCTTTCCTATACACTTTTCATTCCCTAGGAAAAACATAGTTTATCACCAGAGCTGCTCTTCCCAGCATCTCCAAAACTCAAATCACTAAAATTAAGGCTTTCAAAGGAAAGCTGAAAAAAAAAGTCAACTTCTCATATATAAAGGTTTTTTTAAATCCTATTAGCCTTATGACAATTAAATATTTGATTGGTATATTCTGCTTCTATGACAATTTTTTTACCACATTAATCAGTCATTTTTTTAAAGTAGAAGAACTGAATTTTATTTGTATCTCTAGCTTTAAATTACTACATATAACTATTGAAATCTGAACACAAAAAGAAGTTTTAAAAAAAAAAACTTTCCCAAACTCTTGAGGAGCCTGAAAATAAAGTTTAATTTTGAAAATCAGAAAATCTTGGTATCAAGAAAATATGACACTATGATCAAATGCTATGTTTTAATTAAGGAAACAAGTACAAGAGATATTTCATTTATATTTATACCAAATATGTTTTAATATTTTGATAGTTCTAGTGTCTAAATGGGTTATTCAATTTAAAGATACACTTAGTACCTGCAATCAACTGATATTGGCTCCCAAATGTATTTTCATGTTCTAATGCTTGGGACCTACAGGCATTTAATGGCAAAAGACAAGACTCAGTTAATGATCTTGAGAGAAGGAACTTATCCTATAATTCCAGATTGATTCTAAATACAATCACATGTATCCTTGTAAGAGAAAGATACATGGAGTTTTGAGACAGACACACATAGGACAGGCCATAAAAAGATGGTGCAATGACTGAGGGATTTGGCAGTAACTCAAGCTGATGAATGCCACAGATTGCTGGCAGACACAGAAACTAGAAAAAACATGGAACAGATTCTCCTCTGAGTCTCTGGGTAATCCTGCTAACCCCTCAATTCCAGATTTCTAGAAACTGAAATGATGAGAGGATAAGTTTTTATTGTTTTAAGTCAATACAGTTTTTGGCATTTTGTTATAGCAGCTAGAGGAAACAAATACAACATCACCATGTGTCTGGCACAATATAAATCTCTAAAGAGAGGAAGATTAAAAAAAAATTAAAGGAGGAGCATATTCCTGACCACTATCAGCTCCAAATTGAGCAAGAAGGTTGGCATAGAAATTAATCACCATTACAGTGTGATTTCTCTGTTGGAAACATGCATTGACAGAATGGAAACAAAGAGAAGAGGTAGAGGAAACTGATGTGGAGTTGTGGTCACATGAAACAGCAGCTTGGAATCAAAGAACTGAAGAGCATGACAAGTCTAAAGAGTCATGAACAAGTTCAAGTGAATTACAGGTGTTAGGGGAATTGAAGGGGAATGAAACTGGAATAGTAGATTATAGAGCAATGAATTATTTAGACAATGGAAGTCACTGACAGTTTTTAAGAAAGAAAGCAACTTGCCCTGATTTCTGTTCTAAAAAGATAACTCTGAAGCATTTATGTGGAAAATTCACTTAAGTGGAATAACTCACTCCCCTGATGATGGCTAAAAAATGAAGTGTTACCTAACTAAATTGGATCCAATAGCAGGCAATGAATTTTCATTTGTTTTGGCAACACAGTTGCAAGTTAGGATGCTTAAATTTAACTACTAGACAGGTCATTAACATTTCTTTACTCAGCCAAAATAAAATTTTCAGTTACCTTTCATTCCTGAAAGAGAGGTAGGTTCAAGTAAAGACTCAGTTTATTACATGGGGGATTATTTTAAAGTATTCAAATGAGTTATTTTAAGGTAAAAATGTGGAAAATGCAGCCCCTCAGAAAAGATTTTTTATAACCTGATTTCTCTCCTCTACATACTAAGTAATTTTCTCCAAAGGCTATTGAGTGGAGAAGAAATTCATTATGGTCTCCTGGGTAAGAAATTATTAGCCTAATTGAGTCCATGACTTATTCCTAAAAAAAAAAAAAAAAGTCCTAAGAAAGAAAGCTGCTATAGACTTCTCAAGGGATAATAAATGCTGGTCTGAAAAAAAACACAGGAAGTAATATAAACAAGCTGCTTCTGTTAAGCAGTGGCCAAGCTGTACCAACAATGATCTTGCAGTTTCATTGTGGAAGTAAAGAAAAGAAAAACTACTTCCTAAAGTAGCCACAAGTTAGTGAACAGAAGTTAGAGATAAAAATCTACATTTTGTGGCTTACAAATAATTCAGAAATGCCAGACCAAATACACAATTTGAAACTTTAAGAAACCATTCATCCAACTTAAGTATTTGTTACTTAATGAGCACACTTACAACTTTAGTGTCCAAGCCAACCATTGACCATTGACCAAGAATTACAAAGCGATAGTCTTGAATTTTCAACACCAGCACCAGTCCACAAAGCTATGAAACCTTGGTCCAACTTATATTTCAAAGACAAACATTTTTATTTTCAATGACCAAATCAACCCATAGATCACTATTTCATTTTTACCAATGATCAATATAGAGGGAAGGAAAATAAAGGGTCAATATTATCTCAAAGTAACTGATAAATAATAGTCAAACATGCTTTTTAATTTTTTTGCATGAATATTCTAGTCTTTCTAGTTTATTATTTAATTGCTAACTCTTCTTTTCAGGTTTTGTTTTGTTTTTTACTGACCCTAGTAAGTCTATTTCCTTTATTTTATTTAAGACACTCATTGTACATTTAGAAAAATTCACTGGAGAAAATAGTTCTTAATGAATTTATCATTGTATTTTGTACTAGTGATAAATCTTCTTATAAAATTTACAACTCCCTGTGTGAATGGAAAAATAATAGTATTTGAAAAACAATAAATATCTACTGCTTCACTGTACCACATAACATGACTTGGCAAGGAGCAGAGAAAAAAGTAAATGGTCTTTGAGTCCTTGCTCTCCCAGTCAATAAATCTAATTTTATTGCTTATCAAAATTTTATAGCCAAAGGAGAACATTTGTGATACAGTAACAATTCTTACTGTATTTCTCTATATATTATAATTATGTATGTATGTATATACATATATGTACTTATAATGGTAAGAGTATTAATAGACATGCATTGGAAACAGGATGTTGAACTGGAAACGCAATGTGGCAGAATTGCTGTTCCCCTACAAAGGTCCACATATCACAACTTCATCAGGGCCTAGTTCATTCTAATCTTGATATTTCACCTCATTTCATATAACTTTGATAATTCCTTTGAACTTCAGTACAAAGCATCCTAAGACACTTGACAAAACATGTTCCAGGTAGAGACCATGTGTACAGAAATTCTGAAAATCTCCAAGAACTATGCAAGGTTTTAGATCAGTATTTACCCATAGTCTATGGGTAAATAAACCCCTGTATGTATGTGTGTACATGTTCACACACATATGCATTCACCTGTGAAAGAGAAAGGAAACCAGGTTCGGGAGAGAAAGATATGAATCGATCCTGATAGTTTTCAAAATATTTTAAAATTTCAAGCTTTCAAGTATGTAAATTTGTGCATGTGTTTATGTATCTGTGTATAAAGTTTTCAGTTCTCTTTTCTTCTGAGAGCTAAGGAGTTACACATATTAATAATCTTACAAGATTATCAAATCCACACTTAGAGAATAGGACAATCCTCAGGAGGAGCAGCTCTATTTTGTTCTAGAGTCATGAAAACAACGCTTCTGAGATAAGTATCTGAGGCAGTATTGGGTTAAAAGATCTCAAAAGATCATCCAATTCAACTGTGGCTATATCAGCAGAAGACTTACAAAAGAAGTACATTGTATTTTCAAGATTAAAAAGTTGTTTTTAACAAAGGAAGTATGAATGGAATTTCTGGACAGAGGAAAATACATATTCAAATGCACAAAAGCTCAGAATAACATGGAGTCACCAATCTATCTGCTCTCTGTATCTGTTAGTTCAGTTTTTGGTTTTTTTGAGCACACTTCATTTGTAGACAGTGATTAGGTACTAGTGACTGTCTTTCTCTATAGGGATTGTTAATACCCATTGATTTTCTAAAAATAAAATTACAGAATGAAAAAGGGTGAGTTTCACTTCATAGCTCTTCTTGGTACTCACTAGGTAATAAAATTAATATAGATGACTTTAACAGTAAAGCGGTTGGCTCCATTTAATATTTATTTTTAAGGGCATAATATGGAGTGATTATTTGAAGATTCTCAAAATACAACCCTCAATTACAATTCATTGGGAAGAAAGGAAGGATCTCATGTACCTAGTACAATAGACAACACATAGTTCACTTTCATAACAATTTTAGAAATTAAATACATATTATTCTCATTTATATTTAAATAAAACAGAATCTCATAGGGGTTAATCATTTGTCCAAGGAAACCAAATGCTTTTTGTGCTTACTTTAGAAACTCAGTTGCCTATTTCATCAGTCTGCAGCTCTTTCCTATGTAATAGCATCACACATTTATACAGGCTGCACCGAACTGCCTCAAGCTTTACGAATTTGTCATGCTTCATTGAGGAAAATATGCCATTATCTCCTGAATTTCATGGTTTGGCAAATAGCACAGAAAGTCAAGTTAATCCCTAGTGGAAAATAGTGTGTCTATCCCTGAAGCCAATATATCTCTCTTATAATGGTCATAATAGCCTATGAAGCAACTTTGAAGCCCATAAAATGGAATCAGAACTCTCGCCAGTCTTGGACCCATCCTGTTATTGAATGCCCAGATTTTTGTAAGCTGTAAGAACTCTAAGAATAATAGGCAAAAAAAATTCTTTTGAAACCTTATAGAAATTGTCTACTTATACACAAAAATACAAACTTTAATTCTACTGTCTAAACAAAAAAGCAACAAAAATAGTACATGTTATCATTAGTGCAAAATGCAGTATTGCTCTTGGTCATTAAAGTTTAAATAGAAGATTGTATATGCCATAATTATACTGGAAATGTTGATGGGGGCATTTTACAATATTGTTTTTAGGAAGTATAAAATTCATCAACATGGTGTCAACTGAGAAACAACTGGTTACAGATCTATTTCTTAGCAGTAACTAATTAAGAGAAACATATGAAATAAGTAAAATTATCCTCTTCCATCTTGTTTTTTCTATGAAAAACCTAAATATGGTTCCAATCAATGAGAAGATCTTTGTGAACTCTACCTTTGCAAGTCTGATTAGAATTTTTTTAAATCCCACAAAACAACAACAAAAATGAAATCAGTTGAATAATATAATTTTTCTCTAAATTATTTTTCCAAATTCTCTGCCAAAGCAAACACATGGTACGTGTTAGTCAGCTGGGTCTGCATCAATTCATCAGTGTATGAACTGCACTGATTTTGTTGCCAAACCTATTATACTAAATCCCACTATTTTTAAAACCAAACTCCAAACATCCTTTAAGCTTACAGAGTGTTCTAAATGTAGCTTAAATGTACACTATTTTTAAATTACTTTTTTAAGCAAATTTGGGAATATTCCTCTTGAAGTGACCCCATATTGTTAAGTTCTTTTAGTACCTGTTAACAGAAAGGTAAATACACATCTTTGTCTTTATGAAGCATGAGAAAGAAAAGCTTATCTTCTTCATATTATTAAAATTTTATTTAAACATTTCCAAAAGTACAGGAGTTGTTAGAAATTTTGATAAGGAATAGTATCTGAAGATTGGAATCAGAATTTTAATACACAAACATGCATTTCATTCTTTCTCCACAGACCCATGTCACTGAAAAAGTTACTTATGGTATCATAAAACAGAAATTATTCACTCACCCTATAATGCTTTAACTCTCACATAAAGAATATTATATTTATTACTTTTCTTGGTTTTCTAATATAAGATTGAAAGTGATGACTTCCATCTCCTTATTTCTAAATAAAACTACCCAAAGGCAACTAATAGTTTTTTCTGAGTAAGCATAAGTTTTATCATATCAATAAAAATCTATTTAATAGCGATGCTATGAAATCTTCTATGATTTCTAAAAGGTTGTATTCTAAATTTATGTCACATTTTAGCCCTTAATTTAAAATTTAAAATTGAGAGCTAATTTTCTCTCAAGATACCTGAGATGTGTCTACCTCATTTGGATATTGTATACTTCAACATAACATTATATATCATTCAGTCTCAGCCAAAGATATAGAACATCAAAAAAAATGTCCACAATACATTACTACCACATCCTCTATATTATTCAATCTCTTTTCCTGCTCTGTTCATCCTTTGCTTTAGCAAAAGCCAGTCTCTCTGCTTGCATTCTGATCTCATAGTCTCACCGATGTAAAAACATTGCTTCAGCAATTCTCACTTCTCTCTCCTAAATCATCATTTATTTCTACCTTTTAGAATTTTCCCTTGACATATAAAATTCTATTTCTCCCATCTAAAAAAAATACATCTCATCATCTCATTTCCTTTTTAAGGAAAATTACTCATAATGTCATTTGTCTTGTAAATTCTCTTTTGCATTCACTCTACTGAAGGTTTTCTCTAGTTTCACCACTAAACTGTTCTTATTTAGGCACCAATGACCAAATATGCCAGTATACATTACTTGACCTCAGTCACCGCTGACACAATCGTTCACTCACTCTGCTTAAACATTTTCTTGCTTCTAGGATACAACAATCCCAGTTATCCTCCTTTACTGATGGTACTTTTTATCATCCTATAATATTTCTGCCTCTCACCAACAACCTCTGACTCCTCTTCATCCAGTTTCTGCTATAGCTCAGATATCTCCTAATGTAGCCTGAACTTCTCCCCTAAGTCCCAGGCCCAAAGACACATATCTCCACTTGGAAGTGTCACACACATTTCTAAAATGAGCTCTATTTTATCCCTCCAAACCTACTCTTCCCCCATGTCAATTAAGGACAACTCCATACTCAAAGTTAGCTCAAGATAAAAGCTTTACACAACTTTTTCCTATGATTCACATTGAATCCATAACAAACACTATTAGTTCTATCTTCTAAATAGATCTGGAATCCAACTACTTTCCACTTTCTCCTCCATTAGTTACTATTGTAAGGCTCCTGAATTAATGCAATAATCTCTTCAGTGATTTCTATGTTCCTACCCCTTCTTCCCTTTACGCTTCTCAACACTGATGAAATACGTCAGATCATAGCCTTACTGCCAATGTCCTCCAGCAGCCCCTTCTCAAATAGACAAAGCCCAAGTGATTGACTACAAGGTCCTATGCAGACTGACTCTGACTTCATCTTTTACGATCCCATTCATTAACTCTGTTCCACTTATACTGGCCTCCCTGATATGCCTTGAACTTGGTAGTCATTCTTTCATACTTACTTTTTCCTCTTTCGGAATCTTCCTCTCCTAAGTATTTCCATGGAAAGTTTTTCATAGCTCCTTCAGGTTTTAATTCACATTACTGTCAAGACTGCTCTCTGAACAGCCTATGAAAAACTGCAATCATCCCTCTGAATACTCTATCACTTTCCCCTGCTTTATTTATCTTTGGCATCCTTATAATTTAACATCATAACTTACTTTTTTCTAGTTTCACTTTGCCTCCTATCCCCCATCTAGCAAGCCCCAAGAAGACAGATACTTTTGTGTATTTTGTTCATTTATTTAGACTCAGTGCCTAGATAGTTGCTTCAAATACAGGTGCTCTATAAATATTTGGGAAAAAATTACATAACTAAGGAGTGGAGCCCATTATAGTAAAAAGCAAAGATTTTAAATTAAGAGAGACATGGATACAAATCTGAGCTTCAGTTTTATCATTATAAAATTAATATAATCATACACTTATCACTTAAAAATCTTATGAATTTTAGAGAAATAATAAAATAAAAGCAAAATAAAGCAGAATAATGTCACTTTTATAGTGATTCATATTCACCATCAATAAAGAGTAATAAAATAAGATCGTCCAAACATAGGATAAATTGTAATTGCTTTAATGGACTTCAAGTTGATTATTTTAATCATTTCAACTTACTCAAAATAATTTTTCACTAAATAGTGCCATTGAATACTAATTAAAATGTAATTAAGAAAATTACAGTACATTTTCCTCACCAGTTTTTAATTATAAGATGTAATTTTCTAAATAAAATAGCTTTTTTAGATATACTTTCCATGATGATTTCCATGTTCAATTTTAAAATGTAATTACAACGTTTAACAAAGGCATTTTAAAATAATAAAATAAATTTACATGTACGCTACATTGGTGCATTCTAAATATACAATGGGCTTGGGTTTTATTTTAAAGTAAGTCTATTTTGTGTGATTATTCTAAGCTGTTGATCTTTTAGCAGAAACTTCTCCCACCACTCTACTTACTCATTGGATTTTTTTTTTTACTCATCTACCTCCACTTTCAAGGTAAAGAGTTTGAACATGACAAAACCAAGAATTGGCTCCATTCCAAGGGACATGGATTTCTATTTTCCATAAGCTTTTCTGTTGCCTTACCTATCAATATCCACTATTCAAGTTATAAAAAGTAAAAAATAACTCTTTCACAAAGATCTTAAGGCCCCTGGCCTACTCTAGTTTTGTTAGAGGAAAAATAAAAACATATTTAAAGGAAATGTCTTTTTCAAGAACACTATTGTAACTTTTTATCTTAGAATGTATAACTGTTGTATTTCATTTTTATTCCTAACAAAGTGGTTTGTTGATAAGTAAATCCATCAGTTATATAAACTATTAACTGATATCAGAGGATCTTTGTTTCAGCAACAGCACCTTTGTGGAAAAGTCAAAAATTAACTACTGCAAAAAAGATTTAAAATGAATTTTATTGAAAATTTGTATGATCTAAATTAAGCAAGCCCAGTTTGGAGATAAAGAAGCAAACATACATAAAACATACACTTGAGGACAGCATATGATATGGGACTGGGTTCAGCAATGGGGAAACGAACATGGACTTGAGTCTATTAATCCAAAAGAATAGTGAAAATAGAGGTCAAATTGCATTGGATTGAAACATGAATAGTTGCACTAATATAACAGTTACACTAAAAGAAGTGGAGTGAGACAACAATTTCATAAAGTTTAGAGAAGTGAAAGGAAAAATCCAATTTTAGGAAAGATTTCAAAGGGTTATAAGAACTTAAATAGACTAAGGAGAGAGTAGAGCAATGACAAAGGACAGAAGGAAGTATTTGTAAACTGAGACCTAAATGAAGCAGTAAGTAATAATAACTCATAGTAGTAGCAATAGGTAAGAAAATTCTTCCAGGCTACCAGGCAGTGCTCAATCATGATTTTCATGTTTAAATTAGAGCAATCAGTTTCAGAAGCCTATCAGGTCTAAGTCTTCATTGTGCCCATTTTAGAGATGGAAAAATTGAAACACAGAGTTTAAATAACTGGCTGAAGTAGTGGATGAAAATTTAGATCTCAGGCAGCTAGAAACCAAATTCTGTTGTCTTAACGACTGCCCCTGAGGCCTCTGAGAAAATAAACAAAACATCCATGAAATACAGAGTCTTCTAAAGTAGGGAAGAAATAACTGATGGGTGATATCATACGTATCTACAGAAGTAGAAGTAAAAGAATTTAGTACCCATTTAATAAATTTTAATTCTCTGTAAAGTAGAACACAATATCATCTGTTGAAGATTAGATATTTGGAGATAGGGTAGGAAGTTTAAGGACCACTGTAAAATTTGGGGGATGCCAAACTAATCAATTTAATAATGCTGGTAGACATTAATTATCAAGCTATTCAGCAAATTACCTTTCCTGTATTTTCTTAAATCTTCATAGAAAACTCTACGAGATAATAATTGTCATTCACATTTTACATATATGGAAACTGAATATCAATAAAATTTGTTCAATATTACCCATGAATAAATACTGAAGTTAAAATTTGAATCTGTCAGGCCTCCCTGGTGGCGCAGTGGGTTAAGCAAAGCATTATGAAGCAAACCACAGCCACTGCAGCATGAGTTCGATCCCTGCCGCTGGCCAGGGAGGGGACCCACATGGGGTAGCAGACCTCTCCCACCTCACCCGCTGCTTCTCTCAGCAGTGTGTTTCAGTCAGTCTGCCTGTTCTGCTCCCCACTCTGTCTCTAATGAATCCTCTGACCACCCTGGACTCTGGCCTGTACCCCAGCTCTTGTATGTATAAATAAATAAATCTTTAAAAAAATATTTGAATCTGTCATCAGTTGCCATCCTCAATGCCTCAGAAAAGAGGGAAAGGAAAGCACTAAGGGCAAGGAGAAGAGTGAGAAGTATTGAGGAAACAGTTTTCTATAAAAACCATAACTGACTGCTTTCTAACATTAATTTGCATAAGTCAGTAATGTTACACATCAACACAAGCAATTTTTGAACTAGCATTAAAAATAGTGACTTTCTCAGTGTTGACTCAAAAAATACAAAAACACTAATTTGAAGAGTGATATGTACCTGAGTGTTTATCACAGTAACATCTGGATGAAGAAGATAGGGTATATATACACAATAGAATACTATTCAGTTATAAAAAATATGAAATCCTGCCATTTGCACAACATAGATGGACCAAGTGAGCATAATACTTAATGAAATGAGTCAGATGCAAAAAGACAAACACCATCTGATTTCACTCATATGTGATCTACAGAAAAACAACAGATGATCTAAACAAAAATAAATTTTAAGACTATAAGACCAGTTAGTGGTCACAGAAGAGAAAGGGTGGGAGGATGGATAAATTAGGTAAAAGAGAACAATGGTATGATAAAGGATAGAAATGGACATCTAATGGTGAGTTTAAGGCATTATATATATATTTATATATTTATTTATATTCACTCAATTGCTATATAGCCTAAAATAAAGGGTGTATAACCACCCCCTTTGGCTGACTCAACCATCATCACAGAAATTGGACAGTGTGAACCACAAACAATAATTTTCTACTGTTACAACTTGGCTGATAACAGAACTTGTACCTTCTAGTGAGAACTAGAAATTCAAGTTACCAATAATCATTTTTAATACCAAACACCATGATGCTAAATACAAAAAGCTCTTTTAAATCATCCATTTTTCTAGTGTCTATTCAATTTGATGCAAAAAATTTATCCTCGTTAATTGCAAATGCAAAGAATAAAGCAAGAACTGAACTAAAATTCTGACTTGACTAGCTAAGTCTCCAAAGTAATAAAAGGCCTTCACAATACCTACTGACTGAACTCCTGTACTGTTGCAGAGAACGATCTGTCTTAATTTGACTCAAAGAACAAAGTACTGGAGCACAGCAGCTTGTTGTGGATTTATACTGAGACAAATCAGTGGCAGGATTTTCCACTGAAATATATTAAAAAATATATTTTTAAGTGATAGTTTAAAATGATGTATCTATTCCAGCAAACATGTTGCATAAACACTGAGGCATATCATTGATGATTACCATAAATACAATCCCATACAATTAGAGTGGTTTTATATACCCTAGTTTCAGGAATAGAGGCAAACTTTTTATACTGAAAAATATTTTAAGAAGTTCTTTATCTCTTTTCCTACAAGCATAATAAAAAGCAGTAAAACTTGGTGAAGGCTAAAATAGGTATCTTAGGTTTTACAGTCCATATCCCTGTGTATATCAGATAATCTTCTAACACTGATTTTGTAATGGTATGCCTTGCCTGGTTTTTAAATATTTCAAAGATATATGTTTCCACTACTCTTCTTGGAAGGTTAATCCTCTTCCAATTTTTTAATGCCATGTTCAATATTTAAAATACCCACATACCTTCTTTCTTACAGTTAAATTTTTACTTGTTGAACTTTTCCCATTATAATGTGATAGAACCTTGTATCTTAAAATAAAAATATATGTCCTCTATAGCACAGTGGTGGCTTAATTTGATAATATTTTACATATGTGAATAATGAAATGACTAGCTATTCAAGATGAAACTTTAATATCTGGGCACATGTTGAAAAATACAACCCCAGATAGCAAAGCCTTGTGATATATGACATGTGACTATGAGAATTGTATCACACACTCACACAAACACAGTTATTTTCTGTTTATACTTGAAACCAATTCATTACAAACAATACCAATAGCTATGCATAACTACTCTAAAAATAAAAACAATTCTAAAATCACTGAATGAGAGAATTAGCTATCAGATCCCAAAAGCATTCATCTTCTGTCCCCACTGTAAATAGCATATGGTGATGAGTCTGTGTGCTTTGTGGGTTAAAACACACGAAGGATTTTGAAAATGTAAATCATTAAAGAGAGCCAAAATGTGTTCTTATTAAATTATTTGAGGGTAAACATTCCAAGAGATCCAATTTCTCCCATATTACAAATGCCTTTACAAAACAAAACAGAAAATACATGAAAGCCATATTTGGAGTTTGTGGGCACCCTAAATTATTTGAAACTTCAAATCAAAGCATAATAAACCCAGTTAGGAATCAAGGAAGATCTCTACAAAGCCACATTGTCTAATTTCCTCAGATGGTTCTTGGAAGTCAAATCAAATTATATAGAGAAAAAATTCACAAGATGATTAAAATTAAGATCCAGCTCTTACACAGTTTTACCACTGACAAAGTGTTTTAAAAATTCATACCTAGTAGCACAGATATGTGCTGATTCTCAGTGATGAACCTCTGATGTTAAAATGTAATGCTACATCAATGAAATGGGGCTGAGGCAAGAAATGGCAGAGTAACTCTACCTGCAAACTCTCTTTCAAGTAAACCAGAAATAGCCATGCTCCACACAGATACTTCACCAGCTCATCACCAGGATCACTGGACGAACTGGATCCTAGAGGCAGGTGCTTCTGTTAAACGCCAAGAGTTTGAAGCAGGGAGAACACAGGGGAATCTTGAACATAGCAGTGGCCATTCCAGAATGAACAGACTTGAAAAGTCATAGCCTCTGGAGTGTAAAGACCAGCACAGGAGACCTCTGCAGTGAGAGTAAAATAATATACAATCTCCCAACTAAAAACTGCAACAGATAAGTCAGTCCTGAGCTACTGGTATGGTTACAGTTTAAGAAATGGCAAAGTACCACCTCCCCACTTTTTTCTCCAGACATCAATTACAGAGATGTATCTGGGGACACAAACCAACAAGGAAACAAAAGTAAAATTAGACAAATAGGACCAGATCAAACCAAAAAGATTTTGTACCTCAAAAAGGAACCACCACAAAACAGAAAAGCATCTTCTGGAATGGGAGAAGATAGTTGAGCATAACACATCTGACAAGGAGTTAATTTCCAAAATATATAAAGAACACATACAACTCAATAACAACAACAACAACATAAAAGCAATCAAATATTGGACAGAAGACATAAACAGGCACTTCTCCAAAAAAGATATTCAGACACATAAAAAATGCCCAACCTCAGTTATTATAATAGAAATGCAAATCAAAGCCATAATGAGTTATCACCTCATCCCCATGAGAATGGCTTATATCAAAAAAATGATAACAACAATGTTGGTAATATGTGGAAGAAAGGAAATCTTATCCACTGTTGGTGGGAATGCAATTTGGCACAGCATCTATGGAAAACAGTATGAAGATTCTTCAAAACAAAAATAAAAAATATGACCCAGTATTATCACAGCTAACTATTTACCCAAAGGACATAAAAATACTAATACAAAAAGATTTCTGTATGCCTATACTCATAGCATTATTCATAATAATCAAGTCATAATATTGATCTAATGCCCATCAACTAATGAGTGGATAACTGTAAAATACATACTCAATGGAATACTACTCATCTATTGAAATGAAATACTGCCTTTTGAAAAAAAATGGGGATGAATCTTGAGGTGATCATGCTATGTGAAATAAGTCATAAAGTGTAAGACAGTTACTAGATGGCTTCACTATTTTCAGAATATAAGGGGGAAAACCAACAAAGCACCACAAAAATAATTCTTAGACTCTGAAAAATACACTAGTTAACAAAGGGTATGGGGTGAGGGAGGACAAGGCAGGGGAGAAAAACTGATAGGGCACTGGCACTGGAGTTTTGGTGGAGAATGAGTGAAATGTGTACATTTTGGGATGAATTTGTACTCCCAAGTGTATAGTTATGTCAGTGATGGGCAAATAAATACAACTAAGAAAAATAAAAGATTTGAATTTTTAAAAAAATCACATCTGGGCCTCCCTAGTGGTGCAAGGATTTAAGTGTCAGCACTATCACGCTATCTGCAGCCACTGTAGCATGAGTTTGATCCCTGGGCAAGGAGCTGACCCACATGGCACAGCAGACCTCTCCTGTCTCACCAGCTGCTCCCCTCCGCAGTGTACTTCAGTCAATCTGCCTGTTCTGCTCCCCACTCTATCTCTGGTGAATCCTCTCCCCCATCTCTGGTCTACACCCCAGTTCTTGTATGCACAAATAAATTCAAATAAATCTTAAAGAAAATCACAACTGAAGTTGAGCAGGATAATCATTATAATATTTTGTTTCACTTTGAAAAACACCTTCTCCAGCAGTAATGTAAGCACAATTCGATGGTTTGATGAGTTAAGAATATTAGAAATTGGAAAGGGGTGTAGGGAATGGAAGGGAGAGGAGGAGCTCATGCTTTTATGATAATCAGGTTACATAAGAAACTGGACATGAATTTCTTCAATATAAAATTGACATAGAGCAGAAATTGATCAGCAGTCCAAACCAAAATTCACTAAATAGATAGTTTCAGTTGTCTTTTAAAAACTGTTATAGGCAAGAAAAAGAGAAAGCTACTGCTATTTCTTGGGCAATAAAACATAGAAAGCCTTATCTGAAAAAAGTGAAAAAAACAGGGGCCTCCCTGGTGGCGCAGGGATTAAAGTCTCAGTGCTATCAAACTATCGCCAGCCACTGCAGTGTGAGT
Source organism: Galemys pyrenaicus (assembly GCA_019455555.1). Lineage (NCBI taxonomy): Eukaryota > Metazoa > Chordata > Mammalia > Eulipotyphla > Talpidae > Galemys > Galemys pyrenaicus. Next base: position 14,760,010 of record JAGFMF010011861.1, on the reverse strand, counting down.
TCAATCCCAGGCCACATGGCACAGCAGACCTCTTCTGTCTTGTCCACCGCTCCCCTCAGCAGTGTATTTCAGTAGATCTGCCTGTTGTACTCCCCACTCTAATTATCTAGTACCTCATGGAATATATGGAAAGTTCCAATACTTTTTCATTTTTCAAAATGAAATCAAATGATCAAGCTCAAACTCCAATAGACTATAAATTTTTACAAGAAACTAAAGCAATTATGTAAAATAAAATAGGATCTTAAAAACAATGAAGTACTTGTATCACTTCAGTTGCCTAACGTATTAAAATATATTTTGACACTTGTTCAATATTAAAGCTTCTAAAGGTAATTTTGAAATTATCCCATTTCCCTGAAAGCTAAATGTTCACTGTTAGTACTTAAATTATTGTGCTACAAAATGTAAGACAATACATAGTTTTAGTAGTTTAAAATCTTACCAGTGTTCTTGATAAGTAAAATGTCATATCTTATTAACTAACGAAAGTAGTGCTAGTTGCAAAATACTTATATGGTATCTGTAAGACAAGTGTAGAAACCCACAACTTTTAACTTCTTAAACCTTATTATTGGCACTCAGATCAAGGCAAAAAATCAGAAGTGAGAGGCAGAACAGTAGCTGATAAGTAGAGAAGAGAGAATTGTTCATAAAGCATGAAATTACAGCCACATATCATGAGCTGTCAAGGTATTTTCCTTACTAGCTAATTATTGACAACCATTTTTAATTTACTCTAATCAAATTCACAAGTACATTAAAATTTGAAAAAAACACGTAGTCAATGCAAAACTCTTTACTACAGAGTTGCAAAGACCAATACATATGCAAAGCCAGGTCAACCATGTAGTAACAACGGTAAATGAAATATAGACCAGAAAAGTGCCCTATGCCACTTCCATGGAATATTTACAACTTTATAAGCATTCATCATGAATATCAGAATTGCAGTAATACTTTGTACTGCAAATATACCACAAATGTATACAGCAATATACTGTTTCAGTTTCTACAGCTAACATACTCTTCCTAATTGATCTAAGTAGCAAGGAAACTTGATGATTGATAGGAAAGAAATCTGATAATTAATAAAATCTTACTTTCTTCTATATCAGCCAGGCTCCCTCATTCAAATTCTTGGTTTAATTGAAATTTATGTCTGTATTTTGTTTTATTAAAATAACTCTTTTAGATGGGTTGATCTTCCTAGCAAAATGCTCAGTCTTTGTGAGTTTACACCGCTCAACTTCTGTCTTCTTTTGACATCTGACTGGGTGAGGCAATGTGTACCAAGGCCTCAAGGATCTTGGGTGACTATTGATGTAACAAGAATAGACTGGGCTGCTGGCTTGTCTCTTTGCCTGGTTATTCAGGTCTGCTTCATGCACTGTAATTTTCCCCTGAAAAAAGATTCACTCCCTTTGGTCTTATTCAGAACACCTATATATTGACGGATGTTTCTACAGTCCCCTACCTCATCCTTGAATATGATTCTGGAATGTAAGAGACTTGGAATTAGGAGAGGAACACAGGAAGAGAAGAGTGGCATCCAATCTCTTTGTTAAGTTTATCTCTTTCCTTCCCCTCAAACCAGTAGGACCTAAAGAAGTAGACTTTTATTTCCTTATTCTTCTTTTGGCCAGAATTTCCCTCTTATCTCTCTTCCCAGATTATAGATTTGTGACTTAACCCCAAACCCAATGCAGTGAAAGAAAGCCAATGAAGTATCATATAATGGAGGCATGGAAGTCTAGTGTTTTCATAAACTACATTCTTTTTGTGCTATTCTCAAAAGACAACTACTCCAACTTGTTGGTGTTTTCTAGGCAAACAAAGGGAATTATTTAGAATTTTTTTTAAAAGTGTCTGATTTTTCAGCCACAAGATTCTTTTCAGTAATGGAAAGCATTTAAGTTCAAAGTTCAAGGAAATCTAACAGAACAAACCAAAGGAGAGGAAGATCACCCTGCTCTACCATCGCTTAAATCTAGCACATAGAACATGTTCATGTGTGATAAGCACATATATGTGAGACATCTCTCCTTACACCATTCAGAATAAAGTGATTGAACAGTTATAAATATAAATGTTTTCACAATGACTTTATTGCAAATAAGTTCCTTCTATACCAATAAGTTCCATTTGGCAATTTCTCTCATATATTTTAAATGTGAGCTATAGACCATCTAAACTAAACCCATAATTAATAATTTAAAAACTAAAAATTATTTAACCATATACAGATATCCATTCAAACTCATATGGAGTTAGAGGAAGGACTGACATGCCTAGAGCAGTGGCATGCTACTTTCATGTCTTTATCCCTTTTTTCTTATGTTCCTTTGTCTGCACATAAAAAAACAAAGTTGTAGCCAAAAAATAATTCTTTCACAGGTAATTTTGTAAGACCTTTTCAGAGTTAAAACAAAGTAAAATATTAATAGAAAGTTGAACTGCTTATCATAAAGTCAAATCATACAAATAGAACAAAGATCTGATAACCACCGGAAACTTTATTGGAAGCAAAGAAAGGTATTGCATGGGTGAAAGGCAGTAAGAACGAGGAAAGAAAAGTTCAGGTAGTTGTGATTATGTTTTAACATAATCTTGTGATTATGTTTTAACATAATCTTTGATTTAGTAGGCACAATACTGAGTCTTTATCTAACTAAACATCTGCTGAACACTATTTGAAAAAACAGCCTTAACGTTACTCTGAATAGCAGAATGTTTCCTAAGAAATTCTGGTCCTTTGGAAGGAGGAAAGCCTTGCTATGCTCATATTTAACCATAAAAGGCAATTGTATTTTTGGTATAAATAAGTCCTGAAAGGTGATTTAATTACAGTGTCATTTATTAATATACCTTAAGCAATTATTTTGTTCACTGCTTTTTTGCTTTCCTTTGAGATAGACTTTACATTATTTCAGAAGGCATTTATTTTTCTATATCCTACAGAAAATTAAAAGTTATATCTTGTAAATTAATTATCTTTAGTCAACTCTGGCTGCCATGATAAAATGCCACAGACTGAGTGACCTAACAGAAATTTATTTTCTCTTAGATCTAGAGGTTTTGAAGTCCAATATCAAGGTCCTACCAGATACAAAACAGATTCAAAGCTCTCATCACAGTTTTCAGATGGATGGCAGGAGGAAAGAGGAGGGAAAGGGGTATGGGGGGAGAGAGGGGGAGAGAGATTAGAGAGAGAGAGAGAGTCTGACTTACTTCTTAGAAGGCCAAAGTCCTATCACCCTGTCAGATTAGGGTCTTATACTGATTAACTAATTATCTCTATTGTAATTGCCTTAAAAACTATCTCTAGTTGGTTACATTAGGAGGTCAGAGTTCAACATGTAAATTTGGATGCAAGAACACAATTTAATTCATGGCATTAATCAGTCAAGTTTCTCAGAAATAGTCTTTAAGATTATATTATTTTATACTGATATCTCTCAATGCAAGTAAAAATTAAGTAAATAACTTAACATCTTGATTGAAATGATGAAGGCTAGAATTCTGCAATTTGCTGTTGACCCCAAGGTTGAAAAGCAAATGTTAGTGATTTTCTAAGCCTGAAGGATTTGTTCCCAAATGTTTTAAGATCACGCTCATTAGTTAACAGGTCACTGCTGGTATAATTACGAGGTCTTCACATCTGAAAGTTGAATGTCAAATATGTATTTACTATTCCTCTGCTGTGTTTTTAATCCAAGGTTTAAATCTCTATGTCTTACAAAAAAACCTTATGAGTTTATCTTGACATTTTATCTTAACAACAGGAGTCAGTTTTCTTCCCCATGAAGTCCACTGGACTTATGGAGGTGTCAGTAATCATCAAAGCCAGAGTCAAGTGATGCACTGGCAGAAAGCATGTTATGAAATTCTTTTGTCAAATTCACTAATAAAACCTTACCAATAAAAATAAATTCATGTTTCTCTTTTCCTTATTCTTAATTTGACTTTTATATTCTCACTTTGATCCTAACATCTAGGACTGTACAATATCAGATTTGACTTTTAGGACTTATAAACTGTTTTCTAAAATATCTGAAACTAAGAGCAGAAATTCTTTTTCTATTGTGGTTTTTGCTGAGAGCACAGCTGTCAGGAAGTAATGCACCTGGCTTTTCTGTCTTCTGCATTCCCAGCCCTGACAGCAAATTCACATAACAAATTGAAGTTCCTCATGAATAAATGTGGCAGAGCTGAGAACGAAATTATAAGTACATTGTAGGACATCATTTAATTTCCCAGTGAAGAAAACATTTTGATGAATGATCTGGTCAGATAAAAGTTAAACTTTACGTAATACTTCTGAAAATATTGTTTGTTGTTTTAAATTGCTATCGGTTGTCCTTAAATTAGAGAATACATATGAAATGTTTGCATCAATCCTACCAATAGCCATCTTAACAGCATCCTCTCCATTTGTACTAACTTATTTTTAGTGCCTGAATAAATATATTATTATCAAATTTGTATTTTAAGGACACACAGATGAGCATTATTGTGATACGAGAGGTAAGAGAAAGGGTTTAGAAAATCAGACTTGTTTAATTGATGTGGTTGCCTCAGACATCTGATAAAAGATGTAAATTAAGACTATGAAAAAGGAAGAACATGCAAGAGATTAAAGCTGAATTCATGGAAAAAGCTATTGTGGATATGTTGTTTCACTATTGATGCGCTAAATCCTATGTCCATGAAATCTCTGTACTTGGTTCTTAAAACCTGTATACAATGGTTTTAAGATGGTCAGTGTATTAGATTCTATGAGGTTGATTTCTCCCAGCAGTTTGACCTTTACATCCACCAGAAGTAAACTCAAATTCTTACGTACTCAATTGCTTTAACATAGGTACAGTAAGCATATTTTAACACATTTAGAATTGAACTGCTTTGTATACCCAACAAAAAAGCCTTGAATACCTGTTAGACATAGTAAAGACAGACCCTTTGGTGTAACAGACCAGAAACTGTGCCTGTTCTTCAGAGTTCTCTAACCCAGAGACACTCCACTGAACACGCCGTCACCTACACACTTGGTCCCCTTCTCTGATTCCCTTTTCCCCAGAATTCTCTTTGTCTCTCCCTCTTTTGGTTGATGGCTCTGTGTTACAGTCTTTGGAAGGTCTCCTGCTGTACAAATTTGTGATCCATCACTATTATCTTATGTTCTGTCTTTTTTTAATCATTCCAGAAATCCTCAAACTCATCACAATTTCCTTAAGTACAGCAAGGATTTACTGAAATTTGAAAGATAAAATTATTATAACTGTATTTTAATCAAGTTACTTTTTTACATTACAAAATTTTAATTCTTAAATTCGTAATGTATTTTGTTGATTTAAGGTTTATTACTATTCTATATCCTTATGGGTTTTAACATTTGTTAATATGGCATAATGTACTCACATATTTATTTCAATACCACTTTAAATTTTACTTTATCTAATATTAGAAAATATTTTATCATATACTTTCAGTTTATCAGGTTGAATAATAAAACACCAAAGATACATATTATGTTAATTGACTGAATATGTGTTATGGATAAAATATATAAAATAGTGAATTAAATATAGAACATAAATTCATATGTTTAAATAACTTAAAAATCTATATCAGGGCCTCCCTGATGGCATGGCGGGTTGAGTACCGCACTATGAAGCATCCGTGGCACAGCAGTGCGAGTTCAATCCCAGGCCAGGGAGGGGACCCACATGGCACAGCAGACCTCTCCTACCTCCCCCGCCGCTCCCCTCAGCAGTGTATTTCAGTCCATCTGCCTGTTCTGCTCCCCACTCTATCTATGGTGAATCCTCTCACCTTCTGCGACTCTGGCCTGTAACCCAGCTCTTGATGTATAAATAAATAAATATTAAATTATATATATATCTCAACTTTGTCACACTAAAGGCATCTAAAAAAATTTAAATGAAGATATTCCTTAGGTCTTGTTTCTCAAATATAAACCAAAAAAATTGTATAAAGGATAAAAATAAAATTAAGAATATTCCTATGACTCAAGGATAAAAACATTAATTACAAATTATCCAAAAAGCATTTTAAAAATCGCACTCAATCACATGTAACACTCAATAGGACTCAAATGACAATCCATAAGTGAAATAAAAAAAACAATAAAAAGTATTATCAAATAAAAATGTATTCATCTTGAGGAAAAGTAAAAATGCTATAATAAACTAAAACAAGTCAAGGCATTTTAAATCTCTATATCTTAACAAAAAACCCTACTGAATTTATCTTGACATTTTATCTTAACAAGAGGAGTCAGTTTTCTTTACCATGAAGCCCAATGAACATTGATTTTAGTTTATCATTTTAGTTCTTATATTCAGACCTATGAAGCACTGAGTTAATTTTTATCTATGGTGTTAACACATGAATCCAGATTAATTCTTTTGTTAATGGATAGTCAGTTGTTCCTGCACAATTTGTAGAAAAGACTATAATCTTTCCCTATTGAGTTATTTCAGCTCCTTTATCAAAATGATTGTCTATAAATGTTAGTATTTATTTCTGGACTCTTAATTCTACTCCTTTATTCAATATGTTAATACTTATGTCTATATTGTGCTGTTTTAATTGCTCTAGGTGTGTAGTAAGTTTTGAAAGTGTGACACTTCCAACTTTGCTCTTCTCTTACAAAATTGTTTTGGTTGTTCCGGTGGCTTCAAATTTCCATTAGTTTTAGTACTGTCTTCTGAATTATGACCCAAAAAAATGCAGCTGGACTTTCAGTAGGGAATTACTGAAGAGCAAAAAATCCTTAGTATAATATTTAATACAATGTTTAATAGAATGGCAAGAGTGAAAATCCTTATCTTATTCTTGATTTCATTAGGAAAACTTTCAATATAGCATGACTAATTATGATGTTACCTTTGCGTTTTCATAGATGTCCTTTATCAGTTTTAAAAAGTTATTTATTTTATTTAAAGTTTGTTGGTTTCTTTTTAATCATAAAAGGTTGTCAGATTTTGTTCAACTTTTTTGATATATTGAGGTTGATCATACAATTTTTCTTCCATGTTATATTAATACAACATTTTACATTACTTTACTTTTGTCTATTGAACCAACTTTGCATTTCTGAACTAAATCCCACTTATCCATCATGTTTAAACCCTTTTTCAAGTTACAGGATTCAGTTTGCTAGGATGTTTTGGAAAAATATTTACATCTACATTCATAGATATACAGGAGATATACAGATAGATAGATAGATAGATAGATAGATAGATAGATAGATAGATAGATAGATAGATAGATAGATAGACTACTACATATACAGGGTATTTATCTGCTTTTTTTCTTCTGTGTAATATCTTTTTATGTTTTTGGTATGAGCATAATAATGTTTTCATAGGATGAGTTGGAATGTGTTACATCTTCTATAATTTTTTGGAAATGTTTGTGAGAGGTGGTATAAATTTATCTTTAAACACTTAATGGAAATCACCAGTGAAGTCATCTGGGGCTGTATTTTTCTAGTAAGATCTTTTTAACAAATTCTCTCTCTCTTTACTTGTTAAAAGTCTATCCAGAATTTGTTTCTTTTTGCATTCATTGCAGCAGTTTATGTCTTTGTAGGGAAGTATCTACATCATTTGGGTTATCTAATTTGTTAAAACATACAAGTGTTCAGAATGCCCCCTTATAGTCTTATTTATTTCTGAGGTCAATAGTAACATTTCTTAATTCCTGATTTTAGTAATTTGAATGCTTTATTGTCTAGTGTAGAAAAAAGTTTGTCAACTTTATTGAATCTTTGGTTTTGCTGTTTTTCTCTTTTATTTTTTTACTTTGCTTCATTTATTTCTGCTCTAAAATTTATTATTTTTCTCCAGCTTTATTTGGATCTAGTTTTCTCTTCTTTTTCAGTTTCTCATGATGGATGATTTGAGTATCAATTGAGATTTTTCTTCATTCTTGACATTGGCGACTACAGCTACATTTTTCCCTCTAAACTGTTCCAATAAAATTTGACATGTTGCAGAATTGTTTTTATGAGCCATAAATTGGTGTATTTTTCAAGAGGTAGTTACAAAGTAATAGGACTCTGAAAGACCGTTGTTGGGACTGTCACCAATACTGTCACTTAATATGTCTTATTGCCATTCAAAATATCTGTAGATTCAAAATTGAATGTTTAAACACCCAGATTAATATTTCATTCATATGAAACTTGATTCAGTCCCACAGTCTATATGGTTAATAGTTCATAAATATAGAAACTCAGATGGGAAAAGACTTTGACTAATAACTCTACTTCCAGAGTCAACTGTATATTGTTTGAGCCTCCATTCCATTCTAGAATTTTAACATGAATTAGATAATGTTGATTAAGTATTCTGACAACATAACTTGATGGAAGCAGACAGAGCTCTTTTGCGTATATACCTTTCTCACAACTTTACTGACCAGTTCTATCTCATGTTACTTTAAGAAGTAGTAAATAGTGCACAAATATGTGACTTGTGTTCCAAAAGTTATTTGTAGTCACCTTCTCAGAAAAAAAATGACTCTTAAAAGATCAAGGTTTATATATGTATAAACCTCTCTGTAAGCTATACCCAAAACAAATAAATCAAAATGGAAGCTACCAAAACTACTTTGTTTCCAAAACTACTTACTATTAAATCTGGGCCTTTTCTTATAATTTTATTGGCTCCAAGTCAATTTGGCAATCTTAAAAATCTTTTCAAAGCACTGAAAAAATTACTTATAATAATATTTTAGCAACCATATAAATTATAATCATTATATTTAACTGGAAAAATGTGTAGAAAAATCTACCAATAATTTTTTATTATTATTATTCAACTCCCTGGACTTCTGAGATTGTCTCTTAAATATCCTATTTATGATTTTGAAACATTTTTCTTTCCTAATATGGATTGACTTCTCTGAAGTTTCATATTTTTAATGGACTTCATCTTTTTCTTCATTTTCAATAGTAATCACACTTTGGGCCATGATTTGCCTACTATTCTGTAAGAATTCAGTTTTCAATCTCTTTAGTCTCTTTTAAGTATTGAGAAATTTCATCAATTAAAATATCAGTTTCAAAATTTATGAAAATTGGATTTTTTTTTCTTGCTTTGTCTTTTCTTTTTAGCAACTGGCTATTCTTTTAAATTTTAGTAATCTCTAAATCAAGAGGAAACTATATACTTTCATTTCACCCATTTTAGTTCATTATAACTCTCAGAAGTAGGTCTGGTTCCTATAAAAGTCAAACACAGACTTTCCATTTTTTTTTTTTACCTCATTCCTTGAGTAAATTAAAAGCAAAATTACAGTCTTTTAAATTCTAAAAATTTATTTACCTAGTTATAACCAGAAGATAATGAAAAGAAGCTTTTCACTCAAGTCAATTAAATGGGACAAAAAGCCCATGTGTTGCAGTGGAATTTTAAATTGTTGATTCATTAGACATTTACAGTTCTAATGTCTCAATTCTAATGTCTAATCTTAAACCTTTGACACTACTTACCTAGATGTCCTTACCATGAACACCTGGAGATTACAAATGCAAGAAAGTCAAATACTCCTGATTTTTTGAGAGTAAAAGACACCCGCTTATTTAACTTTTAAACCTTATTTAAATCTATAAAATAAAGAAGTATTTTATAAATGTGTTAAAAAATAACTTATGAAGCATGTATTATTTAATATTCTTGCTATAAGAGTCAAAGGAAGAAATATAAATGAGTTTATAAATAATTCTTTGCTTCCAATAGGTCCAATGAGGATCACAGAACTAAAGGAAGACAAAATAATGAAGCATTATTAAAAACCATTTCTCAAATTTGCAAGATACAAATATTCAGACTTTGTCGTATTAGCTACCACTTCTATATCTTTCTTATATCATACTTAAACTCTCATACTTTAAGCCGAAATGCCAATAATTCTAAATCATGAGAAATTTAAACAGAACTTTCAAGCAAGGAGAGCTCTTAAGCCCCACTCAACCAACTTTAAATGAATAAATTGAGATGTAGGACAAGATCACATATAGTGGCAGATAGCTTATTCAAACATTTGTCACTACAATCCTAGCAATGTTCATTCTCACCAAGCATTCCATTGAACAAGTATTTTAACCTTAGAATATCTTTCAGACATAAGAAAGAATACAAACATAAGAAGAATAACTCTAAATGAAAAATTTAGCTAGTAGGTAACAGATTTTATGAATCTTATATAAATGAGAATACTCAATGAAAAAAATATATAACGTTAATTTCAGTCATTTCTAACCATAAGTAAATATATTTTAACGAACCTTGAATCTTAATTTGAATAGTTAACACTTTTTTATAAATTTTTTTAAATTTACATATATTTGACATCAATTGTAATCCCCATGTATTACCCATCACTGTAACACCAGTGCACCATCACCTCAGTCCCCCGTGCTCCCATCTGCCAACCCTCCCCCTCTTTCCTCCCCACCAAGTGTCCCCAATTTGTCCTTGTTTTTTCATTTTTGGTTTTTGTGTCTTTATTGTTGTTATTATTATTATTATTGTTCTTATTCCTTTCCTTGATCCTTATTTGGTTCCCTTATATTCCTCCTAGGGGAGGAACCATCTGGTATTTTTCTTTTGCCTGAGCAGTAGTCTTATGCCTACCTATGTTCTTTTGAGATAGAAATTAAAAAACTCATTACCTGAAATAGAACAATTAAAATGAAAAAAATTACACCTATGTATAGTGTTCTGGTATATAATATATTTTCACTTTCAAGTCAACAATTGTCCCTTGGTAGCCTGGTTTCCATTAAATGGAAAATATCTACTTTTCTGGAACTTGTACTAAAGAAAACACATTTAAGAAAAATTACTTTTCCCACAATAGTTCCTCAGTTTTACCTGATTACTATTTTGGCTCATAGTTGGAACCACAAGATAAAAATCTAACATCTAATGTGCTTTCATTTTAATTTTATTTCACTGGACTGACCATATCCCTTCTAATCATTTTGGTTATGGCAAGTTTACCAACTATGATAGTACCTACTCCAACATTCAGATGGTATGTGTTGTAGCTATGTTATCCACTGTCTTGGCACATGAGTCATATAATCAGCCTGAGTTTTCTCAGTGGCCTTCTTTGAAACTCAATAAAATATCTGAGATTCAACTTAGGAAATAAAAGACAAAACTCAAATTACCAGCAGAAAAACTATAGAAGCATTTAAGCTTCATATTTCTGTAAAGACCTCAAGATACTAATAACAATGAAAGCAAGATTCACAGTTGGCTTATGAGTCCAAAACTATGTAAACCCTATGTTTTAGATAATAGATAAATAAACTGCCATGCTAGTCACTGCAGAGAAATTGTAAAATGCTTCTGAGGAAAGAGATGGTCTGAAAATAGCTGAAGATATCCCCGATTGCTACTCCTTCACTCTTCTCATGGGACTCAAAGGGGCAGTCGTGCTGATTGAGATCCATATGTCATTTTAAATGCCAGTGTCACCCATTGTATCTGATCATTCCCAGTGAAAGAATTCTGGGTCCTAGCCCAAAGGCAATAGGCAGTCATGAGATTTGAATGAAAAACTAATGCCTTAGGGATACACACTTGGCAAGAAGATTAAAATCCGGGAGCTTTAATTAAATCTTGCCTTGTACAGCAACATGGATGAAACTAGAAAAGTCTATTAGAATTAGAAAGGAAAATACTGGGTGGTATCACTTATATATGGAATGTAGAGATACTAAACAAAGGATCAAAATAAAGCCAAACTCAAAAACTAACCCTTGAAAGCAGACACTAGAAAGGAAGCTATCAGAGTGGGAGGAAGAGGGTCAGAATAAAGTGGGAAGATAGCACAGTGGACCATGTTGGTGGATTGTGGGTGCTCTGGTGGGGGAGGAGCTATGGCAATGACACCTGAATGGGAGAATCCTACATTTTTTCATGTTGGTCATTCATATGTCTTTTTCAGAGATGTGCTACTTAGATTATCTGCCATTTCTTTTTGTTGAGTTGTATTTGTTCTTTGTAGATCCTGAATATTAGCCCCTTGTCAGATACATGGTGTGCAAATATTTTCTCTCATTCATTACAGCATATTTTTGTTTTTGTTTTTTGTTTTGTTTTGTTTTGTTTTTACATATTTTTGTTTTAATTATAGCTTTTTTCACTCTTCGGAAGCTTTTTAGTTTAATGGAACCATGCCATTTGCATTTAGATGACAAAATCCAGAAGCCCTTCAGGACCTATTTGGTAATATCAACACATCATCCTCTCTAACAAGGCATTTGTAAGTCTTAGACCTACTTAACTCCCTAAACTTAAAGCTATATGTATGTGTCAGAGTTTGTCCTTTTAATTAAAAGTATACTTTATATTTTGCCTTTGAAGTATCAAGAAAATACCCTATTAAAAATTCAGTATCAGGGTAATTTAACAGGAAACATTATGAAAGAAATTAAAATAGTTCTTCAACTCATAGAAGTCAAGAATAATCTACAAAGATTCAAGAGAAAGTTTTAAAAATCCTTTCTTCTTTTGTGTACATGTAACTCCAAAAATCCAATCCATTTCTAGAACACATTCCTCAGATAACATGCTTTCATTTTATTTTAACAAAGTGTTTCTAAATTCACATAATTTTAGAATGACTAAAACATATATAATGTAGTCATTAAAATGTAGTCATTTTTAATCCACCCTGTGTTTGAATACTAACTACCTGGAAATAGATCAAAGGTTGGGCGACTGCCATTCAATTTTCATCATGACTGATTAACCTTGGTAGTATGCTCATTTTCACTTTGAAACAAAGCAAAATGATACCAGAGAACCGTATTAAGCAATAAATGTTTTGAATTCCTTAATGGGAAGAACTAAAATTTCCTAATAACAAATATGAATGCTTCCTTTTAAGAACTAAATCATCCATATGTGAGATTTTTGGGAAAATTTTTATATTTTCTCTCTGTATACATATATGTAGACAAAACAAAACATCAGGTTATCTTTGAAGAAAGGTATTCTAAAAGCTCTGTACTCAGTTTTAGACTATAAAGGCCTATATGACTTCAATGATTTAAAAAATATTATAATGGTGTAAGTTGATTTGATAAAGTTTAGATTTTGAGGAATATACCTTTCAAACATTTTTCTGTTTTTTTTTTTCTTATGAAAAATATTTTTAGCATTAAGAACTAGCCAAGCTATACTTTAAAGAAAAAAACAGATATTGTTCCAGGCACATGCTTTAAACAACAATAACAAAAAAATTACTTTTTTAGACTATGTTTTCAAACTTTTAATAGTCACAAAACTTCATTGCATGCTTTATTTTTACAATATCTGCAACCTGAAAGTTGAAAATGTGTCTATTCACTTTGCGGATATCAATTAATGCTGGTTTGAGAGTTTTCAATATATTTTTTTTAGCATTGGCATTGTTGTGCAATGACTATTTCTATCAAATGGTTTGCAATATTTAGTCTCATGTATTAAAAAGACCAATTGTTAAAACACAACAAGAACAAAAGGACAAAGACAAACCAGAGGGATCATTCAGTGGTGGTGGGGGGGTGGGGGGTGGGGAGTAGAGCCCAGGATGAGGGCAGAAAGAACACAAGCACAAGGGACTGAGCTGCTGGTGCATGGGTGAAATGGTGGTGGGAATTCCCTGGGGACTACAAATGATGTCAAATATAAATAAATAAATCTTAAGAAAAAAAAGTCCAGTTGTTACCATTTCCTTTCAGCATACTAGGATTGCATAAAGTGTTCCATTTGATTTAAAATACAGAAAACGTTTTCAAGGTATATTTTCTGTACCACTCTCCTAGAGTACATACCCAGAATATTAACTTAAATAAAAACCATGTCCTTCTCCTTAAAGGTGAGTATTATTTGATTATCTAAAAATGTTCAAGATAAGCTAATATAAAACCAACTTTCATTTCCTCAGTATAAAGCTTTGGATCATAAAATTAATGGCAACTAGAAAGGTTTTGTATAGAGCTGATTTATTTTCATATTTATATGAAATATATTCAAATTATACTGTGTAAAAAGCACTGGACAGTAAACGATAAGTCCAGCATATAGTAACATCAATATTTAATATGGTAGTTCTTAATTCACAGTTGTACTTATTTCTGCCCTCCTCTCACTAGACTTCCAGGGCAAGACAGTAAAAATAACTTATCTATGTCTCCAAGATGAGGTGTGAGCTACAATTGTCTCAGCAAGTGAAGCTGTGTAAATTGTCAGGTCCCAAAAGGTTCAGAAAATATATTGGATTTGATTTGTAAAACAAGAAAAATTGTGAAATGAAGGGCAGGCAAGACCAACAGAGCAGTTCGTTACAGAGTCTCTGAATTTCCCTAAGTCAACAGACGCAGCAAAAGGGATACTCTATAGTACATAATTGGTTGACAGGCCCAAGTGAGAGGATATATTAGCACCTGACTCAGAAAATTTCCAATAGTTTCTCCAAATTGACATGTACTTGCTGGAGTTTTACATGAATTATTTCCTTAATGAGTAAGAAAATAAAAGTAACACTGGCTTCTATTAAAATGTACTATAAAACAAATGTAATTTAAAGAGTGTGGTGATATAAAAACAGAAATAATCGATGAAACAAAAGAGATACTACAACTACTTACTACAAATTTTAATAATATAATGTTTAATATTATGAGATTAAATCAACAAGGAAAAGAAATTTCAATAATAGTACTAAGATAATTAACTATTTGGAGGATATTATTCTAAGCCATGTTCTCATATCACATACCAAAATAAATTTAAAGTCATAAATTTTGCATAAAATTATGCAAAAATAAACATTAGAAGACAATAGTGACCTTTAATAATGTGACCTTCTAATAATCCCTGAACAAGAAGGACACTCTGGGTTTAAAGGCAGTGAAAAAAAAATTACAAAGAGCAAAAGGTTTAACTTTGTGCATGGTAAAACTTCATTTTAAATGAAATAGCAAAAAACCCACAAAAGTACAGTGAATTAATACTTTCAAAAGATTGAAATATTATATTCAAACATAAAATAGATTAAGCTTTCATCAAAAACTGACAGTTTTAACCTTTTTCAAGTCACCAACTTGTTCTCTGGTTTTGAAAGAAAAAATCTGGTTCCCTGTATTATTACTAACTCTTGCTGACAGAGAATGCAGAAATAAAATAATTTAAAGTTATGACTCGATTAGGTACTAGCATTAAAAAAAATTTTTTAGGGAAAAAAGGTATGCATGACTTTTAATCGCTCAATACTGTCCATTAAAATGCAAACTGTATCAATAACAATATTTATAGTATATTTCACATCCTAAGTCATGAGCCTTGGAATTCCCTATAGGAATCATTTGTTTTAATTTCTCTTCCTTAGGGATGCCAGCATGCTTTTTCAGCTTTTACTTTTACCATCCTTTTTTCATGCTTTTACCACCCTTTACAGTTAGAAGTCTTATTTTTGAATAAATGGTCAATTGTTTCATGTTGATACTTGCCAGTAAGCTGTAGATTCACCCCAGCTGCAAAAAACTTTTAAACTCTAAGCAAAGCCTCCATAGGCACAGACAGGATATGACCTCTTAAATACAAACATGTAACTCTGTAGTAGTCTACTCAGGAATTTGAGAAAGGAATTTGTAAGAGAGGTAAGTTTGTAACATTTATGGCTATTTTCAAACCTCACCCAAAAAGATTAAAATCAACATGCAAATCACTATATTTAAACTCTTATATAAGACTTCTGATATATTAAATTTATTTAAGTGACCAAAATTTCTCACAGTTTAACTACATACTATTAGGTATACTGAAAAAAAGTCAGAAACTTGGAACAAGTTGTTAAGGGAACAATTTACCTTAGTTTCAAGTTTGATAGGCAACTCTAGTATTCTAATCCAAAGTCAGTAATACTGGAGGTATCCCTGGGAAAATATTGATAATACACAGATTCCCTCTAATATATTAGATTTAATCCCTCATCCTCTTTCCAAAAAGGTGTGTAAGAATGT
The DNA here is from genome assembly GCA_019455555.1 of Galemys pyrenaicus. Lineage (NCBI taxonomy): Eukaryota > Metazoa > Chordata > Mammalia > Eulipotyphla > Talpidae > Galemys > Galemys pyrenaicus. Next base: position 14,743,950 of record JAGFMF010011861.1, on the reverse strand, counting down.
GAACAGATTGAAAAATGTAAGAAACTATTGACATATACTTTAATAATTACCATCTACTAAAGTCTGATAAAAATCAAACCAAATTTATCTGTTAGTCTTTTTGAATTTTTACATGTTCTTACCCAGTTGCTCCTTAAACTACCAGAAAACAGGCTGAAGTGAATTCTGTGTCCTGAACATGACTCAAAAGTTCACTTCAAGATGATTTTAATGTCAGGACTCCATTGCTGCCTATTTGTAACAAACATATTACAAAGTAAGAAAGCAATTCCACCTCTTCACAAATGTCTCTCATTTTTTCTCAGCCAAAGATACCTCATTTATTCCATTAAACTATCAGAAAAGCATATCCTGTATTGCAAAACGAAACTTCTTTATGCAATGGGTTTACAAATAGTTAGAGACTTATTCCCTAGTTTGCTTTCTCCCTTTCTTTTAAAAATATTCTTTTCTTCAAGATGTGGTCACTCAACTAGAGACGTTCCTTGCAGCTTTATAAGCCCATGTGATTGGTTTCTTCTAATGATATTTAAGCAAGAGTAATGTGTACAACGTTAGCTTTCCTTTTTAGAAGAGAATTCACCCCCCCCCCCACACACACACACACACACACACTTCTCTTCCCTATATCTCAAGATCTGGAAAGCAAACTTAGTAGTGAGTCAGTGTCTACCAGGTAATTAAGGACAATAAGCATGATAACACATAGTAAAGACCTGAGTTCCTGAATGACTCAGTAGTCCACCTCTCATTAGTTTACATTATGTATCTATTTTCTTTCAGCTACTGAATATTGACTGTCACAACTTCTTGCAACTATTTTATAATATACACCATTATTCAAATTAGACTCCTTTAACGTCATTCCTAATTATAAATGTGTAGAAACTTTAGTGCTGAAGCTAGATTTGCCCATGTATGTTATTATACCCTATATATAGGGTATAATATAACCCTATTATATATAACCCTATTATATATAACCCTATTATAGGGTTAGGGTTTTTCCTCTTTCTAGACAAAAAAAAAAGCTATTTTGTGATATGTGATTTGAACCACTGGGCTTATACAACCTTGAAGGCTTCCAGACTGCTACACTTCAGCTCCATGACCATTGTTTTTGATCATTTCATTATACCATCAACAGTACTTGAAGTTTTTTCTTCACTGTTGTTCTTTATTCTTGCATTGCATCTTATTTCTGCCTGACTTATTTTCATCATAAAATACTTATTTGTATGTCGGTTTATTGCCCATATTCTGCATGTAGCTAATCAAGGGCAATCAGTGAATAGTATCATTTCACTGATAATCATCAAATTTCCAGTTTTCTCATTGAATTTATACTGGATAAACAAGTCATTCAGTGGCAATGTTGCTGCAGGTGTTAGCCTGAGTTTCTATAGCTACTACAGTTACTACACACATATTTCTATTAGTGATGTAATTTTTTTTACTCAAGAGACTAAGATTTGCCTATAGGAGAGAGCTGGTTGGTGGTGAAGCTAAGATGTGTTCCTAGTTTTCTGACATCTGATGCAGAAATTTTATGCCCAAGTTAAAGGGATTATTTTATGAAAAGTGGGCAAGGCACCCAACAATATTCAATTCAAATGACATTGTCACTCTGATGATCTTATGACTATAGGAGTCTCAACATCAACTTTAAATCTTGTTATAATTTCCATTTGGTTTATATCTCAGAATAGTTCTAAGAGTGAGAATATCTTATTTCTGTGTTCAGAATTTAAGATATTAGTATTAATATTTTCTACTCAAGAAAACACCTTTTTAATTTAAGAAGTATGAGTGATCTAAAAATTAATAAATTTTTAAAGAAAGGAAATTATGATAATGGCAGAATGCAAAGGACTGCATCAAGAAAACTTGATTTCAGATACTGCTCCATCACTTAATATCCCCGTGCCCTTTCTTTGTCAGTCATGTCATCTGGACAGCCCTCAAATTTCTTAGTTTTTAATGTGGTTAGCTGGTGTGAGTTAAACGCTTTCTTCCAAATCTATTAATCTTTCTTTGAGGTGGATACTGTTTATCTCAAGATCAAAGTATAAAATGCATATCTACTTGGCATATATCTCTGTGAACAATTTATATATGCCTGCATTTGCATATACCTACAAATCAAAGGAGTCTTCAGGCTTCATATTTTATGGTTCTACTTTATGCTTTTTTTTCAATTTTAAAAAATAAACTACTTACATACAATAAGTCACTCTTTGAAGTGTACAATTTTTTAAGTTTTGAGGAACATTTAGACTTAAATTATCATTACAAAATTAAGATATATATATAACAATTCCATTGATTTATACTCAATTTCACATATCCCTATTCCAAGGCAACTACTACTCTACTCTGTTATTGTAGGTTCACCTTTGCTTCATTATGTATTTTTTTTAATCTTGAGCCTATAATTTCACATTTCAACTTCATGTACCTTTTTAAATCTTGAGTCTTCCTACTTTTTATATTTTTCTATAGCTCTGAAAGTTAAATACTATACACTGTGCCCACTCTGATGGTTGCCTTATTTTTTGTTTAATTTTAACAATACCTCTGCAATGCAGATACCATTAGACATGTTTTAAATATAAGAAAACTGAGACTCATAACAAAAGTAATTTTCCAGCATGTAAGTAAGGTAGCCTAGCTCCTTACTGACCATAGCGTCATAGTGTTGGCACTGGATCAACTGACCCTTACCTAAAGCAAAATCAACCTCAATTGTTTGAGCCTCTGTTATCTTGAGTTTTTTGCTATATAAAGCCAAATCCATCTTCATTTTTCTTTTGTGTCATCCTTTTTGAAGCCCACACTTCTCAAGACACATGCCAGTTAAATCAGTTGAATCCATAGCATTACATTTTGCAATTTTGATTGTGATAAAAAATCAAGGTGCATTTTCAAATTTATTTTTGTTAAACATTCATGTGTTAAAATTAAATCTATATTTTAATTAGTTTCAGAGCAGGATAAAGAGGATATCTGTTGGCACTCCTAAACCCCAACATTTATTTTCATTTCTAATTTGCCAGATAATTACCCATTTTCTAATTCAACTTGGGTTACATGTAATTTTTAAAAACTACTTAGTCTTGATTTTAGTATGTACTTTGAAAGTATCTTTTATGCCATACTCACATTCACAAAAAAAGTTTGCTTGAGCAAAGGCACCCATGATATTCACACAGAGCAAATATACTTCAGCTCATCAGACCAAGATTCCCTCCCTGTTAATCCTGTTGGATCATTTGGTGAAACACAATTTCTCGAACCAAACTTTTTTTAATTTAAACTATTAGCAAAAGAATAATCTTGTCTACCATAGAAATAAGGCTAGGAAGCCTGTAAATTATTTTTAAAAATGTACTTATGTGGAAAAGATATAAAGTCCATATTTTATAACTAACATTGTATTTTCACACATTGCATTTTCTGTTAAATGAATAATCTGATAAAAGCTCATAAATATTTATGTCATATATATATTTTGCAATCTGCACATATATTTATTTTTAATTTTCATTACCTTTGATTGCATGCCACTTTAGCACAATACTTCAGTTCAATTAAAAAAAAACTTGTAATTAGATTTCTTAAATTTTCGTTGCTGTTGAGTATTGTTGGTCATTGTTTGTAGGTCAGAAATATAGGATCCCTTCTTCTGATGATGGTACCATTACACTCCCGCCACCAAAACACCCATAGTGCATTAGCAATAGTCCATTTGTACATATATTTCATAGCATATAGGAAGACTATATCTAAAACCTTACTGTACAGTAAACAAACAGGTTATATGAATGAATGTGTTAAAAAAAAAAAAAGGAAATTGCTAGGCTTTTTTAGTGTTGGATTCACTAACTTAAGAAAGGGAAAATAATGTCATCTGCCATTATGACTTATTTTGTACAAATGAAAAGAAAGTCACAGTGTATACATTTTTCAGGAAAGAAATTTCTCCTTACTGTCAGTTTAGGAAACAGTTTTTTAAAAAGCAGTTTTGTGCTTTTTTGACCTTTGACTTCTTTTTAATTTTTTTAAAGCTTTCATCATTTTAAAAGTTGATATTCCAGTACTATTTCTTAAATCATTTGTGGAACAGCACAAATTCTAAGTTTATGTGTAAACTATGATAACATTAGAATTTTCAGTTACTAAAGACTAGAGGTAACTCAGGTGTTAGAATTGAACTTGAAGGATAACTACACTATCATATTAATTCTTTGAGATCAATAGTCCAAGGATGTTTATAGAGTACTTGGCTCTATATGGTATAAATTCTACTTAATTCAAAGAGAAATAAAGGCATGGGAAAGCAAATAAGTTTAATGGTTCAAAAGTCAGAAACCTGATATTAATGCACTATTATTGACTCCAAGTTCAGAATAACATGTTACTTGTTCATCAATAGAATGAAAGTCAATCACCTTTATTATTTTAGAAGTGTAGATATATTTTAATATAACCATACTAGTGTGTTTTAGTTGGTTCAAGTCTTATTACAGATGAAGTCAAATTAAGAGAAAAGTACATCTGCTATAATATTAGTGTGGATATATGAATCATTGTAATAATATTTTACATAGAATAAAATAACAAATCAAACTGCTTAACGCTGACGTATTTTCACTGACAGTATGGTAGGAAAGAGAAAGAAAAATATTTCCTCTTCTTAGAGAATCTTTTGCCTTTGTTGGTTTCCTAAGAAATTTTGTCCTAAAGCTTTCTATTTCATGTGAAAATCTTCAATATTATTAGACTTAAATCGTTCAAGTGGGGTTGTTCCAATTTATACCTCTTCTAGATCAATCATTACATGCTAATTGTTTAATTGCCTCTTCTCCTTTTCAAAAGTGTCCTGACTCAAATGGCTAATTATATAGTTACCTAAAAATGATGAATTTCAGTAGTTCTCAAGACTAGTTTGTAGTATAAAACTCTTACTCCCAATATGTCATGATTCCATTTCAGTGAGACAAAACAATGATGCTAAAACTAAAAAAGAGGGGGTTCACTTTCTGAATACTACGAATAAAAATTTTCATAGCTCATGTAAATTGTCAAGACTTAGAGCATATTTAGGAATTTCTGTAAAAAGTGCGTGAAAATAATTCTCGTAAGAGTTAATGTGTATTCATATTTTAAATCTAATTATTCCAGGAACTAAACAGTTTAATTTTAATACCTCATTAAGTCCTCCCATCCAAGTGCTAACTAGGCCCAACACTTAATTTCTAGGATCACACAACATCAGGAGCGTTAGAGGTAATATGGCCAAGATGTCTTTGAAACAGTTTCATAAATGTTATTACTACTACCTCCATTTTACAGGTGGGAAAATTAAAGTACACAGACAATAAGCAATTTACTCAGGATTACATAGTGAATTGCAGAGTCAAAATTCAAACCTTAAATTGACACCTGGATCTGAAGTCTCTATAATTAGCTATACTGTATCTCACAAATAGGTATCCTCTTGGTGTTACAACAGGATGGCTCTGCCTCACCCATCCCCTAAAACTTTCTACAACATGTATCATCATCCCAGAAATTCTACCCTAAAAGCCATCCCTTTGGATTTGTTTGGCTAATGTGTGGTGGCCATTTGGGGGTTGTCATTCATTATTTAATCTTTCCCTTGGCTATTCGAACATTCAATAATTTATAAGGCCTTTGCATTCCACATCCCACCCTCCTATTTCTGGTTCCTCAAATCTGGAGCAGTTATTTTGTTAGACATTCAATAATTTATAAGGCCTTTTTATACATCACAGAACAAGAAATAAAATTCAATAAATAGCATGGGTGGTATTAAAAAAAAAAATTCTACCACCACAAGCAGAACTGAATTTCACTGACACATAAATTAAGATGAAAGGCCTTACTTTCTCTAAGTTAGCTGAAACCACTGTAAGTGCTGTCAAAGTATTCGTTTTTTGCATAAGTCCTTGAATATAAGAAATAAATTATGTTTATGAAAAAAATAAGCTGGCAACTATCTGTATCCTAACTTTAAAAGCTAGTAATGCCTTTGATTCTATCTTTGAGTCATTTAAGTAATACTGGAGGTATTCCTGGGAAAATATTGATAATACACAGATTCCCTCTAATATATTAGATTTAATCCCTCATCCTCTTTCCAAAAAGGTGTGTAAGAATGTGAACAGATTGAAAAATGTAAGAAACTATTGACATATACTTTAATAATTACCATCTACTAAAGTCTGATAAAAATCAAACCAAATTTATCTGTTAGTCTTTTTGAATTTTTACATGGAAGTTAGAGGGATTATGCTAAGCAAAGTATGGTACAAAGAGAAAGAAAAATACTAGATGATTCTACCCACATATGAAATATAAAGAAACAGATAACTAAACCAATACAAACCTAGAAATCTGGCTCCAGATTTGAGGAACCAGAAATAGGAGGGTGGGATGTGAAAGGGGATCCAATGAAGTATGATGGAAGATTAATGGTGTTGGGTGGTATGTGTAGTATGATAACATAACACATTTTAAGAGGAATGAATTTATACCCCTAAACATTGGTTTAACCCAATATTATCTCAATAAAAAATACCAGGTAACACACACATGGAAAAAAAGCAGTCATTTTTTTACTATCACAGTTAGATACAAATGCAAAGATAGATTTAAAAATCTACTGTTTTGCAAGGACAAGCTCCAATTAAAATTAACAACTGGTTCTGATAATATACCTTTCAGAAATAATATAAGAGCCAAACTAAACCACTCTTAGACACTTTGGATTCCAACCAAGGGTCTGTGGAGCCTTCTGCAGATCTTGGTGAAAGCCTTCAGAAGATTTTCCCTGAGAAAGCAGCACTATCCCTCCCAAGGAGATGAGTTTCTCAGGAAAGTTATGAACATGAAGGCCCTAACACCCACTGCTCTACCACACTGGTTTTCAGAATCTGACCATTGAATCGTACGCTTATATCGTTATAATGTAAATTCACCTACTAATAAAATCATATTTTGTTTAAATACAATAAAATGAATGACAATTAAGGCACATCATAAATATATATCAGTAGGACTGGAGGCAAGGAATTTATTAGAAGAGTAATTATGACATCTGTAAAAATTACTGCATCAGTCACTCAGTCTACTGCTGCCTAAGTCAGAACTAGTGAATCTCTGTCCATCATTTGCTATCTGTATGAGGATAGCACAAGTAGAATGATAGGGACAAAAATCTCGATGTCTTCAATATAAAAAATAACAATATATTTGCATTGGCCTAATTAAGGAGCTCACATTTCTGAGCTCATGTCATTGAACCAAGTACCTGCAGAAGATAAACTGTTCGATGCTTTATAGGTTTGCTGACTTTGTAAGAAAGTAAACAAGACTAAGCAAAGCAAGTCTGTAAGATTAAACATTTGAAATGAAGAGTCAGTAAAATATCAGGTTCTATGCTATAGAATCATATTGCAAATCACTTTTAGATTTTATCTCCTAGGCAAAAATTTTATGCAGGCCATAATAATTTTAGTGTCCTGTCTTCATACCTCAAAAACATGGTTATCCCTCAGAAGCAATCTCTACATTTCTGTCACTATTGCTGGTTACTTATCCAATAGACTGTAACTGGTAGCTAGAATAACACAGAAATTCAGCAAATGAAAGAAAAACAAAAATTATTCCATGTAGTTTAGTACCATGCTAAGTCATTTTTGGCCAATAGCCTTATTTTCATGGATTTTTTAATGAGATTTGCATCTCTGCCTATTTCTACTAGAGCTTATTTTATGAGAATGCTGTTTTCCTTATCCACTTGTCTGCAAGTCATGCCTGCAGAGGCATGTGCAGCACTATACAGAGGGGAAGTTGTCAAATCCTTGCAGAGGAATAAATAGCTACTGTCAACCAGAAGACTAATGTCTGTGTCAAATTTTTTGGCAAAAAGTGACCCCAAAAAGTGCCAGAAAGTCTAATTTTACACATCAAAAAGGCATGATACTCCTATTAATAAACTTTTTCTAAATAGTTTGACACTTTCGAAAATGTCTTCCAAAAGCCCACAACTGTGTGTGTACACATATTCTCACACTCTGATGGCCTGGGACTTAGGAAGTAGCTGAGGTTTTTACCTAGTCGATAATACTTATTTCGTTCCTATGATATCAACATGGCGCAGAGGTTATCATCTCTCAAAAATCAGGACAGTATACAGTCTTTCTCAGGCATTAAAAAAAATATCAGCGTTTTGCTTTATTCACAATGATGTTCTGGGGCCTCGCTCATGGTGCGAGCAGTTGAGCGCTGTTCTGTGGGGTTCTCGCAGCCACTGAGCGCAAGTTGGATCCCTGGCCAGGGAGGGGACTCACATGGTGCAGCAGATCTCTCCTGCCTCGCCTGCTGCTCCCCTCAGCAGTGTACTTTAGATGATCTGCCTGTTCTGCTTCCCACTCTGGTAAATCCTCTCACCCCCCACACCTCTGGCCTGTACCCCAGCTCTTCTATCCATAAGTAAAATATTTTTAGAAAATCATGTTCTAATGCTCATTTGAGAAAATGTTCATTTGAGCTTATTTGTAGTCACTGGAAATAAATACAGAGTTTGTAACAATAGTTGTTGAATTCTTTGTCCTCCAAGTCTAAGATTTTAAAGTACCCACCTCAGTAACATCTTTAAAGACAAGGCACCCAAAACAAAGATAGTGAAGGAAAAGATAAACAGCTGGGATTACATCAAACTTAAAAGCTTTTGTACAGCAAAAGACACACTAAGAAAAACAAAGCGACACCCCACTGACTGGAAGAAAATTTTGCAACAACACTACTGACAAGGGACTTACCACAAAGATCTACAAAGAGCTGACCAGCCTAAACAAAAACAAAGTAAACAATCCAGTACAAAATGGGCAGAAGGGCTTAAAAGACATTTCTCCAAAGTGGAAATGCAAATGGTCAACAGGCATACGAAAAAATGCTCAACATCTCTTGTCATCAGAGAAATGCAAATCAAAACCACTATGAGATACCACCTCACACCAGTGAGAATGGCACATATCAAAAAAAGTAGCAACAACAAATGTTGGCAGGGATGTGGAGAAGAAGGAACTCTCTTACAGTGCTGGTTGGGATGCAAACGGGTCTAATCACTATGGAAAGCAGTGTGGTAGTTCCTCAAACTATTAAAAATGGAACTCCCATATACTCCAGCATCCCACTCCTAGGAATATACCCAAAAGACACAAAAACCCTGATTCAAAAGAATACCTGCACCCCTATGTTTATAGCAGCACTCTTTACAATAGGTAAGACCAGGAAACAACCTAAATGCCCCCAAATAAGTGATTGGATCAAGAAGATGTGGTATATATACAAGACGGTATACTATTCAGCAGTCAAAAAGATAAACTAGAGTCATTTGTAGAAACATGGATGGAGCTAGAAGGAATTATGCTCAGCGAAATAAGTCAGAAGGCAAAAGAAAAATAGCGTATGGCTTTACTCATAGGAAGAATATAAAGGAACCAAATAAGGGACCAAGGAAAAGAATAATAACAATAAAAAAACACAACACAAAAATCCAAAAAGACAAGGACAAATCAGAAACATTTTGTGGGGGGGGGGGGAGGGAATGAGATGAGGGCTGAATGAGCACAAGGGACTGAAGTAATGGTGCATGGGTGAAATGGTGTTGGGAAATGTATGGGAACCAAAACTGATGTCAAATAAAGAAAGAAAAAGAGTTAGATTTTAAAGTACCTGTCCCCAAGAATTATCTTCCATCTTTTTTGCCCAGTAATACTTGCAATTATTAAACACCTTCCAAGGGAAATATTTGTATGTACAGTAGACCTTGAAGCACTCAGGAGAGAGTGGAATCAAGAAATTGAAAATAATTTTTCACTTTCCCAAACTTAACTATTAATAGCCTGTTGTTGACCATACACTTTACCAATAACATAAGCATTACTTAACACATATTTTGTTACATTTATTATATTCTGCATTCTTGCAATAAACTAGAGAAAAGAAAATTCCAAGGAAAATACATTTGCAGTATTGCACTATATTTATTAAAACTTTAAATTCCATAAGTTTCTATTTACAAGAAAATTCACAGGATAAGTGTGTATACACTTTTCAGTTTTCAGAAATAGACTCTTGAATTTGCAGTACTCGATGGGTTGTTTTAAGCATAAATGGAATGCTAAGTCAAGAGTATTTTAAAGTCAATAAAATACTCTGTGGCTTGAAAGAAACTAAATATATGTGAATATTTATATACATGCTGATTTTGTTTCACTCTTGAAATGTGTGTTTCATGCTTAACACTTCAAAAAAATGTTTAGAGAAAGGAAAACTACATATTCTATATATACTCTCTATGGTCATGTGTGCTTACGTATGTGCATGTGCATAAACACATAGCTATACATGATAAATACATATATATGGTGAACATACCTACATATTTAGTCTTTGTGTTACCATTTCTAACTTGTCTAATTTATTTGAGTTGTTCTCTTCTGAGCATTTTCCTATCATCTTACCTTTTGTTGTGATTTTCCCATTAACTTTACTGAATCCTAGCAGAAACCACTTGTTTAGTGAATGGATACATTTAATTTTAAAAATTTCCAGAGTTGATCCATGAACAATGTGTTCCTCAGAAACTATATATGATAAAGCAACAATTAGTTCAGACACAAGTGGAAAAATAGACAATGTGGATGAATCAGGTGTTTCCAAAACACCCAATTTATTAGATAGTTTTTGCTCTATACATTGTATAAGTGAACAGAATACACAATAGCACATCTGCATCTTCATTGTTGTCTTGCATTTTAGTTTTTATCATGAAAAAGCAAAGAATTCAGTGAACTTCTATGTGCTGATCAACAGGATTCAATAGTTATGAAAATTTTGCCATATTTCTTCATTTGTGTTTTTTTTCCCTTTTATTCCAAGTGTGTCATTTTCATTTTATATAATTGTGTTCATTTTTGAAAAGTATATAGATTATACCTTTCATAATTATAATGCCATATCACAGCAAACAAAAATGTCATTCTTTGGTATCATATTTTTTTAAAATTAATGTTTGTTGAAATCCATATCCAAACAACACTCATACATTATATTTGTCAATTATCTCAGATCTTTTTAAATTTAGAGTGGTTCCCTCTCCAGTTTTTACTTATACCTTCACTTAGTACTGAAACTGTGTCTGTTTTGAAACTTTTGCCTGGCACCTTTTCTATTATAAGGGCCCAGATTGACAGACTTAGGAAAAGACACTAAAATTCAGGACCATACTAAACCAATGAGAAGCAACTCTGCTTTTAAAGATTTCCACAGATGACACTTCCATGTCCTTCAGTTATTTTAATTTGTTTTACTTCTGCCATAATTTCTCACTTTGTTTTCTGAATAGAAAATTTAATGTGAGCTTACAGTGAATTTGATTTTGTCAGGTTACACAAAAGTATTTCCAAAAGAAACACAAAAATAGAGATATGGCCAATCACTCTGGTTTAAGTTCAACTAATGAAGGTTATCCAGATGGGTACAGGGAATGGATTTTTCACCTGCACATTTGGGCATAATTCAGTTCTTTGTTCAGCTCTGCCAGGAAAATAACTTTACAGTTTTAAAGGAATTTATGGATTTTTCCATGCCCATGACTTTTAATAATATTTTCTAAGTGTCTTTAAATATTAGGACCTAGATGCCTAAAGACTAACTCTCTCTCAAACAATGTTTAGGACACACTTTTTGATTTGATTTACCTTGTACCTTGTACACACTTTTTGATGCTGATTTTCAACATAAAAACAAAATTAGCAGTATGTGTGCAAGCTAAGGAAAATAAAATAAGATTGCTCCTGCAGCACTTTCAACCAATTGCTTAATGTAATGAATTCTTATCCACCTGGAGAATTCTGGCAATATAATAATATTAGGGATTTATTAGGATCTGGGGATAGCATAACCACCAAATTACTTTTATATTATTGTATCCAAATGAAACAACTATTAATCTTAATTATTATAGAAAAATCTTAATGAGATTATTAAAATAACTATAAGATCCCACAGACTCTAAATTTTTGGTATTATGATGATTTTTTAAATTATATTTCATATGTATTTCACGTACAACAGAAAAATCACACACTTTGAGATGGAGATAAGTTATTTAACATCCAGATTCAACTTATACTAGTATGGTCAAATTACTTGACCTCTTTAAATCATAATTTTCTTGTAAATACTATAAGGATATTAATGTCTACAGAAAAAATAATTGTAAAATAATAGCTATATTATTATTATATCAGTTCGATAAAGTGTGAAAAATACCTAAAAATCTTCTCACACTTTAATAGAGGTTTAATAAATAATAATGGGGGTGAGGGGTATGGAATTAGCCATTTGGTCCAGGTCAAATGTATCATTTGAGAAAACCTTTTCTTCTAGAGTTAATGCAAACTTAACCATAAAATGGTGCTATAGCTCTATATGATAATGGCCATATTGGGTTACTCTCGGGCACATATTTGAGTTACTATCAATGCCTTCCGGAGGACTTGGATGAAGCCACTATATCATGTTAGCATGAAACTGAGCTATATCAGTTCTCCAGATATCTGAATCTCCCTCAATACCTGAACCTTCCATTCACCCCAATTGATGGACATAAATAAAACAACTTATTTTCTGAATGTCACATTCCAACACAGGGGTCAGAAGATCCACAGTATTAATTATGTTATTCATATTTTTTCTAAAAACCTCAATGCATTCTTCCTAATGCCTTTGATTGTGCTGATCCACTTAAAATCCCCATGAAATAAGATGAACTTAATGATTTGCTTTCAAACAACAGAATATAAAAGAGGAAAGTAACTTTACTATGGAGAAACCTGGGAAACACCTTTTCCAGGTGATCAGTGTCAACATTGACAGTTATCTAAGTATGATTATCATCCTCATTTACAAAGTCAAACAAAAAGGAAGTTATGATGCCCATATTCACTCTGCTAGTAGGGGTATCTAACTAGAAAGTTCAAACACATGCCTACTATGTAATACTGCCTTATTGTAAACCAACAAAGTTCAAAGGCCACTTGCCTAAATGAATAGGAATGACAGAGTTCTAGAAGCAATTTTTTTTTAAAGAAAAAAAAATTAAGACAAGAAGGCAGTGCCAAAACTTAGTAAATTATCCACCCATTTTTCAAAGAAGCTGACTTTCCATTTTGTGAATTACCTAAGTATGAAAATATTTGGCTTTATCTATACCACTGTGCTGTTTTTGATTGCTGCTCTTCTAAAAATATAAAGGTTATATAGAAAAAAAACTAAAGACACAAAGAAAATCTATTTCAATGTTAAGACTATATCGGTTGAATCTTGGTGACTCAAATGGCAAGGTTGGGTTAGAACTCACATTCTGAACACCTTGTTCACTACTCCTACCCACAGGAACTCTTGAACTCCAAGTTTTCCTGAGTCTTAAACTAGAAGTCGTGGAAACAGCAATAATAGTGTAAACATCACTAAAGAAAATGAGGAAATTAACTTGGGGTTCTAGCAAAATACTTCATCACACAGAATTGGCAAACTCAATGAAGACTTAAGACACCATTATTAAAACCTAGTGAAGGGTTTGTTTCAGAAAAAGAAGACATGGCAATCAGGCAGATACTGCGATTTGGGCTATAAAGGTCTAGAATCATGAAAAAACATGGATTTCTTTTCTACAATATTCAAATGAGAAAGTGTTTACAAAGCTCTTCCAACACAGCTTACTAGATCATCATCATAATAAATCTTTCCTATTATTTGATTATTGTTAGTTTTTCATGGTCCTTCCTCTGACATTAAATCTTGAAATAAGCACATTTGTGAGGACATTGGTAAATACAACTAAATCTTGATAAGTCTATTAGCTTACAGGCCAAGCTAGCATAATAAATGAGGAAGAGAGAATCTAGACGATTTCACAACCACTCTTCTTGATTCATTTCAATGTTTAACAACCCTGTCAGGAAATTCCTCAATTATTCTAACCTAACTACCTCATACTGTGATTTAAGTTTATTTCCTCATGTTCTGGCTTCAACAGAGATAGGGAACAGATGGTCACTATCCTTTGCATAATAACAAAAAATATTTTATGGTTTCAAAGGCTTATGTCTTTCCTTGATTACTTTCTTCACCACAAAAAATAAATCTAGTTCATTAAGCACCATCAGTAGCATTGTTTGAATATAGCAAAAAAATGTTAAATATCAAGGAAAACATACCCATCATTAATATACACAAAATATTCTCAAACACGACTATTTTAAGTAGACATCTGTGTACATCATACACTGGCAAAAGTGCAAGTGATTTTTTAAAGAGATTTCTAGGAATTAAATACAAAAGAAATTCTTAAATAGCCAAAAGTAGAATAATTTCTAAAAGAAGAAAATGATTGAGGTCATCATTACCACATTTTTAAGTTCATGTTCAATTTAAAGATGATATGAACTGATATGAATAGTTTTAGATTAGTGCACCTAGGTGAATATAAAGTTCATGACAAATTTAGAGATCTCTATCAAAACAAGAAAATTCTGGATGAGAAAATAACACATATCATAAAAATATCTTTAGAAGACTGAAGAGAAACACAGATAGCTTTTAACTGACAAGATTTAAGAGTATGTCAAGGATCACATAAATTGAAACAGGAAACTTTTATGTAAATGTAGCTTGTCTAAAATATGCATAATTGGAGAATACTTGCATAATTTTTTAAGTGGATGATTTCTGGCATCGAAAGGACTACTCCTTTAACTTTATCTTCAAAGATTGGATTTTGCCATGTTCGTTGCTTGTCATTTTATTCTCTTTCTTGTGTTTTGTTTTGTTCCCACTCTCTCTTTTCCTCTTTGTCTCTCTACCATCCCAATAACTTTTTGAACTTTAAAAACTACTCCATTATTAAAATCAAATGCTATGTTAAATATCAAGGAAAACATACCCACTAGAAATCAGTATCTTACATTTCCGAAATTACGAGAATTCAATCTAAAGAAAAAAATAGCTCTTTGTCTCTCTCCAGTTCTAGAATAAAGTGTTGATTTTTATGAGTCTGATCTCATTTGTGAAAGAATTTGACAAATCTATACAGACCTGAACATGCCCTATTTTCCTGACTTTATTTCTTGATTTATACACTCCCAAATCCAACATACTTATTACTAAAAAATATACTCATGTTTTTTATCATTTCCAAGAAAATTTAATCTACTTGTATTATTTATTTTGGCTTATGAAGTAACTTAAAAATCAAATTTAATTTACCGAGATGGAAATTAATTTCTAAAAAGGCAAATAAATCTTCTCAACTTAAAAAATATATGTCCATCTCCCATGTGTAAAAGATTTGTTAAGAACCCACAGCACCAGTATATCGATGTCTATTAACAGAACATGCTAACTTTTTTTATCCAACCTTTTTGACTTGTCCTATAATCACATTATGTAAAAGTAGTATTTCCAGTCATCAGTGAAAAGTTATGCATATATAAAAATACTATTTTATTTTAGATAAAAATTAAAAATAAGCTCTAAGGACATCTTTGAAATCTCAGAATATGTTAGACACTTCTAAATATTTTGTGGTACACTGTACTTCTTCACATAAAAGTCACTGTTACAATTTTTTAAATTACTTTGTGAAATTAATTATTTAATCTACCTCTGCCCTGGAAAATTCAAAATTTCATGAGGATGGGAACAATGTCCCACGTATTCCCTAGTACATTACTGCCTAAAATAGATATCCAAATATTTATTGAATAAAAGAGTTAGTTGATAAATTTCAAGTTTATGGTATCCAAGTTATGGTTTTCAAATTAAGAATAATCTCTCACAGCTTTAAGAAATAGCCTTTAGAAAACTGGATTTGTGGCGATAAAATCAAGTTCCTTTGGACTACTGATATTCATGGATACTTATGAGGTTAGTGAACATGTGCCAGCAAAGAAGGCGATCTAAATATTCTTTTCTCTGGTTCATTGACCACTTGTACAAATGACAGAAACCAATGATCCTGATAATGTCTTTTCCTTTAAACAATTAAAAAATGGTTGAGTGACAGTTCTGTCATACAAGAAATATATTTCATTAAACATCTTACTATAAAATGCTAATCATATCCCTAGAGATGTTTATATAAGGAAATTTGTTCGCTAAATCATCAGAAATCAGACTTTTCTCTTGCCCTTACATGTCAGGATTGTAAAATGACTATGCTTTATAAATTGTGTATCACTTTATGTTCATTGTAACAAATGACTGTGTAAAACTAATTATGGGGCAAATCCCTGGAGCTCATTAGCTTTCATCTCCCCTTAAGGACCAATTACATAAAAAAAATGAGCTCCCATAAATAAATGGTTTTGGCTCATCTCATCTTTCATTTGGTTTTAGTAAACATGAATATTGGTCTTATCAACTTTTGAACAAGGTGTCCTGATTCCAAAAATATTTATTTGGATTCTGGCCCAGTGAAAAAGAAACAGATGTAAGAAACTAGCCTGAGAAGAGCAGTTTTGCCAAAACTTATCTGTCAGTCAAAGGGCAACCCGTGGAGGGTCAGATCCACAAAACATTTTTCTCTGTTGTTTCAAACTCAAACAATACTGGGAGAGTTACAAAACTCTAGGAGTCCTGAGAACTAATGTTCTAAACGTATTAAAACATATTAATGAACAATCCTGCATCATCAATACCCACAATTAATCCAGACTAACACATTCATCCAAAGGTTTATCTCAATACATAACAATCTTAATAACATAAAATAAGGAAGGGTAATAGGAGCAGTCATGACTTTTTCCTGTCAAGGAAAAAAATGTTCTAGTCAAACCTTCAAAAACAATGCAACCCAAACCTTCAGTGACTGCAATTTGTTTAATACACAGTAAAAGACTTCTCCAGTGAGTGATTTGACAAAATAAAACTCTCGATTTGAACCATATTACATGGTATATTAGGCAGAAAATACCAAGAGCAGAGGCAATCATCAGATGCGGGATCCGTGAAGCAAATTTACTGGAACTGTTAGTAAATTTACTGGATCATTGCTTTTGGAATTCCACATAAATCATGCAGGTCGCTGTATTTCAAAAAAGTATATAAATGCCCAAATGCAATGCCAAAGAATAACAGAATACTCCCTGATACTGCTTTTGTTGAAAATTCCATGCTGTTGGTTTAGCTCTTCCTTTCAAATCCAGGCAAATGTGGTTCAATCTTTATTTAAATAAAGAGCATGGGATAGTTTTTCAAGACCAAAACAGAAAACTGCCTTTGGAAAGTCAGAGAGAGAGTACACCTCCAGCCCTCAGCACAGAGCCACCACAGATTGCAGTCCTCCATCTCACTTCAGACTGCTCTCTGGTCCAAAGTGTTTCTGAAGAGCAGACATCCAGTAACAGAAAGTTGCTGCCATCTACAGGCTTAAGGAAACTTTATCTTAAATATTTAATTTTTTTTCCTGAAATCAAAGGACATAGAATCTCTTTGGGTAAGAGATTTGATGTATCAATCTACATTCTCAAAAACAAAATAGATGAGAAATTCCCTGCTGTTTAGAGCCTTCCAGATAAACTCTGAGATTTCTTCATATTAACTAAACTTTTCCTTTTAAGCCAGGATACATTTAATTAAAAAAAAAAGTTTTTAAAGCCTATAATTATTTTAGTAAGTTAACTTTCTTGCATCAAGTAACAGACAGCAATATGTAGTTCATAAGACTATCTACATTTTTCACGGTACTCTCTTAAACATCATCTGATTTTTTTTTCCCCTCTGAAAACCCCATAATTGGTAATTTATAAATTACTATCAAATGCAGTGTGGGAAAATGATGAACAGAATCTAAACTCAGGCGGCTCATCTTCAAATTCTGACTTGTGTGACTGAATTCAGCGGTGTGACATTGGACAAATAACTTGGCATTTCTGTGTCTTAGTTTCTTTATCACTAAAGTGTAAAGACTACATACTCCATAATGCTACTATAAGGTTTAAATAAAGCATCCATTAAAGGAATTAATAACTGCCACTGACATTCAGCTTATTACATGTTAGATTTACATTACATGCTATTATTATCACAGTTAAAGTCATATGCCAAAGAAATGAAATTTTATTATTTCATTTTTCTGTGTATATTTAAATGTTAGTGTCTGTATTCAAGTAATATGTACATTCCCATATTCAACACTGATTTTAGATACTAAGTGTTTTGCCCGTGGGTTCTCAGATATGGTTGGGCGTTGGATAATCCTTGGGAACTGTTAAAAATAATAGTTATCTCAACTCACATCCAGAGATTCTAATGTTAAGAGTGCAAACCATCCCAAGTTATTTTAATGTGGCCAAAGTTGAGAGCTAGTATTACATATTCAATCACATATTTTTATCATATAATTAATTTAAAATATAAATAAACTCTTTAACTATGTTTATGAGTTGAAAATTTGCATCTTAGTGTCTTTACCATGCCTTGTATATTCCTTTTCAATTATGTCAAAGTTGAAAATACATAGTTATAAAATCATTTCCCTAGTTTTCTACGAACTTTGCCAATGGATTAGAAAAGAAATCTTATTTATTTTTACCTACCAGCAGTACCAAGAGCGAAGACTCATAATAAAAGTATACCCGATTATTTCATTGAGGCATTTTAGCTTATAGCTTGTAGTTTAAAAACATGGGAGATTTTTGTAAGCTTAATTCTCAATAAATTATCTTTGATCAAACTGGAGTAAAGATAAAGTATAATCCCATATTTTAATCTGAAAATAAACAATACATTAAAAGTAAAAGGGGTATGTCATTATAGTCCAAAAGTTATTATTTTAGACTTCTATAAGTACATTTTGAATTTTTAATCACAAGATAGAGACCCTGTGTCATATATAGATTAAATAGCAAGGAATTCATGAAACAATTTTTTAAAAATATATGTACTCATTTGTGTTTGTTACAGACAAGTTTTTCTATTCACTGCTTCACACCATAATTATTATTCCAAATGTTAAGGTTTTATGTATTCTAATTACAAAGTTGAGTTAGTTTCAACAATTTAGATATGAGTGAAATGATGCTCTGAATTACAGCATGAATATGCAACTATAGTATCAAATTAGTATCTTACAGTGGCAACGTTTTTCTTATAACGGAAATTTTTTGCAAATGATTTACTGTTTGCAAAGCAATGCTCACCCAACACATGTAAGTGTATTTTCAGGGTGTATATGGATGCTTTTCTACTTCTTTCAAAGTATCTATCCTCCTATGTTCTAATTGACATATAACTTATATATAAAAATGACAAAAGTAAACTATTTTACTCAAAGTAGCAAATTAAACTGCAGAGGGAAGAAAATAAGTTTCATAAGTATAAGGTTTTACAAACCACAGAATAAAACATGGTATAATTACATATGTTTTGTGTGAATTTAATGTACCAAGCAATACATACACACACACACACACACACACACAAGAATTATATATACTATAGGATAGGTTGAGAATCTAAACTGGAAGAAAGGGAAAGAGGAATTTTCAATACTAACAATAACTTGCCTCAGAGTTAATGTTACAAAGCTCAGTGCCACAAAGTATAAAAAACTAAAATCAATAAGTAGTGATTCAATGAATAACTCAAAAGTGTCATAATGCCTGGTAAAGCTATATAATGATGAATTAACCATCATCTTAACTATATCTTTGTATATAAATCCATGTGATGACATAGATCATGGAGTTATGCTACTGTGCTAGAATGATAAAATTCTAGTCTAGTCTAGTCTAGTACTTCTCAATTTTTTAAAGTTGGGTTTAACTTTGAGTAATAATTTGGTAAACATATTAAGAGACTGACAATGTAGTAGATACTTTAATATGTGCATTATGAGGTCGCTATCATTGTCTCTTTAGTATTTAGAGGGGGAACATGAGGAAGATGGAGGTTAAGTAACTCACCAATTATTGCCTGGATTGGTCAGGATTCAAACCCACAAAGCTGGCTGCAAGGTCTGAACTGGCATTAGCTAAAAATATGCCAACAATAACCAAAATTATGCCATCAGTATTTCTATCTAAAAATAGATTTATGATTTTTTTCAGGAATATTTACAATGTGATATTTAATATATCTTTTGAAACAATAATATACACACACAGTACTGTTTTCTCTCTCCAGATGGAAGATGAATGATCTTGTCCAAATTTCCCATTTTGCAGATTCATGCCTTTAGAATATTTCAAGCACCCATATTGGGTCTTTTTCCCATGACATCTTAAAAAATAACTACATAAATGTGACATTGTTTTCTTCTAACTGTCCCTGGATCTTTAGTAATGGAATTCCTGTATTTTTCTTCTTGCGTAGGGACACACAAAAAACAAATTCTTACATTTTATTCTCTTGTGGTTACACTCTAATCAATGAGATGTGTATAGGCTTGAAATATGCCACTTCGGGTCAATCCTACTTAAGAAAAATGTTTTATTTCTAATTTCTTTCTCCCCTGTCCTAAAAGCTACCACATGGTCAAAGTGCTAGAGAAACACTCCAGTCATGTCAAAGAAGACATCATCCTGAGATACTGGTCAACAAAATGAAAGGAAATCAGATTCATACCTGACCTGATTGAATAAGACTGCCATGGACCGTCCACCTAAGCTACACTACTAAGAGAGAGAGTACCAACTTGTATTTTCTCTAAGCCATTTGATCCTTCCTCTAAAGATTTATATTTTCCTATAAATAATCTCATAATACATAAATATAAAATTAGAGGAACATTAGCATCACATTGCTAAATCTAATCATTATTCTAAGAAAACTTTGGAAATTTTTTCTCCCAAGAGTAATAAAAATTTGGGCCTCCCTGGAGGCACAACCTCTCTGGGTTAAGTCTCAGCACTATGAAGTATCTGCAGCCACTGCAGCATGAGTTCAATCCCTGACCAGGGAGGGGACCCACATGGTACAGCAGACCTCTCCTGCCTTGTCCGCTGCTCCCTGCAGCAGTATATTTCAGTCAATCTTCCTGTTCTGTTCCCCACTCTTTCTGGTGAATCCTCTCATCCCCTGAACCTCTGGTCTGTACCTCAGTTCTTGTATGCACAAATAAATCTTTAAAAAAGTAATAACAACATTTATGATAACTTTAATTACAAGTATATAATGTTCCTGGCTGTTTCTTATATACAACATCTCATTTAAGCTCCACAGCATTTCTATGAGGATGGTCCTGATCTATTCCCATTGTCAGATATAAACGTGATTTTTAATTATATTAACTAAATTGCATAAGGTCACATAAATAGAAAGTAATGCATTTGGGATTTTAACTAAAGTTGGCTTATTTTATAACCCCAGATCTTAATCACTATAGTTTGCCTCCCTTGAAGGAATTACAAACAACAATTTCACAATTTTGAAGAGTAGCTAAGGTACTAAGATTTTCCAAAACATATATTTTTATATTATAACCTAGCAGTCATGATTTTTTTTTTATTTCTACTAGGAAACATATTTAACATAATGATCCCTTTCCTTTACGTAAACTTTATGGGTGTCTGGATACTTTTTAATTGGAAATTTAACTTTGAGCTACGCATCTAATTATACACACACACCAAAATTTTCAAGAATTGACAAGAAGGGTTGGCTGACTCCAGTTGTAAACAGAATGTGAGGGAACAGCTGTATAAGATTTGGAATTTAAGCTGGTAATGTGCTGTTTGCTCAAAGGAGCCAATGTTAAAATTTTAATTTTAAATTGTAACATATTCCTCAAATAGACATTCTTTAATCAGTTACTAAAGATTATTTTTGAAAATTGAAGCCTATTTCCTAATTACATGTTTTTTGATCTTTGAATGAGACTTCTCAAAAAATTAAATTGTAGTTTTGTTTAAAGGGTACCCAAATGTCAGTCTTTTTTTTTTTTTTTACATAAAGCTTATTATTTCCTTCTAGTTTAATATATATATAGTTGGGCATGAGTAAATACCACTAATTTGAGATTTGATTTTTGGGCCAACAGTCAGTTCAGGAAAGGACAGCAAAATCTAACTTTGAATATGCTATTGAGAGTGAGGCCACTATTTAAGAATACAAATTAAGTATTAAAATAAAATATATCATTAAAATGTACCATTAAAACCAAGTAATATTCCAAATGAGCTATGAACTCTTTTATATTTAATAGGAACTCAAGGCATTAAAGAGGCTTTCCAATACAGAAAATTTCAGATTTAAAATAAAAGCTTTGCTACTACCATAGACTGAATGCTTGGACACCCATTCATAAGATAAAACCTTACCGTCAGTGTGATGGTAATTGGAGGTGACCTCTTGGGAAAGTGATTAGGTCATGAAGGAAGAGCCCTCATAAATGAGATTAGTGCCCTCATAAATGAGACCCCAAAAGCTCCCACGTCCCTTCCTCCATTTGAGGACATAGGAAAAGGTGGTCATCAACCAGGGTGCTGTTCACCACATACTAAATCTGCACCTTGACCTTGAACTTCCCAACATCCAGAATTGTGTCAAGTAAATTTCTATGCTTTATAAACCAGTATGTACTATTATGTACATAAATGATCAGTTAACAATTAAATAACTCTTGCACTGAATATTTGTTATTTGTAAAACAAAAGTTCTTTGTCAAAAACCTTGTCTTCCAAAACCTTTATACATACTGGGAAGCCAAGACATACTAATGACAAATATTATATGCTTCATAATGTTCCATAAGCTTTATTTTATTACCTTATTTAATCCTCACAAACAGGCTATGAAATTGGAGCTTTTATTGTTTTCATTTCACATATGAAAAGATGTGACTCACAGGAAGAAAAGGCACATTCCTGATTAAGTGGCTTATGGATGGCAGAGGGTAGTCTGACTATAAAGGACACTACATTATCTCCACACTATGCTGCTTTAAGAAATCCCCAGCTTTTTATCATTCATATTGCTGAAAAACAAAACAGAAAATGTATTTTTATTAAAGAATGACATGTTATTCTTTCAGGGCCGTTTTTTTTTTTTTTCATTAGGTAATGTTGGTTTATATCATTTTTTGTATTTTGGGAGTAAAAGATCCCCCCCTTCAGGTGTTACCACGTTAGTATACCCCAGCACCAAATCACCAGTGGCCCACCACTTTAGTCTATTGTGCTTCCTCCCCAACCTGCTCTCACCCTTCTCCTTCTCCTCCCCCTGTGAATTCTTCAGTTCTATAATCAGTTTTCCATTTAGTTTTTAAGTTTGGCTTTATATGTTACTTTGTCTAGTTTCTCTATATTCCACTTATAAATCATACCATCCACTATTTGTCTTTTTCCTTCTGACTTATTTCACTTATCACAATCTCTTGCAAAGAATAAAAAACAAACAGGACAATATTGATAATAGCTAAGCATCTTTAACACTTACTATATAGCCAGATTCCAAGTTAAGAAGCTGGTATGCATTTCCTCGTTTAATCTTCATAAACCATAGGAAATAAAAGCTCTTATCATTACTTTACAAATTATGAAACTAGACTTCCAGAGGCTAGTAACTTTTCCATGCTTACAAAAACAATACATGACAAAACCAGAAATGACCTGAAGCAGTGTTCCTCAGAATAATACATTAGACAAAATTGTGTATTTGGGGAAGAAAAAGGAACATGGGAAGGGAGGGGAGGGAGAAAACTGGAGCAGCTAAATTCTTATTAAGAAAAAAATATTAACTTTTAAAATTGAATTATTATAACTTATAAATTGCTTAAAGGAACTACTATATCACAAAATATTAAGGTCTCCTAACATCTTTCAGGTTTGGGGCAATAACTATACCAAAATAACAATACAAAATAACAATAAAATATGAGGCTTTCTTGTAAGATTTCCCTACAGTAGATGTTGAACTTTAGTGAAAGAGAACATTTAAATCAATTTTTAATGGTGAGAAACTGCCTCTATGAATGACCTTCAACTCTTGAGAAAACTTCATTTCATGGAGTAGACATGCCACAAAAACATTGTTCATAAATCTTCTATTTTTTTCTAATGGAATCATATTTCTCCACTAACCTAATTTCTAACATGTTTTATCTTTGTCCCAAGTCCCAAATGCCTAACAATTGACTTTTAATTTCTCTTTGAAGAACTTATCCTATAATAAATGATTTATAATTTTAAAATAAAAGAACCACATTAGATACAACTTTTTTTTTTAAAGAAAAGGGACTTTGCAGTGAATATTTTTATGACACAAAGACTCATGTAGTACAATGGCAGTGCAAAAGAATACTCATCTTAACCTCCAAACTTGATTACTAGAATGGGGCCCTATATACAATAGCAAATAAATTTCCAAGTATCAATGGCTTAACATATCAATGTTTATCACCTTCTGATATTAATTCAGAGCACTTAAAAATATCATCCCTTTAAGGAACTCCACTAGTGGCTTCCAGGATTCTTTGACTATAGAAAATATCACTACAAGTTCTACAGCATTATTCATGATTAGGCCTATAATTTTTGTACATCATTTCTGTCCATGATCTAAAACTAGACATATTATATCCACCTAACTTCAAAGATAGCACACAGATTTCTGGTGCGATCTTACATTTTCAGTCATCATTTATCAAATTTTATTATTTGAAGACACTTCAGAGTATCAGTAACATGTTGAATTCATGCTCTAATATATTAAGTATATATATATAGATGTTTAAATAGACATCAAATCACTGATCCATACCCTGACTGACTGAACACCAGCACTCCCATTCTATAGGTTCTCATCTTCTCTACCACTGCATTAATTGGAAACTTTCTCCTTTCATCTCTTATTGTTTCATTCTATCACTTGTCTAGCAGCAACATCCCACTTGCAAATTGTCCATTCTTGTTTAACCATAAGGCTGACTCAAGGTGTGACTTATCAGAGTAAAATTACTTTCAATGTAGGTAACTCACAAAAAGAGAAAGATGGAAATCCATTAGCTACCACTCAACTATTAATTACCACTACTATCACTGAGTGTTCCAACCCATTGTCGACTTTGGGGACAAAACAATTAACCTCCTCCCACCCTTCATTGTTTCACACACTAGTCAATAAAGGAAATAAAAGGCATGGAATTTTGGATCCTGATAGGAAGAATGTTTTCTGCTTTACACCCACACCAAGGAGAAATCAAGGCTCAAAAAATAAATGGCTTTATTTCACACTTGGGCCAAAATGCAGTTTTTCAAATCTTCCTCAAGCCCCAAGGGAGGCAGTAAAGTAGTAGAAGCTGCCAGAATGGAAAGAGTCATGCATTTGGGAACATGAGACCTCACTGCTAGAACAAGGATAAGATAGTTACTCTGCCACACACAATTGCACACCTGGATAAGACTTTGGAACAATGTTATAAATCAGAAAGAATTAAACACCAGGAGGGAACAAGATCACCACTGTAATAGCAGAGATTAATGAAAATTCAAAATGCAAGTTAAGTCATTTTGTAGAAAATTGTTACGATCTGGATTTGTAAACAGGTCCATATTTGCTATAGCTATATAAACATTTTTAAAAACATTTGCATACATGCAAGTTATAACAAGGAAGGGAAATCATAAACAAAACATGCCAACTTCTAGGAATTATGTATAAATTTTAAAAGTAGTTTTAATGTGCTTACAGTGATGTTCAAATTGCAGATGGTAATACAGATGTAAAACTCTCAAGATAATAAGATAATTGAGGGGAATTCAATGAAATATAGGAAAAAGTGTTGGTCAACACTTAGCTAAAATTAAAGATAGATTACTATTTGATAATAAGGCCCTCCCTGGTGACGCAGTGGGTTAAGCAACACACTATGAAGCAAACTGCAGCCACTGCAGCACAAGTTCGATCCCTGCCACCAGCCAGGGAGGAGACCCACATGGCTCAGTAGACCTCTCCTGCCTCGCCCGCTGCTCCCCTCAGCAGTATACTTCATTCAGTCTGTCTGCCTGTTCTGTTCCCCAGTATGTCTCTGATAGATCTTCTCACTCCCCACATCTCTGGCCTGTACCCCAGTTCTTGTATGCGTAAATAAATCTTTAAAATAATATTTGATAATAGAAATTTCTCTTATGGATCTGAATGTAGGTCTATTCTCTTTAGAAAAATTTCCAATGAGACTATATAATCAGATCCTTTTGAAAACTGACACCATTATTAAATTTTAAAAGCTGACTTCCTCAATTTAAATTCATGTTGATTTTCCTTTATCTTTAATATTTATGTGCCTTTGGTCAAAATTGATTCATAAATAAGCTAGGAAAGCAAAAACTTAAACACTTTTATATTGCCTAAAATTACTAACTTTATTCTTAAAGCATTTAGATCAATTAAACATTACCTAATGGTAGAATGAAGTAATTGATAAATTAGTGAGCAAACAATATCATGAGGATTGAGGGCATAAACAAAAGTAGCATTGAATTGAGAATTGGTCCTTTGCAATCACCTTATCAAACAGAAGAACTATGTTGCCTTTATGTTGATAAACAGAGAAAGAAAATTTGTAGCTAGTTGCAGCAATAATTTATGCTCATGACACAACAATTTGAGAAACATGACTGCTTCAAGTATCTTCTCTTACAAGGGTCCTTTGAGTTTATTTATAAATACTGCTCTGGAAGACAAACTGAAACTTCAAAGTGCTTTCCTTCACTGAAAATAAAGGGTGTTGCTACATTTTGTAAATAATTTTGTTGCAATGTATCATTTACTAAGGCAAACAAAATGTCTCTCTTTCCATGATTTAGTAAGATAATGGTAGCTATTAAAAGATAAAGACACATTGCAATTTGAATTGCTTCCAGCAGCTATCTTCTGGAAGTAAGCTACAAAAATGATACTCCTCCTGAACTAGTTGACATTGAATGTTACTAGTTTTATCTCTTAAATTTTGACCCTAAAACAAACAAAAAAAATGTTATTAACCACAAATAAGGTGGAACATTATACATGACTCAATAATATACAGCAATGGAATATTTTCTGTTATTTTGTACATTTTGAGGTAAATATAATCCTCTAGGTAGGAAAAATGTCTTTGTACAACAGAAATTGAGGAATATTCAATTTACCAACTACATTAAATGGCTATGGACATGAATTTTGGAGCCATAAGGACCTGGTTTGACATCCTGGTTCAAACAAAAATTTTTTTATTTATAATTTTTTTAATTTTACATATATTTGACAGCAATTGTAATCCCATGTATTCCCCATCACCGTAACACCAGTGCACCATCACCTCAGTCCCCCATGCTCCCATCTGCCCTCAACACTTCCCCTCTTCCCTCCCCACCGTGCCCCCAATTTGTCCTTGTCTTTTCATTTTTAGTTTTTGTGTCTTTATTGTTATTATTATTATTATTATTGTTCTTATTCCTTTCCTTGATCCTTATTTGGTTCCCTTATATTCCTCGTAGGGGAGGAATCATCTGGTAATTTTCTTTTGCGTTATTTCACAGAGCATAATCCCTTCCAGTTCCATCCATGTTCCTATGAATGCATCTAGTTTTTCTTTTTTTGATTGCTGAGTAGTATTCCATCGTGTATATGTACCACATCTTCTTGATCCAATCACCTATTTTGGGGCATTTAGGTTGTTGCCTGGTCTTACCTATTGTAAAGAGTGCTGCTATAAATATAGGAGTGCAGGTATTCTTTTGAATCAGTGTATTTGTGTCTTTTGGGTATATTCCTAGGAGTGG
>JAGFMF010011861.1:14608355-14713214 GCA_019455555.1 Galemys pyrenaicus | reverse complement strand
GTTGTCTAATATATTTTGGTGCTCCTTCATTGGGTGAGTATATGTTGATGAGTGTTATCTCTTCTTGATTTAATGTTCCCTTAATCATAATGTAATGCCCATTTGTGTCTCTTTTAACCTTTTTTAGTTTGAAATCTATGTTATCTGATATGAGTATAGCTATTCTTGCCTTCTTTTTTAGTCCATTTGATTGTAGGACTGTTGTCTAGCCTTTTATTTTTAGTCTGTGTTGATCTTTTGTAGTTAAATGTGTTTCCTGTAGACAGCAAAAGGTTGGGTTTTGTTTTTTAATCCAGCCTGCTACTCTCTGTCTTTTTATTGGGGAGTTTAGTCCAT
Source organism: Galemys pyrenaicus (assembly GCA_019455555.1). Taxonomy (NCBI): domain Eukaryota; kingdom Metazoa; phylum Chordata; class Mammalia; order Eulipotyphla; family Talpidae; genus Galemys; species Galemys pyrenaicus. Next base: position 14,712,878 of record JAGFMF010011861.1, on the reverse strand, counting down.
TCACGTTTACAGTTAAAATTGATACCTGGCATTCATCTTTGCCATTTTGTTTGCCTCTTTGTGGTTCTATTCTTTACCTTATTTATTCATTTATTTACTATTCTTCCTTCTGTTGGTTTTGGTTCTGAGGTTTCTTGTAGGATTTTTTAGAGTGGAGGTTTTGTAGAAGTGAATTTCTGTAGACTTTGTTTGTCTGAGAAGGTTCTTACTTTCCCCTCATAAAGGAAGGAGAGCTTTGCAGGGTAGAGTATTCTTGGTTGGATTTTGTTAGCTTAGAGTTTGTTAAATATGTCTCTCCATTCCCTTCTTGCCTTCAGTGTTTCCTCAGAGAAATCTGATGTCAGCCTGATTGGCTTTTCTTTATATGTTATCTGTTTCTTTGTTCTTGTCAGTTTCATTATTTTTTCTTTGTCCTGGACCCTTGCAAGGGTTACTATTATGTGTTTTGCTGTTGGCTTCTTTTCATTGTGGTAATTTGGCGATCTTCTAGCTTCTTGTATGTCTATTTTCATTTCTTTTTTCATGTTTGGGAAGTTCTCTTCAAGGATCTCTTTAAAAAGGTTCTCAGAGCCTGCTTCTCTCTACATTTTCTGGTATGCCTATGACTCTTATATTACCCCTCTTCAAGGTACACTATACCTGATTTAAATCAAGGCATATCAGTTTAAAGATAGAATAATATTTTATCCTACTTTTCTCTCTCCACCATTCGTGGCACAAAGATTTCCTCTTCTGTATAAAACCATTATATTTTGTAAATAATCCATGTAAAATACTTCCAACAAATCCTAAATTCTTCTACATAAATTTATCTTCATCTTGTTTATTTTGCATACACAGTAAATCCTGACTAGTAATTGGACTGAAATAAAATTAATGCTGCCCTTACTAGCCTGAATTACAGATAAAGCAGGCTTGAAAGGGTCATAGAAAGTTGACATCTTTCTCTATCACCCCAGTATGTTTTGAATATTCTTCCTATGCTTGAGGAATTTTCTACAGTTTACAATGTGCATTGCAAAATGAGAAAATATTGCTGCATTTGGTTAGGAGCAATTCTGAAATTCAAACAGTAGAATACCTTGGTGAGCACTGTGAGGAAACCCCACAGAATTCATTTTCTAATGAGGGTGAAGATGAAATTGTGTCCAACTCTCATCATAAAGTGACTGTGATGCTGTGTTGTTCCTGGTACATAATGGCAGCTGAGAACATTATAACATGTAGCAGCAGCTTTCCTTCACACCATTCTCCAGTGTGATTTGAGCATTTTTCCTTCACATTTAGCATTGGGTCTGGTTCTTCCTCTGATGGTCCTGTGAACTCCCCCACTATCCTTTTAAATAAATTCCTTCTCTTTTGAATTCACTGACTCCTCTTCAGTCGCTTGCAGTAAGAAAACTAACTGGAACAGTTTGAGCAAAAGAAAGCAGTTCTAAGACTCAAGGATACATTAAAAATGAAGAATGTTTTCCTTTTTATGTGGGACATAGGGGCAATCCTGGCATCAGAAGGATGATGCTGGAAAGACATTAACTTTGTAGGGAATGGAGTAGGGTACATTAGAACCAACAGTCAAGGCTCTGTTCCCCAAAACCTGCCATCCCTGGGAAGATTAGGCAATTTGATGTGAAAAAAATCAACCTTCCAATCACTCCAGACTCATGCAGGGAGAATCTTAATGGCTTATTTTTCTTATTTCAACCACTATTCCCAAGATGTACTTACACATAGGAACGCAATAGCAAAATTATGCAAGGACAGAAACAATAACATTTCTGAGGATCTATGAAGCCAAACATATCCTATGTGTGTTGGGCTTTTATTTAAATAATGTGGTGCACGTTTTGTTTTCTCAGCTGCAGTCTATTGTAATGGAGTAATTGACTTTCAGTTTACGAGTGATTCTAAAGTACCACTGGAGTGAATCCATCAGCTCTTGCCAATGATGAGGGACAATAATCTTCTGATCCGTGGTTTCTCAAGCTTAGCTGAACTTTGGTATATCCTGGGGGAGGTTTTAAAAACACTGAACTCTGTGCCTCAGCATCAAAGATTCTCACTTTATTGTTCAGCAGTGTGATCAGGGTTTTTCTACATCCCCGGTTGTTTCTGACAAGAACCACAGTTCTAGATCCTGGCTATTACACACACCAACAGGTTGTGGAAGTTTGTTAGAAATACATCATCTAAGACCCCGCTTCCACACTCCTGAATCAAAATATGTATCTTTAAAGGCTCCACAGAAGCCACACAAAAGCTAAATTTTGAGAAATACTAGTTAGACAATTTATACATCATTTGGGACATTTACTAGAATGCTACAATCAGTAATGGTGAATAAAGATTGTTCTTTTACTTCACAATTTTCTTTTCCTTCGTCCTCTGTCCTCCCCCAACCCTTTCAGTGTTACTTGAAGCATCCTGAAAAAATGTTTCTCTTCAGGTTAATAATTTAAGAAAAAAGGTTGATAACTAAATTAAAATTTAGACACTATGAAAGAAAGAGAAGAAGGAAGTGAAGAAGGAAGAAAGGAAGGAAGAGAGGAAATGTTGAAAGGATATTTGCATTGCATATAGCTAGCAAAAAAAAAAATAGTTGCCAAAGTACATACTCATATATAATCAACAAAAGTATAACTCAATACAATTGTGAAAGAAATGACTAATAAACATAAAAATCTGATAAATCATTAGTAGTTAAAAAAACACAAAGGTAAATAAAATATATTTCTCCCCTCAAGTTGGCAGAAGTTTAAAAGTCTAAAAACAAAGAAGGCAGATTTAATGCATTGCTGGGAGGGTAATATAGTGCAATCACACTATTGAAAATGTCGTTTTTATCAAGGGAAGAGAAGATGTGCATTCTCTGAACCAATAATTTCACTGCTAAGTATATGCCTTTGATTAAACCCTTACACAGACCACCATGAGATATAAATCCATTTCTAGGGCCCCCCTTACATGATTCTGATTGCAAGCACCTACAACACTATGCTTAAAACTTTTGAGGTTTTTCCTTTGCAATCTTTTTTCTCTTCACAACTGCTGACCTCATTTAATGAGTTGGTTCCATTAAGTCCCAGACAAAAGGGCTTGCCACATAATAAAACAACAGCCAGGCCTGCTGTGAGCTGGGTGGGACTTGCTCATCCTCTCAGGTCATGTTTATGTTAAACCTTTTCTCCAGAGGTGACCTGGGCAACGATCCCATCTTACATTCTCTGCAGTGAGGTCTGCCAAAGTTCTTAAAACTATTTTGATCTATGAGATCAACGAAAATTAAATCATGCCAACAGGCATTTCAATTTTACCCTTAACGGGATTCTTAATTGTGAGATTCTATTCTAAAGGAAAGAGAAAAACAAATGGGAAGGAGGAAAATATTGAAAGGAAAGAGTCCAAATATTTTTCAAAGGAGGAAAAACTGCATATAATTAACAACATAGGGTTGTTGGTAACACTATCCAAAATTTTGACATTAGTAAATTTTGCAATTATCTCTCACCTACAGTTCTTCCTACTTGAATAATTATTCCCTTTCCCTCAGAATGCATCCTTTGAAACTATTAATCCTATACATAAATCAATATTAAGAATAAATGGATATCAACATAACGTGTCAGACTTCCCAGAAAATAGACTGACAAATAGTTCCCTAAAATAAATACAATCCATTCAACCATGGTTCTCAAAAAGTCAAATTTTCCAGTGTTAAAAGTTTTAGTCACCAAGGTCATTGAGTATGGTAGAAATTCTGGGAGAGCAAACTTTTAGGGAGTCTACCAAACCTCATTAACTGGCTCATTTACAGATAAGTTTGGCTCTGCAAGTATCCTCCCTCTCAACCCCCAACTTTTTCATATTATAATCACGGGGAGAACTAGCCTAATTTAAGCATAAATTGTAACATGTATATATATATATATACACATGTTTATTTATTTAACCAGTTTATTTATTTAAAAATATTTATAAAGCATTATACCACATAGTTACAAATCATTATTTGATTTCAATTTTTCCTGTATTTAACTATACCTTTTCTGATCTCACTGCCAAAACTTGCTGCTGTCTTTTCTCTTAGTCTCTCACCCCACCCTGGAAAACAGAAATATAATAAAAGATATGAGAATAAAATCTGTCACCCAGGGTAAGAGTCAGGCAAAAGACAGGCTACAGCAATGAACTGAGAAATCACCCAAGATTCAGTGATGTTATAACAGTCTTCTAGAATGAAAAAAACCTCCCAACATAAAGATGGTTTCACTGGAAGTACTCTTTGCTAAAATACTGAAGGATTGTATCTTCTTTTCACAAAAGAATCTGTCTACTGAAAGAATCTATGGGTGCATGTTTTGTGAAGTGTTTATACATATATATACGTATACACATGTATACACACATATGTGTGTATGTGTTCAGAGCTCTGTGATCTCGAATGATACACTAACAGTATGGCCATGGATAAGTCAAGGTTAAAAAGTAATCCTTACTGAAATTGTTAAAGAGATGATAATCATACACAGAACTAATCAAATGCTGTTGATTCAGAGCTTACCTCAGTAAAAATGGCAGCTATTGCCACTTGATTTCTGGTAGGCTGGAAGAGTGAATTTTTACAGAGACAAAGAAATCTTAAAGTATTAAGTGGTCAGTGGGGTGTTCTATTAAAGTGGGGTTTTCTGTTAGACTAGGATTTGGGGAAACTATATTGCAACACTTTCTGGCAAATTAGATTACTTTCCTACCTACTTGCACATAAAGTTTTCTATGCTAGTTAGTAGCAAATGAATTTTCTTGTTATAATGAAAAAAGCTATCCTGTTCTTTTCAGTATGTACAAGATTTGAATAAGCAATTTATAATGATAAAGTATTTTGCAATAAATGTACTTGTAATGATTTTTAGTTAATCTTTATTGCTTCATATATCCCATATTACATAAGCATTTAGAAAAACAGTGATTCTTCCCATTGTTCAAAAACTCCTTATTCAAGTACTTGATAGAAATTTTGTGTAAAAAGTGCCATTAAGTGCAGTTCAGTTGAATAACTGTTGATTTAATTATATTATACATTAATAAAACCACTAAAATATTAAGAAAAATTGATTAGAGTTCATCATTTTCAATCCAAATGCATGGCCTTTGAAAAATAACAATCTTTCCCAATGCATGGCATTTGGAAAATAACAATCCCAGGATCTGAACCTTTAATCTGATGATCTCTGTTCTTTATGAAGTTCTTAACATTTTGTTTCTTTACTTTTTGGAAACAAAGTACCTGGGTGTTTGTTTTTTCTATTTTATTTAACAACAAAGGACCAGTGAGCAGCTTTTTTTCCCCTTCTTAAAAATGTTGTTTTAGTAAATTTTTTTTTAAATTAGCATTCCTTCCAACATGTCAGAACGACCAGTAATCCTCCCTGCCATTTACTTGGAAGACTGTCGCAATTTCCTTTTCCTTTCTTTAGTTGCATCAAATACTCTAATCATTCTATTTGCATTTTTGCTCAGCAATTTCTTCTTTATGCCCTTTAGCTATGTCTCTTCCCAAGACCAATCTAAACCTTTTAACTTTACACAGTTTTGAATGTGGAATTATTCCTGCCTTTCATAATAAGTCAATTCCTCCTAGACTCCTCAATTATCCCCAGACTCCTACTTTGAACATTCCCCAATTGGTTTGAACAAAAGCAGTAAAGTTGGTCCAGATTTGCTTATTACACTAACAAAGACACTATTTAGTAAGTTTGTACCGCAGCTGAGGTCCTTTGCTAAGTATTTTACATATCTCTTATCCTCCAATCTTCCTAATAATCCTATGAGGTAGGAATTTTAGTAATAAGGAAACTAAGTTACTATGAGTTTAGAAACTAAAACTTACCCATGATCATACAGTGAGTAACTGGGGAACCAATGTGATCCCAAAGTCTATACTATCAATCTAATTACAAAGTCTTGCTTTGCTTTACATAGTCATCAAGTGATGCTTGAGAACTGTCTGCACTAAAATTACCTTGAATACCTGATTAAAAAAAAACCAGACTCCTATACCCAATCCAGGCACTTTAAATTAGTTACTCGAGAAATAAAATAGAAATAGATACAGATAAATATTTTTGTCAAACCACCAAAATGATTTGATACTCTAAAATTTGAGAATCACTGAACTGTAAGATTCACATTTCCTGTACTGCTGTATCTCCATTACCAAACACAGCACCTAACTAATCAATAGTAAGTGTTTTATAAATTGACTTAACTAAGCCTACAATAAGAGTATGATGCCCCTAATACTGTACCGTAGGCTCTTTACAAGAATGTTCTATAAAAACACTAGTAGAGATTAGTATTTTTACATCAAAGTTCGGTACTCCTAACACTGACATTGTCCAACTTGGTGAAAGTCACTCACATTTGGCACACATCTAAGTGAGGCCTTACACTACAGAGGCTTCTATTACTGGGAGAGTTATTGAAGGCTGATAGAATATCCTGAGTCTGTAGTTGAAAATGTGTCTTAGATTTTTTTTTTTGAAATCTCTATTTCACTATGTTGCTAAAAACTAACTTCCTAACATTCTGTGGTAGTAGTGAACACCCCTTTCATAGTCTTATATGAACCAATAAATGAAACAACCACATGCTAGACACATAATTATGTTCAAAATAAAATCCCAGTCTCTAAGAGTCTTATTTTTAAAGTAGTAAGAGAACTGATGGCTATAAATGGTAAAATTTTAAAATATGTCTTGCTTACAGAAGGAAAAGACAGGGGTTATCAACTTAATGGCATCAGGGCCCTTTCCTCTGTTTATTCATAGTCTTCTGCCTTTAGGAAAATAGGAAATACTAAGTCAATTGTCAAGATAATGGTAAAATTCTGTCTAGGTAATTAGGAATGCTCAAAAAGTCAAACCTAGTGAACTCTCTCAAGCACAGTTCTATTCTCAAAAGTACAGTATGTTGCCTTATAAGTTTTATGAGGAATGAGAAATTGAGGTACATGTAACTATTATCCTTCTACTGCTTCTTTCCTGCTTTAGAGAACAGTGATAAAGTTAAAGGAGGTTTCACATTTATGATGGCAACCTATGGGTAATAAGCAATCTGGGAAATAAGCAGGAATTAGCCAATGACAACACAGAGATGGTTCTTTCAGTCTTTCCTTTGGGAAAATCAGTCTTCATCCTCAACCTAAAGTCCTTATATTAGGCGGCCAATAATAAGCAGTATTACTCCTTTCAAAGAATTGCTCCTCTTTAGATGTTTTTCCATGCCAGATAAACTTGCTCATCCATGTAGGGATGGTAAGACATGTAGCCCAATTTCACCTTATCTCCTTTTCACAAGTCTAAGAAATGACAAGTGTACCCCATTGATTTTATGCAAGGATTTTTATAAACGATTATCCAATTGAAATCATTTAACTTTTCATTGCAATCTAGTTGAATGTAACAGTCATACAATTTACAAAACTACTCTCAGAGGGTTCATGCTATATTGAAGGTTAATGTACCCCAGCTTATCTAAAACCCTATTAATCATTGGCAACAATTACATCCACATTAAGTCTCTTGAGTTTTCCTAACAGTTTCACATTCACAGAACTCTCTCAAGGTTTGCAAGGTTTGCAAAGATGTTTCCCCACTTTGCTTTCCCTTCTAGCAAGATCTTAGCTCACCTGTAGTTCTAAGAGTTTGTTTCCAGTTATCTCCTCAGAGAAGACACAGAGACTACAGTAATTCTTGCTTCCTCTCTGGGTCTGCCCTGTTTCCTGTTTTTGTGCAATAGTCAGTAGCAACTGCTTTGCTGATTCTTTTCCTTGTATTAGAACTTTGCAGCTCCTAAGATTTACCAGAGTCAATGTTGTTAAAATGTTGTTGTTGAATAAAAGAAAATGAAGTTTGCACCTGTATGCTTAGGAGACGTAGTAAAGAAGTGTCCTGGGGCTAAAAACTGAGGAAAACCCACTGGGCAAAGTTTCTCAAACTCTATTTCAGGGCAAATACTATCAGATATAAGCCATATAGAGAATATAAAGATTCCTATATACAGGAAATGGAAAAACCAAAATAGACCTTAGACACAATAGAAGAGACATCATAAACCATAGATAACAAGAATAAAATGTTGAGATACTTGAGTTTTGCAAAATATACATTAGATACACAAGTATTAGAGTTATAGTCAATAAATACGTACTTATCTCTGGAAGGAAAAGAGTTTTTGAAAATAAAAGCAATGTAAAACCAAAAAAAAGGCAAGTGAAATTTTAATAAAGCAAAATTCAAAATTTTGTAACATTAAGTAAATATAAATTTAAATATTGAACAAAATCCAAACAAAATTTTAAAAATACTTTGCAAGCACAAAAAAACCTCATATTTATAAACAAAAACACATATATATGTAACAAAAACATTTATAAATAACAAAACAAAAACCTTATGAAAGAACATGGTAATGAATGCACCATGTACAAAGAAAGTTTCAAATGGATAGTGAATATTTTGAAAGAAATATTCAATTTAATTAATAAAAATGAAAAACAAGTAAAAATGTCATACTGGTTTATCTTACCACAACAAATGGGAAAAGAAAAATAATACTCAATGTTTGCAAGAGTTTAATAATATGAGCACTCTCATATGCAACTGGTGAAAATGACGATTAGTGGAGCCTTTCTGAAAATAATTTGACAATGCATTTTCACTTCTAATAATTTATCATAAGGAAAAAAATAAAATGTAAGACCAAAATTTAAGTACAAAATGGTCAATACAGTATTATTTATAATAACAAAAGTTTAAACAACATAAAGATCTAGCATCAGAGGATGACTAAATGAAATATCTGTAATAGAATATTATAGTCAACAAAATTAAGTTTAAAAGACATAAGTGAAATAATGCTTTTGCTATAACAGACATGAAGAAAAATCACAAAATTACTTGTAAATAATCTTGTCTCTATTTTTAAAGAATGATTTTAAAAATTAAAAGGAAATACACCAGTCAGTTAACTCTCTAAGCAGTGAAATTATATGTCAAAAGCAGTACGGTTCTCATGACTTGTAATCTGTATCTGGTCCTGCATAGTTTTAAACAAATGCAGTATGATTTTTGTCCCTCATACTCTTAATAGCTAAATTAAGAGCCTGACTTTACTGCTGCACATTCTCAGTAGGTAAAGTAGAATATCCACCTTTATAGAACCAAGAATGTAGCAAAAAGACACCCAGGAGCACAGACTGAAGTAGGGACGGCTCATAAGCCACCCATGGATGTGTACAGAAGCAAACTCACTTGCCATATACCAGGTTTTATCAAATCATTTATATTTATAAAACTGGCGGTAATATTTAAAGAGAAGGGCATTTAAAGTTAAGACTGGAAAAAAACTGAAGAACTTACACTAAGGATAAAACTGCTTAAACTTGTGTTTAAGGCTAACACACCCCCAAGAGAGAGCTTTACGCTAGGAAAAGCAAACCTCTCAAGACTTGAGACAGAAAGGTTATGCCACATGTCCTGCAGACCTATTACACTTATGGTGACCAACGCAAGGAAAAGTTACTGTGGGTTGGTCAAGCACAGGTGCAACGTGGTAAACCACACTGGGCGCCAAACTGTTACAGGGCAACCCCGATGTGAGATGGGTTGCCTGATTGGGGGTCCTTATAACATTCAACTGAAGACACACAAAAAATGGTTAATAAAGGGTTTACAAAAGAAGGAGAAATGAAGAAATTAATAACTCAGGGAGAGTGGAAGATAAATTAGCAAATGCTTCCTACCAGTTCCGCTAAGCTGGCACCCCAACAGCATGCTGAAAGCCAGCGAAAAATCAAGAGCCCCAAGGCCCACATGTCGGATTATATACACAACCTGGCTGCGTAACTCCACCCTCAGTTCCCAGCAATCCTCTGGTGATGATGACATTATGGGACTTGTAGTCCTCAGTATCTTGACTCACTTTTGTCTAGGGTGGGGATGGAGTCCATAAAACCTTTTGTGGAGTTTGTTTAGGACATCCTTTGCCCCCAACAGAAGGACATATCTGTTTATGGAAATTATTTCACAATTTCTAGTTAGTTTTATCTATATAGAGTAGAAAGAAAAAGCACCATTTCGTGTTAAGAAAAACAGTTGTCTGTTTTATTCCTTCTTAGCTATAAGCTTCTCACAAATGAGCTTGACTTACAAAAGAATTAATTATGTTCATCTTGCAAGTAGCAGAAGATTCTAATGGTTTCATTTGAAAATTATAATTTTAAAGTTAAAAGTTACTCATTTGCTAGTAGAATAAAATATGTGATCACTAAAACAAATTTGGAAATAATTTAAGATTCATCAGACCTAAAAATATTGTGTCAATAAAAATATTGTGTTAATAAAAAATATTGTGTTAATAAAAATATTAACAATTCTCTTTTATCTTTATTAACAGCACCTTTTTCTTCCTAGCCATAACAACTTAGAAAAGATTCTCATGAGAAAACAATCTCATAAAAACCAAACTACAAAGAAGAACAAAGGGAAGCAAGACATTTTGAATGTCATTCAGCCCGTAGCCTAATTCTCATTCACTCCACATTTCATTTGGTTTTTCATGGTAATTTCCATAGTCTTTCTAAAACATGTTTGACTATGTAAACTAAGAGTCCAAATCAATGAATATTGAACTACAAAGTTTTTTAGGAATTTGTGTTATGTACAAATTAGGAAAGTAATCATGTTTGACTTTGAAACAACAAAAAATAGCTTAAAATAAAGCAATAAACTATTTAGAAACAGAATACTGTTTTATGGTAGGCATTAAATTTTTCCAGTCATTTATACAAGCTAAGAATTTTTAAGTGTGAGATTATTCTTTTTCCCCCAAATTAAAATGGTCTGATTAATTTGCTATATTTTTGAAAAATACTGTATCTATTCCTGTGACTTATGTGTCTTTTTCCCCCCTTGTACAATTAGATTCAGCAAATAGTTTTTAATGTAATCCCTTCTGAGTATATAGGAACAAAGAAAAAAATTAATCGTTTAGCTATTCCTTGTTATCTTTATATAAAGTCCAGCTTTTTTCATTGAACCGCTACAACATAGCACTCCACTTTCTTCTACCATCCTACACATCTTTTTACTCATGTTTAAAGGACTCATTAAATATTCTATTCTTCTCACATTTATATCTGGGTCATCCTTCAATAGGAGTGTGGCAGCAGTCCAAGTATAAATCAGTAGATTAAATGTCAGGAATAAAACAGAATAGACACTAACAGGTCAAGTGGAGGGTAGTAACCATTTGCTTCTTTGTTGTGTAGTCCTAAATTACAATGAAAACGAAGAGAGAAGAGGAAGAAAATTTTAAAATGATAATTATGCTAATTATTCTATTTTGTACAAATTTGCACAACTTGATAATTGTACTATTATTTGAATGTTTCCTTTTTTGTATATTATAATCTCCTTAAAGTGAGATCATTTTTTATACATTTTTCTTCATACACTCACATGTTTTTCATGGACATAGACACCAATAGGCATTCAGCAAATACTTGGGGATGAATGAATAATTGTTTTTCCTTGGTAATGATTTTATGACTATCTCTTTTATTTTAAAAATTGTCCATGAATATTCACATCTACAAGAAAATATTTTATTTATGACTATTTGAATGGCAAAAATTGAGACCTCTGACAATATCTGATGGTGGAGGGAGTATCAACTGTAAAACTTTACATGAGGAAAAGCATCAATTTCCCACTTTGGAAAGGGTTTGGCATTATTTTGTAAAGCTATGTGCATACTCTAGAAGGTCATCTCATAGAACAACTCATATAGTTAACTTATAGAGTGTAGTGTATAAATACATACATATATACATACACTATAGACACACATGTACTCAGAAAAGGCTCACAGTAATAAAATTTGTAATAAAAAGGAATTTTTAAAATATGATGATCATTTAAAAGAATATATAAAAATAAACTGTTGTGTTCACATAGGGAATAACATAACATAGATGGCAATAAATGAGTAAACTACAACTTGCAGCAACAAAAATGCCTCTTACACATATGAACAAAATCAAGCATCAGAAAGCTACATACAAGATGACACAAAATTTATAGTGGGAAATAAGCAAATATGGTACTAAGTTATTAGCATACATACCATGCTTTTAAGTGTTTTTAAATTTAAGGCAAAGTAATTAACATCCTTTTTAATTTGCAGGATGGGGAGGTGTCAAGGGGATAAAGGAAAAAGTGAACATCCTCTTTACATGTAAAACATTGTAACTTTCTTAATTTAATAACAGATACCAAAATACACATTGTATCTTAGAAATTATATATATGGTACATGGTATACATATATGTGGCATATATCTTATTACATAGCAAGTAACATTTTTTAACTTAAATAACAAAAAATTGGCATCCTGAAAAAATGATTTTAGAAAAACAAACTTGGTATAGTTACCATGTATGAACATGACCTTTATCTTGGTTCTATGCTAGATAAATGATGTTGAAATAACAATAGCAACATATGAGAGTGGGAGATTCAGGATAATGAACTTAATAGATTCATTACTTGCTTTTACTTCATTAACTTTTTTTACCCCATCAAAGTACTCTGAACAATAAACTTAGTTTGTCTTACATATGGAAAGAATTAGACAGAAAAGCTTTTATTTCACATTGTCATGCCCAGAACAATCTCTTTGTAACAAGAACTCTGGCTTTGTCCTCAAATTTACCAGGGACAAGTAGGAGGAGAAAAGTTATGACAAACATCAATTCAAATGTTTTTGTTTAGTTTTTCTATGTATTTTAGCAGCAATTTTGTCAGAGAGAACTCTTCCAGATTTTGTGTTGTCTGATGGTGGTACAAAACCTTTACTCTTTGATTTAATAAGAAGGTCATTAAAGACCTGAATGTACCTAGAAATCTTTGAGCCAGTTATTTCCCAACTTCTTTCAAGAGATTTTGTCATCATTCCACCTTGTTCTTGGGTATCTTAGCATACCACCATCATACCAACAAGTCTCCTTTTCTGAACCGACTTGTCTCCCTGAGAAAATAATTTTATTCCAGAGGTAATGTTTGAACTATCATATATCATAAATAAAGCACATTCTTGAATATTAACACCACATTTCTAATGGCAATGATTCTTTAAAATATCCACTTTCCTATTACAAGGGAAGTTATATTTGGGGGAATGTCTTAAATTTTTTTCTTCTGAAAAGGAAGGACTATGAGTAAATGATTGAATAAGATGTTCTCTAGCAATACGAATTAATTGTTATTACTAGGATTTAAAGGAAACCCAGAGAAAATTCTGCTTTGCTACAATCTCTAAATCATTTACTCAATACAAAAAGTCTATAATAAGATTGCCCAGAAACTTAGCAACTTGGGGTTAACTACAAATTTCAGAATCTTCTAAATGACTTAAAGAGTCCTGTTCCTTCCAATTCCTTATCCCTTCATCTTCTCTCACTTTGACTCAATCAAATTTGGTAGCACCTAAAGGGGAGATCTTATACTTTCAAAATACAAACGATGTAAACCAACATACCTCAATAAAAATAAATTAATTAATTAAACAAACAAATTTATAAAAGAAAGCTAAAGAGACATTAGCTCCAAAGAGGTTAATAAATACCTAGGTAATACATAAATTCCCTGCATAGTGTAACAAATTGAGAAACAAAAATCCACAGCCCATGTCCTAACATCTTTGAGTAACAGAAGTCTCTTTAAGACATCTTTCTATGCATGAAGAGTCCTTCTTTTTCCCAGAATCTCTGACCCATAGTAACTCAACTTCCAGTGATAGGAACTACATCAATTTCAAGGTAGGTTTATTCCATCAGTAGAAAATATTCTCGTGTTAACCTACAACTTAACTTTTTGTAATTTTCTTATATCTATTCTATACCAACCTACTATACTAACACTCCTGTTTTCACAGGGATTTTAAATTAATGTTTATTTAAAGTGCCATATCTTATTTCTTTGTGCCATTATAAATATTTCTCATGAAACACAATTTTCAATTTTTTTTTGTAGTTCCTGGGTTTTTTCCCCTGCATAGCATTTTGTCAATGCAACTACAAATATGGTGTCCAGAAACAGATGTAATATTTTGGGTGTGAATCATACTATAGACTCAGGACTTCTGTGACTACAACCAATCATAACACTTTTATATAATTCAATAAGTACATATTTAGCAATCCCAAGTTTTTACTAAATGCTTGGTCTTAAGGATTAAAAATCAAGTAAGATTTAGTCCTTGCCCTCATATAGCTTCATTATACTATTAGTTTGTGGGAAGCATACGTTTAACTAGGACCCATTTCTTCTTTCATTCATGTTTCTACAAGCAGATTAATACCTTTGTCAATTGATACATAGAGAAATTTATCTCCGATATTGATATGGTTCACTGTGACTAATCATCATTTCCTTGCACACTGATACATTTTAAATTCTAGTTATTAATTCCTAGACTATATATTCTATAGTATTTTTTAAAATCTTTTAGTCAATTATTAGGAAAAAAATTATTTAACTTCTTAAAGTGGTGGTGCAAGGGGTTAAGCACCACACTATGAAGCTATCTGCAACCACTGCAGCATGAGTTCAATCCACAACCAGGGAGCTGATGGCCAGGTAGCTGACCCACATGGCGCAGCAGGCCTCTCCTGCCTTGCTTGCTGCTCCCCTCAGGAGTGTATTTCAGTTCATCTGCCTGTTCTGCTCCCCATTCTGTCTCTGGTGTATCTTCTTAACCCCTGTGCCTCTGACCTGTACGCCAGCTCTTGTATGCATAAATAAATAAAAATTTTTAAAAAACCTCTTAAATGATTCTATAAAAATGAAAGGTACTGAGTATAGGACAGACATCTGAAGTGAGCTCTCTGTGATCTCTGTAAATCATCATGCAACACAACTTAAGTACAATGTTTTTTAATCAGATCAGAATAATATCAGTTCTATTATACACTTACAATTTATCAATTGATATATAAATGATAACTAGGCTATGTTCTGTTCATATTTTCCTGATTTATCATATCAGCAACCCTATTACAAAATGATAAGAAGTTTTTTAAGCCTTCTTCTTAGGGTATTGCAGTCTTGTGATATCATAATTCTCCAAAATTTTCCAAAGTACCCACAATTACTTAATGCTCCATTCTATACTTCTGCTAAGGCTTGAGACATTGTTCTTAGGTCTTTTGTTCTCAACACCCTCCTTTTCATATTCTGGCACTTCAACAATGAACTACATTTGAGTGTCACTTTGTGTGTATGTGCGCAATTTATTTCTAGTCATTAGTCTATAGTTTGATTTTGTGGAAATCCTTCAGTGTGGTAGCAAGCAGCTTTATTCAAAGATGCCTAGTGTAGAAACAACATGGCAAAGTTAAAGATGTAACCTACTCCACAATGGCATTTTAGGCACCATGATAGGCTTCTCTGGAATTAAATAAGCATCCTGCTAAGATGAAACCATGTGGCCACATCAAATATGTAGTTTGCTCTTCTCTTTTAAGGTCTACATTTCCATGTTGATGTTGGAAGCCACATAGCAGGTTACTCTAGAACTCAGAAATTTTTGATGGTTTTTTTCTCTCCTTTTGGTTTGCTACTCATTTTGTGTCATCCTTTGTTAACATAAGTTCAGTACTGTGACTTTGGGCTTTAGTCTGTGATTTCTGCTGGTTTATAGGTCTTATTAGCAATTCTAAAAGCAACAATGGCTGTTCAGCAACAAGCTACAGTGACTTTGGGTTTTCATTGTGTCTATTCCCTGATCTCTGCCTCAACAGATTTTTGCAAGTCAAGATTCAATGACAGCTCAAATTAGCAAATTTATGCCTGGGTGCTAAAGTGGAAGAAGCTTTGAGCAGTGACTGGTAATTGCTGGTAATCTTAGTGGATTCTTGGAGATACTTAGGTTTTGCAAGGTCCGGATCAGGAAAATTAGAGTTGTTTTTTTTTTTTTTATCTGGATTAAGTTTGAATGGATTTACTACTCGAAATTTTTGTCTACAATATTTGTTTTGGGCATATTCACCATTTGAATTCTTGGGTTTATTTGATTGCTGGTGGAAGACAAAATTCTAAGACTTGTTTACTACTGAGGAAGATCTGTTTTGAAGAGCACTCTACTTAATGATTAAAGCCCTTTGTGGGGACCAGAAATGCAGTCCTCCAAATTGTTGGGCAGCCACTCATGATATGTTTTTGCACGGGGTAGTTTTCCCAGGATTTGATACTTGTCTTCTCCTCCTTCTCTAGTTCGGGGGTCTCTATTTGTATTGATTTTGCTCTTTCAACTTCTGTTCCAAACACACTTGATGGCTAACAGAAGTAAGAATATGATTCCTTTTAATTGAAAGTTAATTCAATTTTGCTCTTTGAACTTCAATATAGAATAGTCCAAGATTGACTTCTAATGTGAAAGCTTTGTTACAGTGTGATATCCATAAAAAGAGGACTTCCCAGATTCCCTGTCCCACCCAAGGAAGGGTGGCACTGAGCAGGAATGGGAAGCAGAAGAAGAAAAAGAAGAAATGAAGAAAGATGAGGAAAGAAGAGGATTGGAGGAGGCACACATAGCAGAGAAACACGTGAAGAAGAAGCCACACTTGCTTCCTGGCCTTGGACTTGTAACAAAAATTTGGGGGACATGGAACAATACACTTGAAAGAGATTTGGGTGAGATACCAGTGGGAAGCTGACAATGGCTACCTTTATCTTCATATTCACCTGGGTTTTGATTTTGTTCTTTTCCTTGCAGACTTGCATGGCCTCTTCTACCACTTTCCTATGGGTTCCCTTCAGAAGGTGCTTTAGACAGTGGTAAGCTTTTGGGTCAAGCCTGTTTAGCTTGTCCTTTACCCACAAGGAGTAACTTTGGGTGTTTAGTTGAAAACATCTTTCTCTTCTCCCTATTGCAAACAAATTGTATTAAAGTATCGTCTATTGAAGATTATAGACACTAAAAGTATGTTTATCTTTATGCAGCAGATGGGAGAAGCTACTTAGAGCAGGCAGGTTTGGGGGTGTCCAGGCTGCCCTTTGCCCTGTAATAGATTCCTTTCAATCTGCCCTCTAACAGCTTGAACTGAAAAATCCTAAAGTGAGAAACAAGGCAATAAGCTCTAATTGAACTTTTTCTTCTTGTTTCCAAAGTCTTAGGATGTCTTGTGGTAATGTGTTAGAGCAACAACAGAAATTAATATAACTTCCTCACCATGTTTTTCACTGGGTAGTTAAAGAACCAATTCTATTGCTCTATTATAGTATCCTGGTCTTTCTCAAAAAAAGTAGAAAATATTTGAATAAAGTTTTTTTTTTCCTGAGTTAATAATACTTTATTTACAAGCTGAGGTATATAAGACATGGAAGGGGGTCCCTTTATGTAGAAGTCAGTGACCCCTGTACTGAACCATACAGTGTACTTTACTGTACTAGTTAGCATGCAGATTCTCAAAAATGCTTGATTGTTTTACAACAAGATTTATTATTCAAATGAATTGCCTCGAGTCTGACTTTAAATGTGACTTTTTTATTTTTAATGTTTAAAAATGCCATCATTACTGGTTTTAAAAAATAATCAAAAACCCATAAAATGATTTTGTTAGTATTTTCCTTTCTCATGGTATTTAAAGAGAATTTTGCCACATGTACCACCAAGTAAGTTCAAATGTCAGCATAATTTTTCCATAATTCTAAATTAGTTAGAATTTTGGTTGGAAGAAACCAATACAAGAACTAAATTGAAAGCATCAGGAGTTAGGTCTCTTACAAACAATATTTAACATCCTAAAGGTTGGGGGGGATGGGGGAATGTCAACAAAATTAAAGCATTCTGAGATCACATGTACGCTAAACAGTTGAAGCTGCATCATAAACTGCTCAACAAAGAAAACTACCTAAAAATAGATGGGCACCATTGACATGGCAGAGTCTCCCCATAGAAAGTAATAAAACTGCTACAAAATGCAAGTGAAATAACATCACAAGACCTATGGATGAGCTTTATCCACTCATATATGGTGGCTTTGTTAGTGGGCAGGATGACAGGCACTCCAGAGCCCCCAAACCTGCCTGCTCTACATGGGTTCTGCCATTCACTGCAAAAAGACAAACATACTCTTAATGTGTAAGATCTTCAGTGGAAAAGAATTTTAATATAATTAGTGCACAATAGAGAGAAAAGGAGAGGGGAGGTGAGGGAATGGGAGGGGAAGGGAGGAAAGAAAAAAATATAGTTAAAGTAGATTCCACATGAAACACAGAAGTTACCTATGCCCTCCTGGATAAATTTCCAGTCCAACAGAGTTAGCCTAAACAAGACCACTGAGGCCCAAAAGCTTTCAACAAATCTAAGGCACCTTCAGATGGGGACCCATAGGAAAGGGGCAGAAGGGGCTAAGCAAATCCAGAAGGAAAAGTGCAAAATCAAAGCCCAAGTCAAGATAAAGATAAAGGCTGCTACTGCCAACCTCCCCAGTGTCTCTCACCCACATCCTTTTCATGTGTCTTCTTCCTCGTCCCCCAAATACCTGGTACAGGTTTCAAAATCAAGAAGCAAACATAGCTTCTTATTCACATATCTCTCTCTCTACTCCACATGCCTCTTCCAGGTCTTCTTCCAGTCTTCTTTCTTTTTTCAGTCTTAAGTCTTTTCTCTGTCTTTTCTAGGTTCTTCATGCTGCTTGGTTCCACTCTTCCGAGGGTAGGACAGGAAACCTGGAACCTGCCCTTTTGATGGATATCACACTGTTTCAGCTTCTGCTTTATGAATAATTCAAGTACCCAAATGCAAGAAAAGATCACTTCCAGGTGGTAGGAGGGCTAGTTCTCCATGTTAAATGTGTGGCAATGATGCTGTTCCCATCTTCCACAAGGAGAGGAGATCACAAGAGAAGAGAAAAGGTCACATGAGAGTATATAGTCACAAGGGAGGACTGATAGGGAAGGAAACAGGGAAATGTAGAGTAGACAGAGGAGTATAGACACTCATCAATCAGAATTCATTCATAATTTCAAACAACATAAACTGTGATTTTAAGAAAAATGGAAGTTATTGAAAAATTAAACAGCTGCTTACAATTCTCTGAATTCGACAATTGGAAATGATGACACAGAACCATGACGAAGTCCTTCCTATAAACCAATCCAAAAAAATCACCTCTGCTTTCACCACTAACACTGGATGCCATAGAATGTTCTTGCACTGCTGCACTTCAAAGTAAATGCTGGCCCTAGAACTCGGTATTAACAACTACCGCTGCTGCCACCATCTATCACCAAAGTAGATTTTCTCCCACGTTCTCTCTTTTGTATCTGTAATTCCTTATTCATAGTTGGAAGAGGATGTGTTTGTCTGATTGGTGGAACGTAGGTCATGGACTCACATACTAGATGAAAGGAACCCTGGGAATGCATACTCAACCTCTGTATTTGAAAAACAGTCTCTGCCTCTCTCCAAAATGAATTACATGGAGTAATTCCAAGACTATAAGAAGGAACTTCAGATGTTTGTCAATTCCCCTTCAAAAAAGAAAAAAGTGGGGGGGTGGGGCGAGAAGACAGCAATCCATAACAGGTAACTTGATTTAAAAAAAAAAAAGAGAAAGTAGAATTTAGTTAGCACTGATTTCATTCAAATAAATCTCAAATCTCTTGGAATGGCAGAAAGCAGAATTACTCCACTTTCCCATCGACAATCTCTGAGCCACTACCTGTAGATGAAGAATATCAGCTTAGACGTTAGGAATGCAGACCCATGAATATGCTCCAGGGATGAGTCTGTGTAAAACATTAAGTAAAGTATAATTTTATTTTGTACACTTAGTGAAGATTAGTACTACTTCCATTTTTTAGACACAAAAATAAATTTAAGTATCTATATTTTTGGTAAAAAATAAAAAGCAGATTATTAATTATAACACTATACAGAACAGGGCCTCCCCTGGTGGCGCAGTGGGTTAAGCAACGCACTATGAAGCAAAACGCAGCCACTGCAGCACCAGTTCGATTCCTGCTGCCGGCCGGGGAGGGACCCACATGGTGTGGCAGACCTCTCCTGCTGTGCCCGCTGCTCCCCTCAGCAGTGTACTTCCATTGATCTGCCTGTTCTGCTCGCTCTCTGTGGTGAATCCTCTCACCCCCCACACCTCTGGCCTGTACCCCAGTGCTTGTATGCATAAATAAATAAATCTTTAAAAAAAAAAAAACACTATACAGAACAGTCAATCTTGTTAAATTAGCCCTCTATTAATAATAAGCTATTTAAATATCTAACAAGAATTGATCTCTTACTATGTGCCAAACAACACACTAATTACTTAAAAATAAATCTGATTCATCTTTATGTCCAAACCTACTAAAGGAGATGCCACCCATTTCATTTTAGAGATGAATAACTGCAATCTGTTGTAGTAAAATACATGCCAAGAATCACAAAAATAGCAGAGTTAAGGCTCAACTCCAGTTATGTCTTCATTTCAAGTTCTTACTCTTAATTCCAAAGCCCAGGTCTGATTAAAATATAATGTAAATTGAAGTTCATCAAAGTCTTCTTTTCCATTTTGTTTTATTTATCACCTTCCCTGTCAAAGTGAACTATATAAACATCTCAGCAACAAAATCTACAGTTTCTATTAATAGTATTTATGTAATGAGGGGCTGCTTTTAGGTGTACAAAGCCCTATACAAATATTTTCACAGAATCACTGCCTATAGGATTAATTTTATTTTAAGTATATTACAAAATTAATAGGACCTTGTAAAGATTAGCTTGCTGATGAAGATTTAGAATGGATAGAATGGATGGAAAAGAAGTTCTTACTTGTTTACTTTCTAATAAGTTCTTATGAAGAGTCTTCAGAATGTCCATATGCTGTCTCTTCCTGTTCAAGTCTAGGAAACATCTCTTTGTGTTCTTCATCATTAAATGTATCATATATATATACATATATTATATATGCATAAATATATACATATATATCCCACTGTGAGACTGTTATTATCAAAATGCCAAAGTTCTTTAGCACCTCTTTGTATTTAAACAACTGATATCTTCATGTCTCTGCAGTTATATTATTCACTTAATGCCAGCTGCATTATTACTCATGGTATCTATCCCTCAGGCTGCCTGTGGATACTAGCTCTAAAAGATGCTCATCTCTCAAAGAATGATGATGATGATGACCAAAATATAGTCTTATCCAGAGTATACAGAAAATGTGCCCAACAATTAATTTATTGGTCGTGTCAAAATTTCTATTCAGAATTTTATAGAATAAACATAGCAAACATATCTTACAAACAGTGCTGG
Organism: Galemys pyrenaicus; assembly: GCA_019455555.1. Classification (NCBI taxonomy): domain Eukaryota; kingdom Metazoa; phylum Chordata; class Mammalia; order Eulipotyphla; family Talpidae; genus Galemys; species Galemys pyrenaicus. The sequence goes on along the minus strand of JAGFMF010011861.1, from coordinate 14,691,490 downwards.
CCAAACTCTTGTCTTTCAAATACTACCTCATCAAGGAAGCTAAGCAAGATACCCATAGACTAAGGAAGAACATTGATCTGATTTGTTATGTATCTCTCTTTATTTTATTTAAAGATACATACATTATAGGGCTTAAGCAAAAAGGAGCACCCACTCAATGTACATGACAGATCAAGCAAAACTTTGGTTTATCTTTCCTTTCTCTCAACATATTTCCAGGGAAACGTTCCCAAGCCTTCCCTGGAAATATGTCCTGTCTAATTATTTTTTGCCTATTCTCTTCCTCTGGAACTTGCTATGGAAAATAGAAAAGGGAAGGGAATGATTACATTGACTTGAATTCTGAATCCTCACTCATTTGTACAAAGTATTTTCTTCACCATCTCTTGATTTATTTCCTTGTCAAGCATTCAATAAGCACTTTACACAAAACCAAGCTATCTTTGAAGCACTTAAATTGCTGTTTTGGTTTTCAGTGGGAAGGATAAAATTCATATGGGTTGTTGCTGGAACAAGATGTGCAGATGAGACTCTAGGGTTACACTATGATTTTTAAATTTTTTTCTTTTGCATTTTTGTAGCAACTATCAGGGATGGACTATAGCATTGGACTATATTTCATTGTTGTCTAATTTATCTTTAAAAGAAACTGAAGTTTGTACATAATGTGAGTTTTCAGCATCAATGTTGAGGATTTAGGATGTGAAATTTTTCTTTTGAAATAGTACTGAATCAATACCTTGCTATCTAATTAGTTCAGTGCTCCTGGGAAATCTTAAACTTCTAACTTCTTACAAAATCCCCCAAATTTCTTTTTGATGATAGTAGTTCTCCAAGAACATTAGTAAGGTGATACAATACTAATATATTGTAGCAGTTCTACTTTTACACTTGATACTTACTCAGCATCATTTAGATTCTCCATGCCCTTCCAAATTGGAAATATGTTATTTCTCTGTTACTTGAGTTTAATTTGTTTTTAGTGGATTGCTTCAGTAGCTATTGTATTTCACCCTAGTAGTATCTCAAATTTACATGTGAAAATGAAGCACCTGTATCTTATAAGAAGATACAAAGATTATGAATGGCTGAATGATGTATATGTTAAAGATCAATATACAATTATTGTTAAATTTGGTCTCAGCACTGAGACAATACCTAGGGAATAATGAAGCTATAGTGGCAAACAACGCCTTGAACTGGGAGAGAACACTTAACTTCTAGTCTCAAATCTGTCACAAATTCACCATTATGATTCTGACTGATGACCCATCTGGGGCTCAGCTTCCTTATCTGCAAAATTACAAATGGTTTTCTCTAACATTCAGACTTGGATTGGATACAAATATCATCAAACTACCTGGTGGTAAGGAACCCAGAAGCGTTGCTGAGTGCAAGAGATATCATATGAAATGGTATTAGAAACTGGGATGGAAAACAAAAGTCAGCACTTGACTATGGAAGGCAAAAACACCCATAAAACCTAGGAAGGAACATATACAAGGACAAGGCAGGCCAGAAGTTTCAAAGTCTGAACAGTCTGGACTTAAGAAACTGAGTCCATAAGTGGAGGACAAGTAAATATAAGGATAGATTTAAGACACTAGCATTATAAAAAAAATTATAGATGTGATAACACTTTGCCTCACTCAATTCTTTATCCATTTTCTGTTCAGACAACAACAAAACCCAACTATATCTGGCTTAGGAATTCAAAGAAGTTAAATAGAAACATATCATTAATGTAGACCAAATCTAAATACAGTAAGCACACTAATTTAATTATTCAAATCAAATCATTTTTCTCTTTCATTTACATGAGAAAATGCTTTTTTATATGTCACTGAATGGATCATGGCTTAATATCTCAGGTCACATAATATGAACTATCACTTAAAGTGATAATTTTCCTTGTGATAATCATCTAATTTTTTATTTAGTATAATATTTAATTCCAAACTTGATAAGAACATCACACAAAAAGAAAATTACAGTCAATCCAATAACAGATATATAGATCTTAACATTTTCCAAAAAAATCAACTGAAACAAATTCAGCAATATATAGCAAGCCCTGGACATAATGAGATGATCACCTAATTCTTAAAAAAGAATTGCAAGCTAGTCACATTATATTTTGAACCCCTGTGACTCAAATGGGAGTATAACCAAGAAATTTAACCTTTGGGTGCCCCTTCATTCTGTCCACTAACACCCTACTCTTCGCGTGTAAGTAAGGCTATACAGCATGCAACAACAAAATGTTTGGTTTTTAATGTTTTGGGTTTTGTTGTCTCTTTCATTATTCCTGGCTTACAATAAATTCTCTGAAGAGACTTGTAGTTATAAGGAGTTCCTGAAGTCAAAAAGTTTTTATAAATACATCTACTCCAACCTCAGTGAATTTGAGGACATTATATCTTCTTTTTTTACCAATTCTTTACATTCACACTTTAACTATCGGGCTCCTTCTGTAAAACTATATTTAAAATGCAGCTACTGCTTATAGTCTTACATTGGTCAATATTTTTACAAATGTCAATATGATGTTGCCTCATGAGCAAATGATTAGGTAAACAAATAATTGGATCAAATACAAAGACCAAGAAATACAATCTACCAAGTATTTGCTGAGTAATATATATTAGTACTTTGGACTTTATATTTTTTGTGCTGCTATTAACACAAAACACAGTGATCAGAGCATGCTATGACAAACTGTACAGGGATCATTGGAAAGAAGAATTCTGCTGGAGACTATATGAAATCATGGGAGGGAGAGACTTTCATTTTAAGTGTAAAGTTAAAAAAAGTTGGAATATTTTTGTGTTCTTTAGTTTGTTACATCTATCATGAAAAATAAACTGTTAACATAATATATTGAATTTTTAAAATTTCTATTGTTTAACATTAACAATCCAGTTAATGTTGTATCAGAAATTTACCATTATTTTTTAATTTGTAGTTTTTTCCTGTAAATAAGAAATTGTTAACTAGTTAATCTGTAATTCATAATAAAAAATAACAAGAAAAATGAAACAATGAAACAATTCACATAACAGAAATTTGGTTAATAATATTTTCTATACTATTAAGAGAAAGGTAGGCATGTAACATTATATGTAACCAGAGATACCTTCTCTATTAAGTAAATATACACTACAGAAAACTAAAGCATATGAAGAAAGAATCAGAAGTCCAACAAAAATTCCTTTAATTTTTGATTCAGGCAAAGCTCTTCATCCTTGAGAAATGGTTTGTAGAGAGAACTGTCCTAAATTCTTCCAACAGTACACTCCTTAGCTGCTCCAAGTAATACATCTTGTCCTTGCACATGAGAAAGTGTTTAGTAAAACCAGATGGTCAGCTATTTTCCTGTCCTGAAGCATTTAAAACTGGCAAAAATATATTAGAGGTAAAAAAAAAAAAACCTTACAGATCCTAATGACAGGAACAGATACTTCAAAACTCTAGTTCATCCATAATTAGATTATTAGATTATTTTAGTTATTCTCCACCTAACTCTTATTAAGTCACAATTTTTTATCAGAAAAATATTATTCTAACATGCATAGTTCAATTCTCCTCCATCCCCATCATTGCATAAGCCTGTACAAGATCTACACTGCCATTTGAAGCACTAATGGGGAAATAAAACTAGATTTAAACGAACTGTCCTTAAATTGGATATCCTGAGTGTCACACCTGAATATTCAACTTAGAAATCTACTCAACAATCAGGTCCCAGCTCAGTTATAGTAGCTGTATATACAGTGAAAATGGATGTTCTAGGTCAATGCTTTCCAAGTCAGAATATGAAGATTATGACTCAGAAGGTCTAGAAAGGGGCCTGAAGATATGCATCTCTAATAAGTTCCCAGGTAATGCCAGTGCTACTAGAATGTAGATCATCTTGAATAATACATTTGCAATGTTAAGAATTCTGCCACTGACATTCTCCTACGTTCTCTCCTGATGTGTTCCCAACCTACCTATTTTCTTCCCCACCACCCATCTTTCATGACATTCAATATGTCCATGTAATGTATCTTGTAAGGACAAGTACTGGGAACATCGATAAAGTGTACTTTTGGAAGAATTTAGGACATTCCCTATACAAATATTGGCCTGAATACAAACCTGCAACCACCCATGAAATTTGTAGCTTTATCCAGCTCTCCAAATTCTATTTTTCATTGCAGGTGAATATTCTCCTTTTTAGTCTCTGGTCTTTATGAAGGAAAGTCTTCCTTCATTTTCATATCACCTCCAGAACTCTAGATATGGTAACCAGTGTCTAGACAGTATGAGTGGGAAGAAGTACCCTTAAGGGCCAAAACGAAGTATAAGATTGGAAATGTGTCTTTGGGGACTCTGAAATCCATTTGAGAGATAATAGATAATTAATCCTTAAAATTTGTTATCCAGTTTAGGTTTTACATGTTGGCCAGGTGACCAACCAATGCTTAACAGTTCAGAGAGAGCAATTAATTGTAGTAGACTAAAACCAAGGAGATTTGTGGGAAATACGAGAGATAAGCCCTACTTTAAAAGTTGTGTAGAGATTGGTAAGAGTGGTGATATGGAAATGGAAATGACATTTATAAGATATAGATCAATGCATTTATTAGTGATAAATTACCTAAGGACCAAACAGATTGTAAATGCTATTTACTTTTGCTATCAGAATTCTTCAAAAAATCAAGTTCAAGTGAGAAAATTAATAAAGATATATGGGGACATGGCCACTGTAATAGAATACACTGAGAATAATAGATTGGAGAGTGTAGGAAGGGAGTTGATTAATATGACAGCAGATGTGAAAAAATCAGTTAGATGCTAAATACATTCTAAATAAAGAATCAACAAGTTTACAAACTTCCTGGTGACAAAAGACCCAAGAGAGGAAAAGTTAATGGATGGTTTTCTTATAAAGTTCCTTTGGAAAAAATAACAAAGTGAACTTTAATCATATTAATTAGCTTTTTTATTTTTTTAGGAGTTTTTGTTTTGTTTTGTTGCCCTGGAGAAAGTAGATAAAGCTTTCTGAACTAACAAAAAGGTAAAAAGATATTTCATATTTATGCCCCACATCATAAATTATTGTCTCTGTTATATGTTCTCCATCAGTTTTCTATAGAGACATTGATGATCTTTTTATCTGTAATAATAGATATTCAAGGTAATGGCAAAATGACCAAGCATAGGTCAATCCCCCTTGCTACAAATCTTAAGCAACCTTAAAATCTTCTAAAAACCTTAAGCAACCCAGTTCATTGAACAACTACTGAGTTCCTGTTTTAATGCTGAGGATATTGAACACAGTATTTACAACCTCAGGAAGCACATATTATTAAGCTTCTATTGGTAGGCTGTCATGGCTCACATAGTGAAGAAATGGAGTAATGAAAAATTTAACCTAAATTTCTCTGACTTCCAAGTCCATTGTCTTCACAGCACTCTGCTGCCTCAAGTAACTGCAGGTGGTCAACCAAATAAGTAAATTAGACCATGATTTATTGCATTTACTAAAAAGATCATATAAGCTCATTTAATTGCATTTATTAAGTGCTAGAAGGATGGTATATACCCATTTTAATAACTGGGCTATTCTGTGAAAGTGCTGTGATTATTTGTTTATTAAATTATACCTGTTGAGCATATAACTAATAAACTCTTCTAATTCAGAAAATCCCTAGACTTTTCAGCACAACATATTCTGAATATATATTTAATTGCTCTCTTATTTTCCCTCACATTTCCCTACTAGAAGGGATAGTTAGTGATAAGCTGATTTCACAGATGAAATCCCAAAGAACTATCACAAGATACAAGTTGATTTCTATCAAAAGTTGTTTATTCCCAGTCTTTAATTTTGATCAAGTACACAGTGAGTTGCTAACCAAAGATTTAAGGACAGCCTTTATACAGACTTGAATACAGTCCAAGAAATAGTATGTTTCCACATCACACTAAATAGCACATAGAGAGAGAGCTAAGTCATGTTGTCCTCTTTGAAATCAATCTGTCATCAAGTAAACTATCTGGCTTGAATAATCTATGAACTCTTGATGGCCCCTCCAAAACCCCAAGAGTTAGTTATATGTATTCACTCCAACAGAGTCTTATATTTAGTCACCAAAACCCCAGTCAAACTTGAAAATGTCAGAGGAAGCCTTAAAGTCTACTTTCAATCCAGAAGCACTTTGGGGTCTGTACTAAGACAACAAAAGTACTGGTTGCTCCTTTATCATACTGAGAAGGCAATAATTCACAAAACAGTCAAAGATCAGAAGTCTCTTAAGTGAGATATACACTCTTTTAGAGCTCTGATTTGTTTTACTTTACAAGGAATGTTTGGCATTAGGCTCATCTCCCTCAAAGCCACAATACTGCTGAGTGAAATAACAAAGCTAGATATTTAAGGCTGGCTGTCTGCTGGCAGCACATTGCTGAGTAGCTATCAGAGCCCATGCCTCAGGTGACTGCTGCAAGGCCTCAGGCCAAGAGCAAAGCCGATTCACAAAAGCTGCATAAATTGATTGGAAGTTATTTTGTTTGGCTTTTGTATTGCTATTATAAAATGGAATTAATATAGACGAGTAAGGAAAAATCACCTATATGGTAAAAATCATCCTGTACTTTCTTTTCATATTCACAACCTTTGATTTTAAATGAAGAATTAAATAGAAACCATGTGTGAAATTTTCTGGCTTAAAAAGGAAATTCTGTGGTCTGTACCTGGTATTCATGCTACTCTACAAGGTAAATTATCTATGGACACCAAGAACACTATCATCATCAGAGATTAGGAAATGTTACTTCAGAGACCAATGATTCTTCTATTTGAATATTATCTCCATTAAGATAGATTTAATATAATCTACTAAGGTACCTATAGTTCATAAAACAGTGTCAAATATATAGCAGATGTTGAATAAATAATTATTGATTGATGGTCTTAACAATTCCAAAGTTGAAAGCATATTTCCCTGGGCTATACTAGTTATTCAGAGATACGGCAAGACAAGTAAAAAAAAAAAAAATATGCCTATTAATCTGACATATTAGATGAAATGGATAAATTACTTGAAAAATTCTAAAGTTATTCAAGAAGAAAGATATAACATGAATAGCCCTTTATCTGTTTAAAAAATCAAAATTAACATTCCCACAAATAAAACTGGACTCTTGTTACTATCTTTCACTCCTCATATCTAACTTAATCCATACTCATCCCTGTCTTCTGTTACCCGGTCAAAGCCTTTTCTTAACTTTTTCCTGAGTTAGTATAATGGCTCCCAAGGTGTTTCTCTACTTTCCTACCTGCTAAACATCTCTATCATTTAAAAACATGTCTTTATTTACCTGCTCACGATTTTAGGCTCCCTTTTGTCTACACAAGCAGTCTCAGCTCTCCTGAGAGTCAGCTTTTCACAGGTCTATTGCATTTTGCTTGTTTTATAGAGCAAGCACTGACTAACCTTTGTTTCAGATTATCTTTCCGAAGATGTTTTTAGAAAAGACAATGTCTCTCCTTACAAGGAAAGGGTAGGCCCTGTACTTTCCAGAATAAAATATTTGGGCCCCCTAAATTAATAGATCTTCTGTAATAAAATCTACTATGCACAATTGTTATTTGACCTTTTTGCATCATCATAGGGGAAACAGGATTCAGGGTTCAGGGGACCAGAACAAAAATTACTGGTACGCTGGCTAATGATATTTCTATGAAAAAGAAACTGTCCTTCACCTCTAAGGAATCTCGTGTTTTATAATATCATCTTGAAACTGTGTCAGACTAACTTTTAAGCTTGCAAACTGAGTACAATTTTAGGCCCTTCACAGCTCTTGAGATTTATTTATTTATTTGTTTGTTTATTTTTAAAGATTTATTTATTTATGCATACAAGAGCTGGAGTACAGGCCAGAGTCCAGGGAGGTGAGAGAATTCACCAGAGACAGAGTGGGGAGCAGAACAGGCAGACTGACTGAAACACACTGCTGAGGGGGCAGCGGGAGGCAGGAGAGGTCTGCTACCCCACGTGGTCCCCTCCCTGGCCAGCGGCAGGGATCGAACTTATGCTGTAGTGGCTTGTGGTTTGCTTCATAGTGTGTTGCTTAACCCACTGCGCCACCAGGGAGGCCCCAGTTCTTGAGATTTAGATGTGAATTAGAATCACACTTAAAAACACCACAGAGAGACCAACCCCAGTGTGGGCCTGCATCTGAAGAGCACTCATCACCAGAGGCACATGGGGCAGCATAGGCCACTGAGATCACAAACTTTCTGGGTTCCCCTTCCACAGGGTGTGTCTCCAGAGAGCGCACTGACTGAGGAGCCACATCTCTTGAGAACTGTGAGCTCACCGCTGTGTAGGGCGCTGCCCTGCTTGACCTCATTGCCATGGGAATCAGTGTCTGGTGTCTCACATGACCTTACACCCTTGGGTGGGTGGGGGAGGGGGGCGGAGTCCCTGTACCTCACTGTCTGAAGAGCGGTGTCTTTTGTGCGCTCACCACATGTTAGTTTACCACGCGAGGGACTGCGTCGGGCTCACTGTCTTTTCCAAGGCATCCAGTGTGACCTCACTGCCTGAGAAGCGGAATTTCGTGTAAGCTCACTGCCTGAGGAGCCGTGGTATAGCTGCAGAAGCCGAGATCACATGCCCGCGTTGGACAACATCCCTTCCCTCCTCCCACTTCCCTCTGTATGGAATGAGCATGGAGCGAGAATTCGATGAAGAGCCTCTGTACAGTAAGGAGGTTTCCTGTGTGTGAAATTGGTAATGGTTCTGGAAGCCAACAGTGACTAGTCAATGCGACAGCGGTAAAATGAGCAACCGCATGGCACTTGTTTATAAAAAGCTTTGTGAGAAGCATTCAATCTGCAAAGGGTTACTCAGCATGAAGATTAAATATCTCAGAAAGCATTTCCTTGTTAGGCATATCATGGATTATAGCAGAGATTTGGGCAAGAAAATTATTCAAGAGAGACCAATTAGAAAGAAACTGCATTGACAGCATTTTTGCCAGGAGTGAATTCCATCTGAAGAAACATTTTTTGATCATCCATAAGTGCACTCCTAGTCTGCTCTAGTTTTACATCTTATGACAGTACAATAAGATTCTGAAGGCCAGAACAGAATATACAAAAAGTGAAAAAGAATTTATCCACCTCTAATCCTGGTTCTCTTGCTATTTCTCCCACATCTGCAATGATTTCCTCCTTGAAGGTCTTGAGCCCCTCCAAGTCATCACTTCCTCCAAACTCCCTTTACATTGACTTTGTGATCTCCTCCCATGAATCCTGCTTGTTCTCCATGCCCAAAGATTCGTTCTCCTCATTTACAGGAGATTTCCATTACTTTGCCAGGATCCATCAGAGGAATTGCTATCTCTGGCAGCTATAGCCTTAGTAAATGTATTTCTTAAATTATAAGACCTGCTCCATGAGCTACAGAAGGGTCCTTGTGACAACAGGCATGAAAGATTACAATTGTATGAAAGAGTACATTGTCAATGAGCAGTGGTATTTTGAAAGGGACTTCCTTTTCTGAGCAGTAGGTCTCAACAGTGAGCTTAAAATATTCAGTAAACAATGTGGTGAGCAAAAATAAATAAATAAGCCAAAGACATTGCATGCATTTTTCTTTTTCTTAATTTAAGGAACTTGATTTGTCAGTACTAGAAATCTGTTTAATAACTTAAAAACTACATAGCACCCATTGAATTAAACAAGTTCAATTTACTTCAGATAGTTTTTTTATTTTTAAAATAGTGGGTTTTTCTTTAATTCTCTAAATTTTTTAAATGTTTTCAAATAATCTCTGGGAAATATATAATTTTGTTTGGATTGTCTTTTTTAGGAGTATCAATTTCTAAGGTAATATCTTACATGTCTAGCTCAAATATATTTCACTTTTGATTTGTATTTACAGTTAAGTCCCTGTTCTGTGAGGATGATGTGTGGGCCATTCATTGTTGGAAACTAAAACTAATGCAAAACTTAAGTTTAGCACTTATTGAGTAAGTAGATTCTTTGTGTGTGATATCAGATTATGACTTGTTTTTGGAATGCATAGTGATATTCTGAAGAAGTTGATTTTCTTGAAATATAATTTACATGCAAAAGGTAGAATTTTATTAATATAATTTGAGAATTTCATTTGCTTTTAAAATAAGCTCATATATAATCTATCAAAATTTTAAAATATAATAAAAATACCATATCCAATCATATCAATTAACTGAAAATCTCTGGAAGTTAACCCTGGGCATTGACTTTTTTTAAAGTCCCCAGATAATTCTAATATACAACCATATAAAATCATCTACAGAGTAAAGTTTGCTTTCAAGGCCCTCTAAAATCTGGCTCAAATTTGCCTTATATTCCAGGTGGAAAAATTTAAAAAAAAAAAAAAAAAGGTTGACAGTACAATAAGATTCTGAAGGCCAGAACAGAATATACAAAAAGTGAAAAAGAATTTATCCATGATTTTTTGCTGTTAAAAATAAAGCATTAGAAAAAGAAGAGAGATCTAATGGCTGCTAATGTCCAGTATGATCTGAGAGGAAGATAAAGGTAAAAGTCTGAGAAAACAGAGATGAGTCCCCCAAAAGGCCAGGATCCTGGAAACTATTAAGAAATGGATTCTTAAGCTGCTAGTATAAAGTTCATTGTAAAAGGAAACAACCCTTAAGGTTACAAAAGCAATTTTTTAAAGCATTAAAAAATAATAAGTGAATTAGTTAGAAGAGGAAAAAGTCAGAATTATTATGGTTAAATATTCCAAGAATTATTAGATCAGTTTGAGTGATAAAATGCCACAAATGAAGGCAATTTATAATCCTCAGGGATGACAAAGCAAAGCAAAAGTGGAATCAGGAAGGACAAAAACAGATGGAAACTGAGTTAGGTGCTGTTCTGATTGGAGAATACCTCTGGGTGGAAAGATCCAATTGAAAAATGGACAAGTTGGACAATATCTACTTGACAATTACGTGGTTTGGTAGTTCCTTCCTTATCCCCCATAAGCATCTACACATAATCTAGAGGAACATAAGTGCAAAGAACAAATTAAAAGAGAAACATATTATTAGGTCAAACAAGTCATACTGAGAAGGAAAAGAAACAAGAAGCTGGTAAAACTTCAACTGAACTTCTCTGAAGTTATAACAAAATAGAAAGAAGTGAAGTTAGAGACAAATACATATAGCTTCAAAAATGATATGGGAGAAAATACTTAAAACTAAGTACAATGTCCTAAAGAAAAGGTCCCTGGGACTCAGGTTTCAGAATTATCAAAAAGAAGTTCAATTCAGAAATCTATCAAGAATGATTGTCTGGAAGGTACTAAGGCAAAACTCCCCTGACAAGACGTTTCGGGGAATAGGAAATTAATTTTAAAAAGGAAAGACAGATATAGAACTGAACAGGCCTGCTCACAAGATATTAGGTGAGTCTCTCTCCAGACAGTCCCCTAGACATAATTTTGGTGTTCCAGAAACACAAAACTCATAGGGAAAAAAATGAAAGAAATTTAAATGCAGAAAGGAAAGAAAATCACCACAAATGAGATCCATGAGCCAGAATTGTCACTATCGTGATGTGAGGAAAATACAGAATACATGAACAAACAAACTCCTGACTCTAGTCATGGGATAATGCCAACATTAACTATTCTTAGGAGTGCTTTCACTGGTCATGGATTTGAAAGAATGGTAATCACAGTCAGAAAATTGAACAAAGACAACTATCTCCATCCGTTGATAGTTTCCTTCTCTCTAAAACTACAGGGACTTTGGCATTTAAACATAAGTTACTGGGAACATACTTTTCGTTGAAATCACTATTAGAAGGTATTGGCCATTTTCTACACTGGGTGAATGTAAGGTTGTTGGTTGGTTGGATCATATTTTGTTCTGTTAACTCTTTGGAGACATTTTTTAAAACAATGATATAAAAAATTAAACTGATAGATCTACACTCATGGGGGGGAGAGGGAGGAAGATGTCCTGAATGAACTCCACAAGCACAGGTTTTATGGACTCCACCCCCACCCCTACAAAACGATCCAAGACACCAAGAATTACAAATCCCATAATGTCCTCACTACTGAAGAAAAGAGGATTGCTGGAAACTAAGGGTGGAGTTGAGAAGTCAGGCTTGGTATGTAACCAGACATGTGGGTCTTGGCGTGGGCTGGGGCAAAGGGGATTCTTTAGTTTTTCACTCACATGCTGTTGGGGTCCCAGCTCAGCAGAACTTGTAGGATCCATTCACCAAGTTGTCTCTTCCTCATTCTCCCTGAGTTATTCCTTTCTTCATTTTCCTTTTTTGTAGGTAAAACTTTTACTAACCTTTTCATGTGTGCCTGCAGTTGAATCTCATTATAAGTCCCTTTTAAGCATGCCGGTGAGAACCCACAGTCAGTCAACACATTGCACATTGGGGTTGCCCTGTAACAGTAAATGCTCTGGTTTCAGACACCAGGGAAAATCTGACCTCCCAAATGCCATAGAGAGAGAAAATTAGAAATTGGGGAGGACTTAACATCTTTTGATTTTAATTTAACTTGAGCAATTGTGATTTGATTGGAGACTTTAAATCTTTGGCATATGCCCCAAAATCTTATTATTAGGAGGCATTATATTTAAACCTAGAACATCACTGTGTTAATGGCAGTTTATTGCCAGATTTTCTTGATGCTTTCATTCAATCTTATTCCAAAACTTTAAAAAGCAATTTTAGACAATATAGTCAGCCTCAGTTACAAATATTAATTAATACACAGTACTGCCTTCTAGGTGCTAAATCTACAATGACAACTAGTGGAAGTAAAAGTTTCAGTCATTGGAAGGAGGGGAGTGGCCTCAAGGAAAAGGAAATTATTTCATGAAATTCCATCCCCAAAAGGGAATGCCACACTCCTGATTAACCACAGGCTTAATGGTTATATCCAATATGTTTAAAACAATAAAAACAGCAATTCATGGAATGTGTCATAGCATATTCAATTGACAATTTTGGCAACCAAAACCAGACAGGCAGAGCTTCTTCCCTTCCCCTCTGCTTTTGGGAACAATTTCCCTACAAAGAGTATTCATTATTTTTTATCCTAAATAAAACTGAAATGTTGCAACTCTGCCCTGGAGGAGAAGGCCTGACAGAATAGGGACAAGAATGTGACTGAGAAAGTCCCCTCTTTATAGGGTCAGTATCCAAGATGAGTACCCTATAGCTCCAGCAATAACAAAAGCAACTTTTAGAGCCTCCTCAACTAGACATTTTTGTCTCTCTCAAATGAATCAGAATTAAAAGTTAAGATTCAAGTGGATGTTTTATGTTGCTCCTCTTCATACTCCAAATCTCTCTGACTCCAAAAATGCAGCTACACCCTAATGCCTCTGTTACCAGCCTGACCCAATAAATATTTGAACATGCCCCCTGGAATGAGTAATCAGTGTAGGAGTCAAGAAATGTTTATTGAGTAAGCATGGATAGGATTGGGTGACAGATTGGTAACACATTAACAAAAGGAATAAAATTTCATAGGTGATATCAAACGTTTTGTTTTGGGGTATGGGTGAGGGAAATAATGGTGCCGCTGTTAAAAGAAATAAGAAAGCAGAGTACTGCCTGATATAATTAATTATTCTTTAAGTTTTATAAACATTTACAGTTCATATAAACATAAACAGTTCATACTATTCACCAGACTGTTATGAGTTAGTGCTACACAGATAAAAGGACATGGAAAAAGCTCTTTGCTACTTAACTATTATTTCCTACCTGCAGCACCAGCTGCAGCATCAGTAGCACACAACATACAGCAGGATGTAAGCTCTCTGACTAAATCCTTAACTGACATTTATCAAAGAACATGAAAAGGAGATCCAAATGTATGGTTCACAACAGCATGCTAGAATCTCTTTGTTTTCCTTAATTTCCCTCACCTCCCAATCTCCAGAAACTCTCAATCCTCAAACCTCAATTTTTTAACCCAGAGGATTTGCTTAACTGTCTCCACTCTTCTGTTTCTTCTCTCTACATTTCCCTTTGCAGCAGAAGATGCTTCTGAACCTTGCATACAAATCATATCTTCAATGTTCCTGACTTTTCTCTTTAAAAATCAGTTCACTGATTTTATCATTTCCATATCTGAACCTGTTTCTCCTCAGATGGTACCACAAGCAACCTAAAATCTTCTGTGGAAATTTCAGAATCCCTTTGGGAGGTGGTGAAGGAAAAGAGTCTATGTTATATATTTGCATGTGATTGATTTATATGTAATAACATGGAAGGATATTTATAATTTAATGTTGAGTACAAACAATACAAACAATAGCGTCAATGAATCTCACAGAAATTAGGCTCTGTGGACTCTACTAATGTCCAGGTTTTCATACTGTACTATAGATGTTGGCATTGTGGAAGGGTAGATGAAGGGTGTATGGGACCTCCCTCTATGTATCTTTAACACATATCATCAATATATAGATATTTCAAAATAAAAATATTTTAAAATATGTAGACACTCTCTGAATTCACAGAAAATGCAATGTAATAGTGAGTATAAATATTTTAATATTGTTAATACATTAATAGGTATATACATGTTAAATAAAGTTAGAATTGCTGAAACTTGCTGACATAATCCTAAATCTCTTAATAAATATTTTTTAAAATCTCAAGAAATAAAAAATAACAAGCTACAAAATAGACATATGGTTATATCATGTTTGTGTAAAACATATAGCTACTTACATATTAAAATATAATGGATTAAACACAGTTAAGCCTTAATAATTGCTACTTCTAGGGAATGCAGAAAAACTGGGACAAGGAGATCAGAATTTTATTTTTTACATTCCTCTGTATTGTTTAACTTTTCTTTTTTTATTGGCACGTATTTCTGTTATAATTTAAAGTTGACCAAGAGGATAGTGAGGACAAAAGTGAAGAGGAAAAGAAGAAATTTATTTTCCTAGCTTTTGCACATCCCATTTCTTAAAAGACTTTCATTTTAAAATGTTCTTTTCTGTGAGAGGTCTCAACAGAACTCTGAAATTCAAAGGTATTTTATTATTGTCTGTACTATATATTTGGGGTTTAACAAAGTCTTCCTTGAATTACTGAACTCTGGAATAGAAAGGGTCTTAAATGTTTATCACGATGATTGTTAATACATTATTTTTGCTAAAGATTTTTCACAAAACAACTGTATCACATTATTTACCATTACAATAAAAAAATGAAGATGTGCTAATTTGATAAACAAAGACCTTAATTAGTACCATAGTGTTAAACTTCTGGATCAATTAGTCATTCAGATGAAAAAAAACCCCACAACCACAGTGAATTATTCAGATTTAATAAAGACTTTGCAGCTACTTTAACATAACCACTCCTTTCACAAAAGCGGGTAAAGTTGTTTTTTTAAAGATTTATTTATGTGTACAAAAACTGGGGTACAGGCCAGAGGTGGGGGCGGGTGAGAGGAATCACCAGAGACAGAGAGGGGGTCAGAACAGGCAGATTGACTGAAATACACTGCTGAGGGAGCAGCAGGCAAGACAGGAGAGGTCTGCTGCACCATGTGGGTCAACTTCCTTGTCAGGGATCAAACTTGTGCTGCAGTGACTGCAGACAGCTTCATAGTGCTGTGACTTAGAGCTTCATAGTGCTGCAACTGAACCCTTTGCGTCAACAGGGAGGCCCCAACAGCAGAATAAGTTTTATAAATAAGTAAAATTTTACTACTAACACCTCAAAGTGATTGTATCCAGTCACTACTTAAGGGCTCATCAAACCACTTCTACACCATTTCCTGCACAAAGCCTACCCTGCACTCTTGTGGTGGCTTCTATCCTGTGCAGTACATATAAAGACAATCCAAAAGGCTTATGCCATTGCATTCAGATTCCCTGTACCTTTCACTGGTGTAAGGAAAAAGATAGGTATTTTTTAGTGAATATGAAGGCACAACAGCAGTGAAGAGTTCATCTGAAGTTCACAAATGTATTTTCATTCTATAGTGAATTTTGTATAGTTGAAGTAGTCTTGCTATTTGGATATTTATCACTTACTTGAACTAACTGAAAGAAATGAATATGATAGAGCAAATTTTTCTTCACTGAAACTAAAGTTAATTTTATAATAACACCTAGAAAAAAATAAATACACCTGTATTTTACTACATTCCAATCAATTGTGGTATACATGCTAAAATATGACATGATGTATATTTTCGAAGCATGACATAATGTCATCTCAATTACGAAATTATAGTAGATATAAAGGTCTGGTTTTATTTGGATTCAGAATGATGTATAGGAAGACTTTAGGGATTTTCTATGGATTTTCAAACACTGCTGTGCCTTGTGCACCACCTAGAGGAAATATGTAAATTTAATACTGAATATAAACAGTTTATGGTTACAGAGCCTGAACAATATCATCAGAAGTTATAAAATAGAAAGTACTTTCATCTGTCTGAGCAAATTTTCATGTAGACCTTCTGTAATATGACTTCCAATCATATTTAGATGAAATCAACTGTCAGTTGGAACTCTAGCATGATTATTTATAGTTGCAACTACTTTTTTTCTTTAACTTAATTTAAACTCTAATTTACCTTAGTAAGTTGGAGAGCTAGCAGTTAGATTTTCTTTTCTTTTTTTTAAAGATCTATTTATTTATGCATACAAGAACTAGGGTGTAGGCACGAGGTGTGGGAGGTAAGAGGATTCACCAGAGACAGAGTGAGAAATATAACAAGCAGATTGACCAAAGCACACTGCTGAGTGGAGCAGGAGGCGAGGTAGGAGAAGTCTGCCGTGCCATGTGGGTCCCCAACCTGGCCAGTGGCAGGGGTCGAACTCATGCTGCAGTGGCTTCTCATAGCTTCACAATGCTGACTTAACCCTTTGTGTCACCAGGGCAGTCTCAACAGCTAGATTTTCTTCTAATATTAAACAAGTCTATTTATTTTATATCAATGTAAAAGTTGTGTTATTAGCAAATAGGAAAAACAGAAGGGAAAGAGAGGGGAAAATGGGGAGGAAGACAATAGGAAGGAAGGAAAGAAGAGAAATAGGAAGAAAAGCGGGAAGGAAGAAAAGCTGTCATTCTCTATAAGAGTTGAATATCCTGCTTAGGAATAAGTAGGGAAGTTTGTGTAGGAGTTAGGACTCTGATATTTAGGAGTCCCAAATTATAATGTTCAGTTCACCACCCACATAACTTAAAACTAAACTTGCCAGTACAGTACAGTAACTGCCCTTGATCGAAATTTGTTTTTCTATTACTTTTTCTTAAATATAAATGGATAAGTATGAACTATCATTAAGTTCCATGAGGAAAAGCCTGTAATATAAATATGAAAAATCAAAACAAGTAAAAGTGATTCTAGGAAAAACAGAGGTAATTCATCACAAAAGGATTTTTAAAAATACTTCTGATTGTATCCTCAGACATATTCAAGAAGATACTGTATCTATTGTATGTTTAAAACAAAAGAACAGGATGATATTAGAAAATAAAAAACTATCTTAGAATAAATGTGTCAAAGCAAAACATAAATCCTAAAATTCTTCCATAATAATAGAGCTAAAAGATAATATATGAGAAGAGGAAGCACAGATGATTATTCCAGGATACCTAACATTAGAGAAGTTAGTTAATAGAAGGGAGTTTCTTGTTGCCAATCATCATCATCAAAGAAATCTACAGCTAAAGGTCTACAGCTTGAAACACTCTATAGTAGTCTGGTTAAGGAATAAAAGAAAGACATACATTGACCCATATCAATGCAAAATCTCAAAACAATAAAATAATTTACTTAAATTTTCTAATGCATAAATTTAAATAAATCCTTAAAAATGAATAAAATCATTAACATTATCATAGTACAAAACAATATGAATTAGTGGAAAAAAGTTTTCAAAATTCTGAGAGAGGGGCTTCCCTGGTGGTGCAAAGGGTTAAGTACTGCACTATGAAGCATCCACAGCTACCATAGGACTGTTGGATCCCAGGCCAAGGAAGGAACCCATATAGCTGGGCAGACCTCTTCTGCCTCTCCCACTGCTCCCCTCAGCAGTATGTTTCAGTAAATCCACTTATTCTGCTCCCCACTCTGTCTCTGGTGAATCCTCTCACCCCCTAGCCCCCCACACACACCTCTGGCCTGTACTTCATGCATCATAAATAAAGCTTTTTTTTTTTTAAAGAAACTTTATGAGAATAATTTAAAAACAAAAACAAAATTCTAAGGGAAAATGATTTTCACCTAGAAATCTATATACCACAAAACCATCCAGCAAATGTGAGGACAGAAGAAATATTTTCAGACATAAAAATAATCAGAAATTTTAGATTATATACTAGCCAAAGAAATTCCATTAGAGTATACGCCAATCAAAAGAAGAAATGAGCCAAGAAGAGGTAAATGTTAGGAAATTATGAATCTTACTGAAAAGAATAATGAAGGTGAGTCCCTTGATGACAATTGGGTACCAGAACAAGTCATACAAGGTAGACCAGGAGGATAAACTGTTTCAAGGGTGAAAGTTCACAGTATCATAGACAGTAGTAGGGTAGGAAATTTGGACAAAATTTAAAGGCAAAGGATGTAGGGAAGAAAAGAAAATAATTATAAAGTCACAAAAAGAAAAACTATGAAAGCGAACTACAAAGTTAATGCACTGCTTGACTCTTCAGAGAACAATATTTACACAATCATATTACCAATGTCTTTCGAATCTCCTATTTTAAAACCAACTTATTGACAAAGTGTGAAAATTTTAGTTACAAATAGAATGTAAATGTTGTGAAACTTGATAAAAGTAAAACTGCAATTACAAAAATGTGATAGATGAAAGGGAAAGTAAGAGAACTAAAGTAATCAACTGAACAGGCTACTGCTATGTTTACAGCATAGAGTCGAAAGATACTCTCTATAGTTGGAAAAACAATTAAAGTAGTAAAAAAATTATAGAATTATATTACAGGTTATTAAAATAAAGTTATAGTATAGAAGGTAAAATTTGTAATCAAAACATTTTGGGACACGGGGGAAGGTTGGAAAGCTTGGTAAAAACGTGTAAAGTCCTATACCAGTGCAAAAAGAATTCAATAAAGAATATTTTGAACCAATAAATCTAGAAATGGACACATAGGTACATTTTCAAGATCTTTTAAAGATTTTCAAGCTATGTAATAGGTTAATTAAAAACCTTACTGTGCCTGATTTGTCATCTGTAAAATGAGAACAGCACGTATTTTGTAGTGCTTTATTCTGAGGATTAAATTAATTATTATACATAATTGTGAGTGCCTCTACAAAAATAAATCAGGTAAATCATGCTTCTTGGTGAATAATACTGGTGTAGATGGAAAAGGGAATAATAGGGCCCTTAATTTTCATTATTTATCCTTCTCATTTTATTTTTTAATATTTTTAATAAGGATAAGCGTTGCTATGATAACAAAAATGTTTTCTACAGAAAAACCTTTAAAATTCATGTTTACCATACGATAAAGTTAATTCCACAGTCTAAAGATGCTAAGTTTCTATTTCATGATACATTTTGAAGATCTGTTGTAAAACTAGTCAAAATCTATGTAAAGTCAAATTGAATTAAAGCATGGATGTTAAATGCAACTAAGCCAAATTCTCATCTTCCAGGCAAAAATGTTTGGGTGGTCTACTCCTGTCTGTTATATACATCATTGTTCCTTTCTTCATCTCCTTAACTACATTCATTCTCTCCCTATCCTTTTTTCTCTTACATTGTTTTCTTTTCCTTTTCATTGTTTGTTGCCCTGCATAATGTTAGGATGTTAGTGGCCTGTCTCATTTGCTTAACCTGGCTGGGGATGTTCAGTGGATTGGTGAACATAGAAATGAATATTTCAAAAATTGAAATGTATTCATTTCTGCAGCATCGATATTATTATAATACATATTACAGATGCAATTTATTTAATATTATAAATATAATGCTAAATGGTTTTCTAAGACCTTAGAAATAGCCACACTTTTCTAAATTTAGATAATAAATATCTACAGTATTCAAATAAATGGAAATAATTCTTTGAAAGAATTTCCAAATTATTCTATCGTCTTAATGAGTCATTGAAATAACTCAAATCATGTAACTTTAACATAATCTAGGCCCTTGGGAAAAAAAACCCTAAGCAAGTAACTTATTGTGAATTCATGCCCTTCCTTTAATTGAAATAAAACTGATATTAACCAAGGGGAGAAAATACTACAATTTTCTGTAGTATATTAAACAATGTAGTTTTGCTTAGAATAAGCAAGTCTAATACTGAAAAAGTGGAATGTATGAAATTAATATTACAAAACACCATTTTAGAGTCTCCGAATGAGATACCGGCTTTTTAAATAAACATTTTTCTTATAACTGGCCTTTCTCTGATGTATTTATTTTTAACTCGGAGGCCAAAATTTATAAACGTATTTACAGGTCGCAGCAGTAACTCAGTGCAAACAGCAGAGGGAGCAGAACGCTCACGCCAGCCGACGAATGTCGGTGAGTCTAATGTTTCACAAAGAGCAGCCTAACCCTCCGCGACCTTGTGAGTAGCATGCAATATGCAGAACTCCGCTAGGGGAAAAACTGCGAAGTATAATGGTCGAATAATTAGGGTATTTCTTTGTTTTCATAAGTAATATGAAAATGTTAGCTACCCTAAATGGAGTTCATTCTTGTCAAATATTGTTTGGCAGATATAACTAGAGAAAGATGTTTTTGTCAATTTATCTTTAAAATATTTGGTGAACACCATTTTCAAATATTTCAGCGGCTCCTTGATTCTGATTTTAAGTACCATTATCAGTGTAAGAGGTGAGGTTCATTATGTGAAGATATTTCACCTTGCATAGAAGGTTGCATCAAAAAAAAAAATATATACTTACTCATGACCGCTACTAAAATCATCATGTTACAGATTTATTCCCACAGCTTGGGGTATTTTAAAATTCCTATTTGATTTCTTCTCTACTGTCTCATGGTCTCTTCTTTATATAGATATAAATTATATAGCTATAATTCCTTCATTTTTATTTATTTTTTTCATGTTTCTTTCATTTCTACAACTCCTTTGCTCCAAATGTTTCTTATTTCTTCTTTTCTGTTTTATTTATTGTTTGTGCAATCTCATTTTATTCCAATTGCAATTTTATTCTTTAAGTAATTCTTAATAATTTCTTTCTTTTATCTGATTCTTCTTCTCAATCCATAGGTTGTTTTTCTTGTTCTATAAGCTTAGTCATTATCTTAAAATTTTGTCTTTATTTCTATTTGAACATTTGTTGAAAAAGCTACCTCTTGTTTACTTTGTGAAGTGGGAAGATCGATATCTATGACTGTACACATAAACTTATTTTATTATAACTGTTTAATTCATGCTTATTGTATGTCAGACATGTAGTAGGCACTAGGATTAGAGGAGGATAGAAAAAAATACTGAGGAAGATAAAAGAGAAAAAAAATTACTTTTCTTCATTGTTTATAATATAAGAAATAGATACAAATAGCTATTAAGGCTGTAAAATATTAGTAATTTCAGCAAAAAACATACCATTTTTCTCTAAAGATAGGGGATTAAGGTAAAAAGTCTTTATAGGGAGACAGCCTTTCCAACAAATCTTGAGGAGTGGCTATCATTTAGTATAAATGAAAAGAACAAGATGAAGCTAAGATGAAAAAAGGAATAACTTAATCATTTTAAGACATAGGGTATATAAGGAAGAAGAAACTGGGCACTGTATGCATGATTCATCAGACAATAAGAATTGTTTCCTTGTAATATCCATAACATTTTGGTAAACCTCTTCCACTTTTGTGTAGACTTGACAGGAAGGTGAATATCAAAATTACTAATCTTCATTCTTTCTTCTTTCCTCCTTTGTAAGATGGGATAGAAATGATACTTAATTCATAGGAGCTGTTGAGAATTAATGAGTTAATAAATGCAACCTACTTACAAATGTTACTGGAATATATTAAGTACTCTGAAAGTGTTCCTTGTTTTTCATGTCATTGTTACAGTAAAAGTTGACACCAAGTCAAACATAGAGGTTTTACTAATCTCTCCAACAAAGTCTGACCTTTAATTTCACTATACTTCTAGTCAGTGGTCTAACAGTCAATATTCTCTATCTTGTGCGTTTATTTTGTACATTTTCATTTGTTTCTTCATGAGATTATAAATTCTTTTTAGGGATCACGAAAGTTTTATACTTGCTTGATTTGTCCCAGGAGCTAATATAATTAACGATAACTAATGGACACTCAAACATTGACTAAGCAAATCAATGCATTCCATATCTTAGAAATGAATGACAAAATGTAGACCTGCATATTCATTAATGAAAATGAAAGTTATAAATAAGCTCAGAAGACACTTAAGCAGAACTGTTCAAATTTATAAACAATATTTTACCATTTTAGGGTTATTCGACAGAATAAAGTTATTGAAGATCTACTATTACATAACTAGCCACAGTTAATTCGTTATTTTTTAACTCGATATTTTTTAAAAGATTATTTATGCATACAAGAGCTGAGGTACAATCCAGAGGTGTGGGAGGTATGCGGATTCACCAGAGACAGAGTGGGGAGCAGAATAGGCAGATGTACTGAAATACACTGCTGAGGGGACCAGCGGGCGAGGCAGAAGTCTGCTGCACCATGTGGGTCCCCCCCTGGCCGGGGATAGAACTCGTGCTGCTCTGCAGCGAATGCTTCAGTGTGTCACTCAACCCGCTGTGCCACCAATGAGGCCTAGAATTTATTATTTAATTAAAATTTCACTACAACTTTATGAGATTTTGTAAATGAGAGAGGTTTTCAAGAGTTCCATAGTTCCACTGTTGTACTTCTGGACCTGTAACAGGGTGGTCCCCAGAAAAGGGGGAAGTTTCAAAATCCCAGTTCCGCCCTAAGTAAGTAAAGCTGAGCAGGGATAAGAAAATGCTGGAGAGAGGAAATAAGAGGACAGAAGGAAGGAAAGAAGGAAGAAGAAAGCAAGGTGAAAAGCAGCAAAAAAAAAAGTAAAAAAAACATGTGGAGCAAAAAAATGTAAAAAAGTTGCGCTTGCTTTTTAGTCTTGAACTAGTTAAAACAAATGTAGGTAAAAGACCCATAGGAAGTTTAATGATGGCAGCTTTCATCTTAATTTTAATTTTGCTCTTTTCTTCCCAAATTTGTCTAACTCTGTCTAACCCTTTTCTATGGGTCTCCATTAAAAAGTCCTTTAAACTTGTAGCAAGCTTTTGGGCCTTATTTTAAGCCAATCCTATTTAGCTAAACTTTTACCCTCAAAAAAAATAAGTAACTTTAAGTGCTTAACTGAGTAACTATATTCTTTGTCCTTTCTATATTGTTCCCCAATTGTATTAAAGTTCCTTTCCATTAAAAGTCTTATATGTTTGTCTTAATGCAGCAAATGGCAAAACTCATTTAAAAAGAGCAAGTTTAGGGGTTCTGGGGTGCCCCTCTTCCTGCCCTGTAACAGACCTAGGTTTCAAATCCATGTCTACCAAACTCCAAGTATGCCTTTTTTATATCTTCCATTGATATAAGAAAAAAATTGGAGAAATAATATTAAGGATAATTATGTAAATACAAATAAAGTGAGAATAAAAATCAAATGTCTATTTCTATGTATAAGTACACATGTATAAATCTTGTGAGAACTACCACTGGTAAAAACTGATTTTTAAAAGGTTATGTTAGGGGAAAAGGTAGTCCTGAATGGATTATGGGTGTGTGGACTCCAACCCCCACTCTGGACCATCAGTGTTCCAGAACCACAAATCTGATAAGATGATTATCGAAGAGTGGATCACTGGGACCTGAGGGTGGAGTTAAGCAGCCAGGCTGGCTATAAAACCAGAGGTGAGCCTTGGGCTCACCCCTTCCTTTGGAAGTGATCTCTCTTCCTCTGGAGCCATCTCTCTTGATTCAGAGCCAGCTCTCAACGCGCCATTGCTTAGATCTGGTAGGATATTTGTGGATTTGTATCCTTCTCTTTTTCCCTTGGTATTATTACTATTTTATTCCCCTTCTTTCGTAAAATAAAACCTGTTAATAACTTTTGTCATGTGTACCTGGAGTTGGGACTTTTTAAAAGTCTTCTGAGTGCGCGGGTGGAGGACCCAGTGAGGGGAACCCATTTTATATTAGGGTTGCCCTGTAACAGTTAGAGTTCTGTTTGTTTATTGTAAACCCCAAAAACATACTAATTTTGAAATTTTTCAATGGTGAAATAAATGTATTTTCTTTACAGGTGGTATGGAGAATCTTGGACAGGTGTTTATTGGAGTATAGTTTATAATAACAATAATTTACTTTGATTTTTATTTTTTGCTATTAGGATCAATCTAAACTCTTTCCTTGTTAACTTGATGTTAATGCGCCACTAAATAGGGTCTAACTTTATACCATGTCTTTTAGCCAGCTCTGGTTATTAATTTATAGAGTGTTATGTTAAAATCTGCTCTTCTCATTAATTTATTCATTTTTCAACAAATATTTGTAGAATGTGTTAAGTGTCTGCTATACTACCATTATCTCAAGACACATCAGCGAAAATACAAAAATGCCTGCTCATGAAAAAATATAAAGAGTGATTAGGGGTCCATCGTGGGTGGTGTTGCAATTAATAGGATGTTCAAGATGGGTCTCGGAAAATACAGCATTTAAGTAAGGCTTAGAATAGAGGAAGGAGTTAGTGCTGAGGATATCTAAGAAAATGCACTCCAGCAGAGGAGCTACCAGTGCAAAGGCCTAGTTGTACTTCTTATAGTGTTACAATAAAGCCTTGTTAATTGACCTCTAAGCATCTTAACCAATCTGTGGCCAACCCTGACTAGGGCTGAGGGAGCAGCCCAGTCAAATGAGAAGGTTTTTAAGGCAGGGCTCTGGACCTAGTGTGGGAATTGGAGTGTAAATCAGAAAACTATGACTGAACCCCATGTATCATGGTCAGAAGAGTAGAGAGAATAAAAAATATGCTGTTTTGGGGTGAGAATGCCACTCACTTTAGGTATATCACATACCAGAGTTAAGACTCTTTGAGTCTAAACTAAATAATGCAGTAAACAAAGTTACTTCTCTCTCTTTATACAATTGAATAGGATTGGAAGAGATCACTATAAGTTAATCCAGTGAAAACTAAATTGGAATGAAATAGATCCAGAAGCAACATGGAATAGATCTTCAGCCACAGTGTTCATGGAGTCACATGTAATAAAATAGTTTTATATTCTTGATTAATGTATTATGAACTTATCAATACGTAGTATGTCTACTTTCATTTTTATCTAAGAGTCAAAACTAGCCTGAACACAAAATATTAGATTCTTCTCTATCAAGCTTAAACATTTGCTGTTGCCATAGGAGCATGTTGACATTTCTGGTTGCTAGGAGCATCAGTGTTGGAAACGTATACAATAGCATACTGTTAGCTCAAATGTGGGGCCTTTTAATAAGACTTTCTTATATGCCAGCACAATAATAGAAGATACAGATTTGCCATGCAAATTCTACATGAAGTCTGAATTCAACAATGTAGAGATAAATAAAAGCACCAGTATGTAATGATTTATGTTTAAGAATTTTTTTTGCAGCATCATTAAATGTCTCAAAACACAGTGGATACCCACCAATAGCAGAATGATTGAATATGTTGTGTTGCACACACACCATGGTATAACATGGAGTCATTAAAGGAAGAAAAGCACAACTGTACCAGTTGACCTAAAGGAATTTCCACCGTGTATTTCCAAGTGAGAAATGCAAAATGTTTTAGATTATGTAAATATAGTAAAGTTCATAGTAGCATCCTTCATAGTAGCCAAAAGGTGGAAACATTTAAAATGTCATATAATTTATATTTAATTTTAAAGTATGTTTATTACTTAAAATTTAATTTCACTGAGTAGTTTAATGTTAAAAATTTGAATATACCCTTCATTTTAAAATTTTTACTTTTAGTAACATTTTGAAGATATATGCAATTTGAATTTTAAACATAATTGTGCTTTAAGTAGTTACATCTTTAATGATCTGATCATTGTCATTAATAGAACATAGATTATGTGAAAATCTTTATGTGAAAACCATGACAACCTAACTTAACCATTTTGTTGAAATAAAAGGCAAGATAAAACCATTTCATAAACATGTGATGACTTATGGATTGCATGTGACTTTATTAGTCTTCTAAAACACTACTTCCCTATCAGCAGTATACAAGACAAAACAAAGTTGTCAAATACAATTTTTGGCCTTGTATATTTTGTGACTTATTGTTCAATGAAACCATAACTTTATATATATCATTCAAATTTGTTATTATGAAAGATATTTGTGAAGGTAGTAGAATAGACCATATTTTATCTAACAGTTTGTTAACTTGATCTGTGATTTTTAAACAGTCTAAAATACATATGTGAGCCTCTGTATTTACTTTTCAACCAAGTCACCGAAATCTCTTGGACTGAAAGTTGCTCTGAATTCAACATCTATGAAAATCGTCATAGGCTACTGACAAACTCTTTTAATACCCACCTTAGTCAAGAGTGAAGAAAACTAATACATTGTTTCTCGCCAATATACATTTCTTAAAAAGTCATTTCAGCAGGAACAATCCATTTCCAAATCTGTTATCCTAATAAAAAAAATTTTGTTATTGCTAAATAAATAAAATTAAGATAAAGCCTTTGAAGGGTAGACTTTTAGTTACTCTTTCTAATACTAGCTAGATACCCTGGAGTATGCATTCCTATTTCAATGTTAATTAGCTGGCCCTAGGGTATTTCAAAAGTTAACTATCTACTCCTGGGGTGTAAACTACAATGAATTGTCCCACTAGATAGCAGTATTTAAGTAGGAGTATTTTAAAGTAAATTACAGCAAACATAAAGGCTATATAAGAGCACTCTGAATCTGCCATTAATTAATTGTTCTTAAACTGCCCTAGCAAACCCTTCACTCAGACAATGCCTGATTTTTCTCTGAAAGATCAGAAGTCATTCAGTTCTATTTGGATACCTCTATCTGATTTCTGCACTATCTGATTTAAGCACACAGACTAGAAAGAACACTTTCCTCCCACAGCAAAGAACTTGGCTTAACTTTAAAGAGTTCATAAATATTCCGATCATTGTCACTTCTTCCCACATACTTCTGTGATCATGACACAGAACTGTGACAGTGGCTACCTGGTTACTGAAGCCCATTTCTCAGGTATAATCTGGTACTCAAAGTACAGGTAGATTTGTGTACAGAAACCACATAACCCTGTATCTTTGAGGGGGCTCAGATTTCTACCATCAAATGATTTGAAAATGAACACTTAAACCCACAATCTAGCAAGATGAAGTCCAAGTACCTTCTATCTTGGCTACCATCTCCACTTGGAATAAAACCAGTCACAAGGGAATGGAAATTGGAGCACTTACCTGATGTTACTCTCACAGGCCACATCACTAATCTATGTTTTTTTAATGCTTTGAGTTCATTGAGTCTTCTGGTCTTGAGTTTTATTATCAAATGACTCTGCACAGGATAGGTCTCCATCAGAATTTTGATTTGTGTGAGTGAGTACCTTTTCTCCATTTATCAAATTTATTTATCATGTATCAACTGGCTGTTAGGGCATCTATGAAAAACACCTCTACCCTACTTTAGAAAGGGTAGGAATTGCATTAAAGTTTTAGATCCTTCATCTGCACTAGTTTCTATACAAGTGCCCGGCTTAACTTGTTGAGCCTCTGTTTCCTGTTCAACATCAGTAACTGAAGAGGCTGAAATTAGAGTGAGAACCACCCTATTTTACCTGGGGCTGAGGGAGTAAGTGGGGGAAAAGGACTTTAGTACCAGACAAAGCAATCTCCTGCAGAAACCTGGCCTTGCTTGCAACCCATTTAGGTGACTAGTCAGATGCTAGTAAATTGAGCATACAATGGAAGCTTCATGTGTAACAGCCCCAACCCACATCTGGTACAAGTGGTACTAACCACTAAAAAAGCTCCTCTGGCTAATATCTTATGCACAGAAGTCGTACCCTTGAACAAAAGAAGATCCTTCTTTGCCTTCTTGAAAATATTAAGAAATATTTCAGTCTTGAAGCTCTTTATTTATTCAAAAATCTACTAGAGGGTCTTTAAGGGTCTTTATGATTGCTTGCTTATTTCATAGGCATAACTAATCTCAAGCCGGGGACTCTATGACATTCAACTAATGGATGGCGTTTCCAGGAATCTGATATTTGCTTCACTAATAACTTCTCAATCGAGCCACATTTAAGATTTTTCTTCATTTTCTTCTCTTACAAGATAAAATATTTATAAGGACAAAGATGTAGGTTATCAGGCATTTCCTCATTATTGGGTAGAGTGTGTTTTATTCAAAGTTTTCAAAAACTAAAATTATTTATTCCATAAATACTTACTGAGCATTTCCACCAGGTGATTCTGATGTAGGTTATATTTTGAAACACACTGATGTAAAGGAAAAAAGTATACATTTCAGACCACAAAAGACATGTTTTACATTCCAATTCTAGTCAATGTGATTATAAACACTTCTAATTCCTGGAACCATCACTAGGTTACCTGGCTAATAACTGAGTTTCTTACTTGACTTAATGACTATTATTAATGCTACCTGGAAAGAGATACATATTCATTTGTTATATTGATGGTCTTTCTTCTCTAAGTAATTTGAAGGCAAGCTTAAGTTTAAGATGTAATACATTGGAAGCAGGTGCATATTTTGAGTAATTCAGTGCAAAATGAAAACGCAGTGTTCAAAAATTAAGATTTTTCAAGAGACAATAGACCCTTAAACCAAATATGGGGACCCTATTAAGTACAGGCCTCCAACTGTGTATTTTGATTGCTGAAAGAGGAGTTTATGCTTTTATCTAACCACACCTTTCTTTTTGATGGAAGTAATAAAATGACGTGGAAGTAGGTCACATTTCCTGTTCAGACACACAAATCTTACCTCCTGAACTAACGACCTTCATAGATAGATGGTGCTTGCTAGCATCTATATTTTTTGTTCACTCTTATCTTCTAGTGACCTATACACATATGTATTTCAAGACCTAACTTAATAAAAAGACCCTCATTCTCTTTAAAGTCTTCTCTTACTATTTTAATTCACTTAACTCTGGCTTGTGAACTTTTGTAGTACAGAAATCCCACAATTTTCAAAAGTTATGCTACCTCACTTTTACAGGAGACCAATATTAGTATCTGGTTTGGCCAATAGAATGAAATCTGAAAAAGGTTTTCACTTTTAGGTTAAGTAGCAAAAAGGGAAAATAGCTATCAGCATTTGTTTTTGTAATGAGCCATTACATAGGTAGCTTGCACCCCAAGCAAGCAAATGACACTGCCAAGCTCTTTCCTGTGGAGTTATCTTATACAACTGCATATTTATCATTATCTTCCCCTCATTAATATATGTCAATATTGTTTTAGATTTTATGTGGGACAATTTGTTAGATTTCTTTTTGGAGGGTCTGGAAATACTGAAAAAAAAATCCAGATAAATTAATGATAATTGCTTCTTCACTTTACAACACTACAGCATATGAAAGGTACCATACAAAAACTACTTTATGTTAGTGGGGGAAACTGCTACTTATTTTATACTATGAATTTTGCCATTAACTTTAAAAATATGAATGATATGCTAATTATTTTATCTTTTTTTCTTAAGTTAGAATGTAAGCTTCTTAAGGGTCAAGAGCATGGTGCTATTATCATACTGTGGAAAAGTAGAGGCTTTTGAGCGCGATAAAGATTGGGTGTATCTACTCTCTCCCACTCATTGGCTGTTAAATAGGTAAATATATAACAGGTAAATATATATATAATTTTGAGCCACAGAATCTTTACTAGAAAAATAAGGTCTACTTCACTGGGTTGTTAAGGTTAAATGAGATAATATAAGTAAATCCATGTGTATATATATATTTATATATTATATATTTATATATATATATAAATGCTGGTCAAATATTAGTTCCATTATCACATGTAACTTGCTATACACCTGATTTTGCTCCAGCAAATTGAATAGAGCTGAACACAAACCTCATTGGGAATTTTAAATTTTTAATGAGTTATTTCTGCTCAGGAAGCAAACAATCTATATTGAATCGCATTAAGTGTTATTTCAAGTTCGTAAATTCTTATCCTCAAAAGTTCATTTTTGCAAAAAACCATTTTTTTTTTGTACAAGTCTTTGCATTCAAAGCATTTTCACAGCTATTAAGTTTATTAAAGTCACTCTTACATAGGTGAAAAGAGAGATATTCTTTATTGTCAGTGAAGAGATGAAGACTGGTGTGGGCAGGTAAGCGACTGTTCTAAATTGCATAGTACCAGAATATTCACTAAAATGACCTCAAAATTGGTCTTTTTTCCCCACTATACCAAATTATCTCAGGTTAACAAGGATATTAAGTATCAGCAATGATTTTAAATGTACAGTTTCAAAGTGCAAGCAGAAAATCTATTTCAATTATGCAGGGCATACGGTGGTTATTGAATGTCTGTATATATAAAACAGCATTGAATGTGCAGATTACTGTTCCTGTTTAATGGTAGTATGTGCTTAGTAAAGAGTGAGGTAAATTGCTCATTTGATCAATGTATTTTAAGGACCCATTTACTAAAAGAAAAAACAAGAACAAAATTCATTATTTTTAAGACAGTTTCAATGTGGGGCCTAACACATCATGCTTAAAACTTTTCCCCCATGTGAATCATTACAGTCCTTCCTCCTGACTAGGGCAAACCACGCTTTGCCTGCCAACCTCATGACTCAGAGGCCTCTGAGGACTTTCTGCTGTCGCTCGGCGTGGCCCAGGAACCCTAAGCCGTTTCCACGTGAAACAACCAAACACGGTATCCTAACCCGAAGGTCCGCTACAAGGAGGGATCCTGAATAAAAGGCGAATGGGAAGGCAGCGCCCTCTTTTGAGCCCACCCCCTCCACGTCCGTAGCATCCAATCGTTTTTCTCTGTCGTGAGATTGGCGCCAGCGATTGGTCGGGAAAGGGACAGGCGCGGCACCAGAGCGTCCCGGCCGAGAGCAGAGACTTGTCCGTCACTTGTGCGGCCGCCGGGCCTCCAGGCCTCGCTGCGCGCTGGCGGGGCCGGGGGCGGGGCCCGGGAGCTGCTGCGCCTGCGTTGTGGGCGTTCTCGGGGAGCAGCTGCCGTCGCCGCCGCTACCGCCGCGTTCGGGTGTAGAATTTGGAATCCCTGCGCCTCGTTAACAATGAAGCAGAGTTCGAATGTGCCGGCTTTTCTCAGCAAGCTGTGGACACTGGTGGAGGAAACCCACACAAACGAGTTCATCACCTGGAGCCAGGTACGGGTCAGGGCACGGCGGCCACCGAACCCCCTGACTAAACGCGTTCTCTCGCTCTCTCCCGCGGTTGTCTCTCGAGGCCTGTGGCTCGACGCACTTGGCGAGGCCCGCGGCGTGGGGTGACGGGGAGGTGCGGGCCTTGGCGTTCGGCCGCGCGACAGACCCCCTGTATTGTTCGCGCGGGGAGTCGCAGGGGGTCCCGGACGCCACCCCACGCTCAGGCCGCGGTGGGGGAGGGGCGGCCCGCGCGGGGCTCTGCAGCCGGGGAGGCCCAGTAACGGTCCGGCCCGGTCGGCGTTCGGAACCTGCCGGGCTGAGCGAGAACGGCCGACGAGCCGAAGGCGCGAGAGTCACGTTACGTGCACACTCATCCTCTGTCCTGCTGGCCAGATCGCGAGTGAGGAATCGCCGAGGGCATCAGAGCTGGCCGGGATCTGCGACGCTGGGGTTTATCTGAGGAAATCTCTACCTCCCGTGCCCGATTGTCCTCTCTATAATGTACACAGACCCTGCTGTGCCGCTGGGATCTTTATGAGCGAAGTCGGCAGACGCAGGTCGCTGCTTTCTAATAGGTTTTAAAATATTATATAAAAAATGGTAAATTATTCCCTGCAGATCCTGAGCCATTTATAGGAACAGATTTTTATGATCATTTGATAAAAATAACAGGTGTTTAGTAACTTAGCGAGGAACCAAATTGAATCACTTAATTTCATTAGACAGTTGCCACTAGAGTGGTGTGGTACGATTGGATCCCTTGATAACTGGTTTGATTATTCCGACCCTGCCACTAAACAGGGATGGATGCCCTTAGTTCACCTTGTCTGGCCTAAGTTTCATCGTTCATAAGAAAAATGGATTGCTTAAGTGATACAAGACTCCTTCTAGGTTTAAATATTTAAGATTCTAAGCAGAATAACTTTTTGTAAACACCGCTTTAAAATATACTCTTACCTTAGGCTGTCCTCATTTTGTGAAGGGATGAATTTTTCTTATTGCGAGTGATAGGTGTTTGGGATATTGTTTTCAGGCCTAGAGGAGAGTTAGTGAAAACTATTCGCACAGTGCTTGGCACCTGTTCAGTGCTAAGGAAATGTTATCTCCCCTTTTCCTCCCTTTCTTATGATTAGAACTCAGCTTTGTTAACTTGCTTTTACCTAACATGGAATACTATTGAGTACTGTAACATCATATTGTGCTTTATAATACTGTACTTGTTCATTTTTTAAATCTTCACTCTAGGACTTAATTTTTTCTTGAAGGGTAACAATCTGGATGACGTCTATAAGCATTTGGTGAATTCTTTATAGTTGTGCAAAGAAAAGTGAAAAAAGGAAGCCAGTCACAAGCATAAACTTAAAAATAACCAGATGTCTCATGCTTTTCATCAGTCAAAAGGATTAAAAGTTGACAAGGATGGATCAGCACAAACTGTGTTACTCAGTCTTGTTTACATGTTAAGAGTTGGACTGAAAGTCTCCCCCTACCCAAGCTGACTTCGATGGGCTCTTACTTTTGTTGCCTAAAGGTGGCACCTAAATGTATTGGTAATTGGTTTTAATTAAAGTGTGTTATGTCAGTGATAGGTCTAATAAATTATCATTAGCCAAATATTTTAATATTCTTATTAAATGTGAGGAGTTTCAGAGTCATAAATGGATCATTTTATGAGTTCAAAACTGAATGAACAAATCACTTAGAAATCTTTCTTATACCTTTATTAAGTCTCAGCTTATGTTAGAATTGTTAACTTTCTAATACAAGTGGGGTAATTAAGTTATAAATTCAGTAGTAGTAGAGACTGTCAGGGACAGTAATCAAAACTTTTGGAATATGTAGTGAAGTTATGGTAGAATGATAGAATTATAACTGATAAAATTTAGAGATCATCTAGTTAACCTCATTATTATCTAGATGAGGATTTGAGATGTAGACAGGCTAGATTACTTATCTGTTACTGGAGGTGGGTTGTTAACAGATTTCTGACCTTCCAGATCAGTTATCCATCTGGAGCACTACACTTGATACAGGTTGACACAGTATTTATATAAAACTGTTAACCTTTCAAAGTCAGTGGGCAATTCTGAATTAACATCTACAGCTAAGCTAAATTGTTTATTAGGGAAGCTCTCTTACTCTTCCCACAGAATTCTTTTAAAAGTGCTGTTAATAGTGAAAGGTAAAACTTTAATTCAGTAATACTAGATGGAAAAACCAAAATAAGTTAATCTCATCTTTTAAAAGTTGCTATTTATGGTGGTTTCTGGTTTCCTTCAAACATGTTTTGCAGACTTTCTGTTGAGGTAACTTAGCATTTCTATTATCTGAGCGAAAATCATACTAAGACCTTTTAGAAACAGCAGAAGATGTTTTGGAATCCAGGCAATCATTCATGAAATTGTTTTTCACTTATGAAAAATAATTTACTCTCTAGGTAGAGTGCAAGACAAGGAAGAAAATTTACCTATTACAATTTAAAAAGCTTGGCTTAATATTTCTGAAGACTTAATGTAAGTTTAGTTTTCTTTGAAACCTGTATTATGACAAAATGAAATACCATCCACATTCTCATTCTGGGCAATCAAAATTATAATAAATTTTATTGACTTAAATAATAGAATTGTCTTTAGATCTAGATTCCAAATACATACAAAATATATTTTACATCTTCCCATTTTCTCCACATGGAAATTTACCTTTTTTTTTTTTGGTTTTTATATTTCTTCTACTTCAAAGTTTTTGTATAGCTATCTGGCTCTGGCAGGCATTCTAGTGCCAGAATCAGGGATAGAGATAGTACTGTTGGACAATGTAAAGCTGTTTTAAATGTAGCAAGTCCTAAAGAAAGGACACAGGCTTCGCTTGGAAGTAACTGCGGAAACTTAATATTCAGAGGCAAGAGATTGTGGAAATTGAATAAGTTCTTGCCATTGATGGTGAGAAATAGCCTTTACTGTTAGTGAAATCTAATACTTGGTATACGTTGAAGTGAAGCCTTATAACAGTATAGCAAAGATCTGGAAGGTCGGTTTTTGCCAGTGCTAGTGCCTCTGTCTCTGTTCTTCAGATTGCTTTGAGAAGACCTAGAAGTGATTTTTAGGAAAGACTGCATACACACCTGTTCTACCTTTTTGTGTGTCTTGGTGTTTCCTTCTTTGGTCCCCCTCAAATCAGCAGAGATGAATGCAGAAATAAAAGGGAAAAGGAGTGGAAACAAGTTCTTCCCCTATGTTTTAATGGTTTTATATCAATGTAAGCCCCAGGCCTTCAGACTTTCCATGTTTCAGTATCATTTTTAACTTCCCAGCAACCATTGTATTATAGTATTTCCAGTGACAACAAAAAAGCCCACCTGTGTGACAGAGTAGTGGTAAAATCCATCTTAGAGACCTTTTAGAGCAGTTGAAAGATTCATTGACATTTTTTGTCAGTCTACGTAGAATGAGCTAGAGACTCAAAAGGAGCCATAAGTTATAGATTGTTAAAAAAGTGTTAACAAAAATCTATTTTGAAAAGTAATAAGGTTAAAATAATAAAAGCTGAAGATTATAGAATATTTTGGATGTTTTTAACCAAGAGTTCCAAAAGGTTAATTTGAGCAGTAACAACTGTTCGCTATTCTTTGGAAGCTTGCCAGTATTTATGGGCTAGGCCTAAAGTGAAACTCCCATTATTCCCACCCTTAAATAGTGATTTTCTTCTTCTTGTAAAATGTTTAAGGAAAATTCTGTGTTGTATTGCTTAAACCTCACAGCTTTGAGTGACAGTAAAGTGGAATTTTTGCGCTCCAGTTATTTACTAATTTTAAAGTAGAGACTAAAGACAAACTGCTATAAGTGCATGATGGTTGTATGTGTATGAGTGAGCAGACATAAGCAAGAGACACTTCTTCACTTGATACAATCCAGAAATTGAAATTCAAAAAATTTCATCAGCTGTGGCCACAGATTCATTTCTTCAGTCACTCATAAATATATGTTGTGAATCTGTTATAATCAGAGTGTGCTAGGTACTAGGAATTCATTCATTAGTGAACATAGTGGTTGAATTTACATTCATTGAATTTACTTTCTAGTGGGGATACTGATAATTAAAAACTAAGCAAACAAATAATATAAATTTAGTTAGTGATAAGTACAAAAATAAATAAGGCAGCATAAAGAGAAGTGAGTGTTATCAGCTGGGGTCCAGTTAGGAGACTGAAGTCACTCAGTGTTTTGAACAGGAAAGTTTAATAGAACAGGATTAAAGAAAACTCAAAAGAATATAGAAATAGAATTTAAAAGAAGCAGCTATCACTGTTAGGGTTACAGTAAGATATCCAGATAAGAGTATTTGCTTCCCCTCAAATTCTCTTGACCTTGGAGAGAGTTTGATAGTCTTACCAAATGGCAAAAAATTCACTGGTGCTACACTGGTGAAACTTTGTGGAAATCCATTCTTCGTAGCTTGCCAAGAAGTTTGCCTTCTTGGGCAGGGATTAGCAAATTAACCCATGGACCAGCCATCTGTTTTTTTGTAGTTTAATTGTAACATCACCATGTGTAGTCTATACACCCTTTGTCTATATCTGCTTTCTTGCTACAAATGCAGAGGTGTGACCTTACAATCTTCCCGTCTAAAATATTTATTGGATCTTTTAAATATTTATGTATATAAGAACTGGGTGTAGTCTAGAGGTGTGGGGGTTGGGGGTGAGAGGATTCACTAGAGGCAGATTGGGGAGCAGAACAGGCAGATGTCCTGAAATACACTGCTGAGGGTAACAGTGGGTAAGACACAGAGGTCTACTGGGCCAAGTGGGTTAACTCCCTGGCCAGATTTGAACTTGTGCTGCAGATAGCTTCATAGTGCTGAGATTTAACGCCTTGGCACCAGGAGGGCCTTATTATAAGCTAGCTCTTTAAGAAAGTGTTTATCAGTTCTTGCTCTAAACAACCCTACAAGCTATTCAGGGGGGTGATATCTTGCTAGACTTACTGTGATTTGAGAACTCCCAAGGGAGAAGGGAGTGCTGGGGAAGTCTGTCTTAGGATACTATAGACCACCAGGCTGTAAGACCAAGGTGTTGGAGAATGTATCTGCACTGCAGGAGTCCGCCAAGGACACACTAAACTCATAAAATAGAATACCTGTTTTAATACATCGTTAGTATTTTCTCTTGACAAAGCTTAACACTATGCCAGCTAGAAAAAAAAAAAAACAAGATTTTTAAGGGAACCCACTCCATGTATGCAGAACAGAAACAAATGAATTTGGAGCATCAAGTTGATAACTAGCACATAAAATGCTTGGCATTTGTGGGTATTTTAAGTAATGAAGATGTTTAGTTGAGAAAGTGTCAGTTAAGTTGACCTGAATGATTAGAAAGGATGAGCCAGACAAATGTTAATGGCAGATGTCAAGTCCATGAGACTGTCATGTTCATTTGGAGAAGGCCCATTCTTTAGAGAATGTCGTCAGGGAGGTAGGCAGGAGCAGATGTTGTGGGACCTTATGACCATGAGACTGGAATTGAAAGAACTAGTTGGAAGACCACCACAGTTTTCCACAATTGTATTGAAAATAGTTTAACTGAGACTAGGGTAGTAGCAGTGGAGGTTGTGAAAAATAGTTGGATTTGATATCTACTTTAAAGCAAAGCTGCCAAATTTATTGACAAATTGGCTGGAGTTGGAGAGGAAGGTCCGTGAAGAATTAAGAATGACTAATAGGTTTGGTGTGAGAAACAGGATAAGATGGAAGAAGATTTGGAGAAATGCAGGTGGGGATTCTATTTGACCATGTTAACTTGAGATCACAAATAGAGCCTTAGTTTTTAAAAATTATTTCATTTTGCTTACCTTTCATTGATACTCAGTTACGTGGCCACACCTGATTTTACAAGGGATAGGGAAATGCAGTGCTGGAAAGGAGAATGGGAATATTTCTGGATAACTTCTACCCTCCAGGACATTCCTAGTGGTAATATGGGCTCTATGACTAAAAGACAGTCATTTGGGTGGAATTTGGAGCTTCTTAGTGGTGAAGCCATTGGGACTGTGGATGAGATCATCCAGGAAGACAAATGAAATGGAAGGAACTGAAAGATAGAGTAGTCCAACATTTAAAGGGTTTGAAGACAAAGAAGAGCATAAGAAATGAAGAAGGAGCAAGAGAATGAGGTAGAAAATGGTATTTGAGAAAGAGAAGATGATGAACTGTATTAAATACTATTATATATATTCTTTATATACCTTTAGTGTGTATAATTTAAAAACTTGTGAGTGAAATCTCTGGAAAATGGGATATGAAATGGTTAGCCTCAACATAGTGCAGTTGTTTTCCAAACAGATCAAGCTTTACTCCTACTAAAGATTTTCCATTAAGTCATATCTTTAGAACTAATATTGTTCTTAATTTTATCAGTTATGGATATAAAGTGTCACCTCAGGCATTAATTTATGTGTTCTGATTAATAATTTCAGGCACATTTTCATATTATTTGTATTTCCTAAATCATGAAATGTTTGACCATTTTTCTATTGAGTGGTTTATTTTGTATTATTTGTAGAAGTTATTTATATATTCTGTATTTCCAATTTTTGAATCAGTTGTTGTTCCAGTTTGTGACTTCATACTTTGTTTTCATGAGATAGTTGTTTTTAATTTTAGGATAATTTAGTAAGTCAGTCTTTTTTGCTTTTCATTTCTCCAAGGTGTTTCCCCATACCTACTTAAAGGAGAGAAAATACTTTTCTATCTTTATTCTCTGAAAGCTTTCTAGATTTGCACTTCATTTCTTTAGTCCATTGGTTTTTGTTTTTGAAATGGGGGCTCCAACATATTTTCTCTGTAAATATTTAGTTGTCCTCTTCCCTTTATTGACTAGTTCCTTCTTTTACCATTGATATGTTTTGTACTTTTGTGTTATAACAAAATTGCATAAAGATAATACATATCATACATAATTTACATATAATACATATTTTAAAATCAAGTTTCACAAAAACTTGGGATTTTTATAGGTGTTGCATTAAAACTATGAATCACACAGGGAAAATGTGTATCTTTATGGTACTGATCATTTCCATGAACAGACATACTTCTAAATTCATTTTGTTGATTAATAAAGTTTTACACTTAGTTCTTGTATATCTTTGTTTTAGATTATTTGCTGCATATCTTATAGGTCTTGTAATTAGCATACTTTAGTTATATTTCTTGCAGTTACTGGTAATTAGAAATACAGGTAATATTTGTATATTGATAATAAGCCAGTGAACTAATGATTTTACTGATCTGGGTTTTCTGGGTGTTACATAGCTTTTATTAATAGCTTTGTTCTTCCTTTTAGAACTTTATCCCATCAATTTATTGTTGTCTTTTGCAGCAATTAAGACCTGAATTAAGGTGTTAAATAAATAGAAGTGTTACAGGGCAGGGAGAGGAGTACTTTAGAACTCCTAAGCCTACCTTTTTTGAATGGGTTTTGTTATTTGTTGCATTAAGATAAGTATATAAAATTTTAATAGAAAGGATTTTTTTTTTAAAGATTTATTTATTTATGCATACAAGCACTGGGGTACAGGCCAGAGGTGTGGGGGGGGTGAGAGGATTTACCACAGAGAGCAGGGAGCAGAACAGGCAGATCAATGGAAGTACACTGCTGAGGGGAGCAGCGGGTACAGCAGGAGAGGTCTGCCACACCATGTGGGTCCCCTCCCTGGCCGGCAGCAGGGATCGAACTCATGCTGCAGTGGCTGCGATTTGCTTTGTAGTGCGTTGCTTAACCCACTGCGCCACCAGGGGAGGCCCAGAAAGGATTTTTAATATATTTAGTGTATAATATAGAAAGGATAAAGAACATAGTTATTAAGTATTTAAAGTTGTTTATTTTTTTGAGGGTAAAAGTTTAGCTAAATAGGATTGGTTTAAAGCAAGGTTTAAAAGCTTGCTACATGTTTAAAGGACTTTTTAGTAGAGATTTATAGAAAAGCGTTAGAAAGAGTTAGATAAATTTGGGAGGAAAAGAGTAAAATTAAGATGAAAGCTGCCATTGTTAACTTTTTTACGGGTTTTTTACTTATATTTGTTTTAAGTAGTTTAAGATTAAAAAGCAAGCGCAGTTTTTTTTTTACATGTGGCTTTGCTCCACGTGCCTTTTCCAGGTCTCCTTGCTGCTTTTTATTTTGCTTCCTTCTTTCTCTCTTCCTTCTGTCCTCCTCTCTGCAGAATTTTTTTTTCTCTGCTTAGCTTTACTTTCTTAGGGTGGAACCATGATTTTGGAACCTCCCCCTTTCCTGGGGACAACCCTGTTACAGAAGCAGTGATCACGGGACTTTCCCCCTTAATTTTAAAGGGAATGCTTTTAATATTTCCCCCTTAAGTTTCTAGCTGTTGAAATTGAGAATTTTTATTTTTATTTAGTTTTTTATTTTTTGTTCTCAAAGTCAATAGAGTTAACTTCCAAGAGGGCCATGCCAGGATGGAGGATACAGGAAAAAGTTGACGTGAGGGAGGTAGGAAGATGAGTTTGAAACAAACAATTGGTTGAGATCATAGTAAATTAAATACCATTGTGTAAAAATGTTAGCCAAAATTCAAGGTTGAAATTTGAGGTTATCAGGGTAGAAGGCATAGATGTTATAATCATACATAATAAATAAAGTAACCAGATGTACT
The DNA here is from genome assembly GCA_019455555.1 of Galemys pyrenaicus. Taxonomy (NCBI): domain Eukaryota; kingdom Metazoa; phylum Chordata; class Mammalia; order Eulipotyphla; family Talpidae; genus Galemys; species Galemys pyrenaicus. Next base: position 14,651,389 of record JAGFMF010011861.1, on the reverse strand, counting down.
GGTGTGGATGAGATTGCCTAAGGAAAGAGTGTGAAACATGTCATAATTAAGGCTAGCAACCTTCAAAACATGTTACCTATTGAAAGGTAGGCAAAAAATTAAAAGGAAATAGGAGAAATAGAAAGTGCACAGTTTCAAAGCTAAAGTGTAGGGCATTTAAGAGGGCGGTTGTCAGTAATACCAAATGAAATGCCACAGAGGTGTAGGAGATCAGAACTAAAAAGGCATTGAGTTTGGCATTTAAAATTTTAGAAATAAATGAGTTCAATAGTGTGGAGGGAAATTAAGAACAATTTTTAGCCAGAATAAATGTATCCAAATTGGAGGAGGCTTTAAAATATTTATTAAATTTTTCAGTGAAGGAAAAGACAGATGGGGTGGATAGATTTAGAAGCAAGTAAGATAGTGGGAAAATAGCCTAAGATGTCTAAGTCATCCATATATATGCATTTTTAACTTTAGTTTTTACCTAATGACCCCACCTCTGGTTATTTATAAACATTACATTTTGCCAGTCTAATAAGCAACAATCATTTTGTTTTGCTGTATTTTCAATTATGAATGAGATTGTACCTCTAAATTTCACATTGGATTTTTTGTGTTACTGGTTTAATCCCTTTTCCCTCCTGATTTTCATTGCCTGATTTGAATGCTACCCTTATTATATATTTAATTCTCAAATAGATTTGCTTTTTCCTCTGCACTTACTAGTATATTCATCTACCTAATTTTTTTGTTTTTTAAGATTTATTTATTTATGCATACAAGAGCTGGGGTACAGGCCAGAGTCGCAGGAAGTGAGAGGATTTACAGACAGAGTGGGGAACAGAGCAGGCAGACTGACTGAAACACTGCTGAGGGGAGCCATCGGGCCTGGCAGGAGAGGTCTGTTGCGCCTTGTGGGTCCCCGCCCTGGCCGGAGGCAGGGATGGAACTTGTGCTGCAGTGGCTGTGGTTTGCTTCATAGTGCATTGCTTAACCCACTGTGCCACCAGGGAGGCCCTCATCTACCTAACTTTACCTTTTTTTTTAATTGAGTTAATGTTGGTTTACAACATTGTATATGATCCACAGGTACAAGATCACACCCTTGAAGTGCATGTTGCCACAGCACACTCAGTACCAGTGTACCCATAGTCTTCCACCATAGTCAGTTGTGTTTCCTCTCCAGTCTGCTCTTCCCTCTTCTCTCCCCCCATGGTAACCTCAATTCTATAATTAGATTTCCAGGGTTTGTTACTGGTTTGATTTATTTGGTCCTTTGTTTTGTTTCTCTATATTTCACATATAAGTGGCATCATCTAGTATTTGTTTTTTTCCTTGTGATGTATTAATATTTCACTTAGCATAATCCATTGCAACTCCAGCCATGTTGCAAAAATCAAGTATTTTATCTTTTTCTTTTTTTTAAATATAAATCAGTAGTATTCCATTGTGTATATATATCACCTCTTCCTAATCCACTCATCCGTTGAGGCATTTAGGTTATTGCCATAGCTTTGCTTTTGAAAATAGTATTGCAATGAAAATAAGACTGCATGTATCCCTTTATGTGAGTGTGTTTTTTTTCCCCTAAGATTGATTTATTTATGCATATAAGAACTGGGGTACAAGCCAGAGATGTTTGGGGGGGCAGGTAAGAAGATTCACCCGAGACAGAGTGGGGAACATAACAGGGAGATTGACTGAAATACACTGCTGAGGGGAGCAGCAGGTGAGGCAGGAGAGGTCTGCTGTGTCCTGTGGGTCCCCACCCTGGCCGGGGATGCTTCACAGTGTGGCGCTCAACCCATTGCACCACCAGGGTGGCCCTATGTTAGTGTTTTTTTACATTGTTCAGGTAGATGCCTAGAAGTGGAATTGCTGGATCATATGGTTGATCTAATTCCAGTATTTTGCTGTTTTCTATACTGTTTTCCATTGGGGCTGGAGCAGTTTATCTTCTGCCAACAATATATGATGGTTCCTTTTCCTCCACATCTTTGCCAACACTCGTTCACTTGTTTCTGGTCTTTTTGATTTGGTTCATTCTCGCATATGTTAGGTGTTATTGTGATCATTTGATTTGCATTTCCCTGATAATAGCGATGATGTGTATTTTTTCATGTGCCAGTTTGCCATTTGTATGTCTTCTTTAGAAAAGTGTTCTTTATAAATTATATATTAATCTCTTATCAAATATATGATTTACAGATAATTTATTTGTTTCCATGGGAAAATTTTTATCATTTTAATTTATATCTAGTTCTTTCATCCATTTTGAGTTAATTTTTTTTATGGTGTAAGGCCAACTTTTTTTTCCCCCCGATGGAGTATATAGTTTTATTAGTGTCTTTTGTTGAAAAGATTGTCCTTTTCCGCTGAATGGTCTTAGTGCCCTTGTCAAAAATCTTGGACTGTATAGGTGAGAGTTTATTTTGGAGCTGTCTATTCCATTGATATGTCTTTATATGGTAATGAAAACAGCATAGGACTGAAGAAAAACTGACATACCAATGAATATAATTATATCATAGTGATATATATTGTGTAAGTAATATAAATAAATAATAATGAAATACTCTTTTCTCTAAATTTTATCTTGTTCCTGTTCAGTGGCATCATTTTTAAAACAAAATTAAATAATTATGCTGGCTACATATAATATTAGTTATTTCTGATATAATGGAAATTCTTTCAATTTTATATGAGACATATTACTAAATTTTGCTATTGACATGAAAAAAAACAATTATTTGGTACTAACTGCCATTTACAGGAATAAAATATTGGTCTGAAGGTTTCATGGGACTGTCCAGATTTGGGATTCATAAGTATCACCTACTATCAAAGGATCTTAATTAAGTGACTTTTTTTTATTTTTAGAATGGCCAAAGTTTTCTGGTTTTGGATGAACAAAGATTTGCAAAAGAAATTCTTCCCAAATACTTTAAGCACAATAATATGGCAAGCTTTGTGAGGCAGCTGAATATGTGTGAGTATACATCGCACTTCATTTGGAAAATTGCCATTATCCACTGATTAAATATTTTTTTCCCATTTGGATGATAATGGAAAATATATAGAAACACCATTATTTTTTGACTTTTGTCTATTTTAGTCATCTGAATTTGAATATTTTTCAGATGGTTTCCGTAAAGTAGTACATATTGACTCTGGAATTGTAAAGCAGGAACGAGATGGTCCTGTTGAATTTCAGCATCCTTATTTCAAACAAGGCCAGGATGACTTGTTGGAGAACATTAAAAGGAAGGTGAGCTATTGTTAACATGATTTAATAAGGATAATACCATGTAGCTAACTTGGCCAAGACTTAACACTTTAATTATTGAAATTAAGAATGTGTAGAAATCCTAAAGTGTTTCTTTTGGAGTGATTAGAACTAATAAAGCTTTCATTGTTTCCTTTATTTAATTTTTTCCCCTATACTACCATGTAATGAGGGCTCAGTCTTCAAACACTTCCTAAAGGGAAGGGAAATGGTTGATTTTGAATGGAAGTGAGTAATCATCCCTATTTGGATGACTGAATTCTAATTTAACTTAAAAAATGTAAGCTCAAAAAAAAAAAGAAGGAAAAAAACTGTAAGCTTCTGCTAGATAGTCTTATACTTGGAGGTTTGTTTGTAGTTCACAGCTTAATATCCAGTTCCCAGGATGAATTCCTTGCATATGGTAGGCGCCTACCTTATAATACATTTTTGAATTATTAATATCCTTTGCTGAAATGTGATATTTTTATTAATATAAGGGGACAGGAGTAAAAGGGTAGTGGACCATAGAAGACAATGGTTTAGTTTGCAGCTATTACTTAATAAATTTAATTAAATGTGAAATGTGATTAAAAAGAAGAGGCTTGGAAAAATTGCAGGGAGTTTGGCATAAAGAGAATAAAAACTCTTAAAGTGTTCCTGCTTATGGAAACGTCTCCACATTTATTTTATTTTATTTTATTTTTTTTAAAGATTTATTTATTTATGCATACAAGCACTGGGGTACAGGCCAGAGGTGCGGGGAGGTGAAAGAATTCACCAGATAGAGCAGGGGGCAGAACAGGCAGATGGACTGAAACACACTGCTGAGGGGAGCAGCGGGCCAGGCAGGAGAGGTCTGCCTGCACCATGTGGGTCACCTCCTCAGCTGGCAGCAGGAATTGAACTCGTGCTGCAGTGGCTACGGTTTGCCTCACAGTGCATTGCTTAACCCACTGCACAACCAGGGAGGGCCCCGTCTCCACATTTAAAGGTATACATATGCATTTATATATTAAAATGTGATATATATATTATATATATATAAATAATTTGAAATTTTCTCTGTAGGAATTATCAGTCTCCAGGTAGACAGATAGACAGACTGATTGATTGATCTAGCCCCTCTTCTTTCTTTGAGCTCTGAACAGAGTTCATTCTTTCTGTAGAATCCTATCCTGGGCCTTTTGACTATAATTGTATCATTTCCTGAAGAGAGACTAGAAACCTCTTAAAATAGAGAAACTTTGAATGACAGCATGGTATTCCATATTTGTTTAATTTAATTTGTTTAATTTTCTAATTGTACCTTTTGAAAGGTTTCGTCTTCAAAACCAGAGGAAAATAAAATTCGTCAGGAAGATTTAACAAAGATTATAAGTAGTGCTCAAAAGGTTCAAATAAAACAAGAAACTATTGAGTCCAGGCTTTCTGAATTAAAAAGGTAAATAACATTTTTAAATGAAATCCTAATATGCTAGGCTGATACATTTATATATGTTCATGTTGGGGGTTGGAGATTGGTTCCTTCAGTACTTAGAACATGTTGTTGAAGCCAGGAATTTTGAGTGATTTTTGCTAGATTTCATACAGCAGGATGAAAGGTCATTTTTCTATTAAAGTATTTGTAGCCATATACTTTACCTGAATATTATACAGTTATTAAACATTGAGAGGGTTGGGGCACTGGACCCTTCCACATCCCCACTTAAGAATTCTGTGTATTTTTTTTTTAAACTGGGGAGACATATCATAAATAGGTGGTTATGACATTATTACAGTAGTACTGTATGCATTACAGCTCATTTTATGCAATTGTGATTTAATACTGCATCTTCACATTGGTTTACATTTCTCTTAACTGCTAGTGAAGCCATGTATATTCTTTAAGTATGTATGCAGTTCAAATTTATTTTTCAGGGGTCACCTATATTTTCATGATACTGGTGGTAAGAATGTGTAAACCTGGGCACTTAATTTGATTTACAGGTCTTACTGATGAAACAGTAGATTTTGAACTTGGTGTAGGAAATTATTCTGTTTAGGTTAGCTTTCATATGATGTTCACACACAAATGAGGACACAGATTTTAAAAAAAAGTACTACCTATGTTAACCCTTCTTTCTTTTATGGTGGTATCGTAACAATTTTCTATGTGGTCTATCTCTTAGGAAAAAGTAGGACACTCAAAGTAGGAGAAAAAGGACACAAGAGACTTGCCCTACTTGATGCTTTATTTCCATAAAAATGTTCAGTAAAGGAAAAGAAATTATATTGTTGGAAAAGTTATGAGTTTGTCATGTATTTAAGTATGCTTAAAAAAATAGTTTTTTAGTGTTTTCATGTGCTTCTTTTTGAGATAGCTCTTAACACAGTTTCAGAGTTTAACAGACTTGAGTTCAACCCTTACCAAATTAGATGTGTAATCTTGAGCAAAACCTCTAAATTCCTGATGCTGGAGCTGTGTTAAGATAATTACCATTACTACATAGTTGAACTAAAGTTTTCCTAGTCTCATAAAGCTATATATAATAGCAAATATAGTTAAGTTCTTAGGTATTCTTTTTTTTTTTTTTAAAGATTTATTTATTTATGCACACAAGAGCTGGGGTACATGTCAGAGGTACAGGGAGTGAGAGGATTCATCAGAGACAGAGTGGGGAGCAGAACAGGCAGGTGGACTGAAATCTACTGCTGAGGGGAGCAGCGGGCGAGGCAGGAGAGGTCTGCTGCACCATGTGGGTCCCCTCCCCAGCCGGCAGCAGGGATCGAACTCTTGCTGCAGTGGCTGTGGTTTGCTTCACAGTGCGTTGCTTAGCCCACTGCGCCACCAGAGAGGCCCGTTCTTAGGTATTCTTAATTAAAGATAATATGGTCTGGTTTACTGATGGAAATTTTTTTGTTTTAAATAAATGACAATATAGTGAGAATGAGTCACTTTGGAAAGAGGTGTCAGAACTGCGAGCAAAACACGCACAACAGCAACAAGTTATTCGAAAGGTAAGTGTCCGCCCCTTTCCACCTCCCCCCCCAGCTATGACTATAGCCTACATTTATTTAATGAGTACCATTTGTGACCCAGAAATGTCAAAGTCTCCAGTTGCTGAACTCAGTTTCTTCTACATTGGGTATATAGATAATATGTGAAAGTATGAAATTAGACAAATTAAGTCACACAGTATATGTATCTTCTAAATAAAAAGTTTCTCATTAGGTAAAAATGTCATTTGTGTTCCCAGTTAATGTCTCATTAGCTTTGCCTGATACAACTTTAAGATACTTTTATTTTGTAGGAGCATAATCAATAAAATTTCTTGACTTTTTTTTAAACTAAAATAGCTTTATTGTGTGAGGTTTTTTTCTTTTTACTATTAAAGTCATAGATACTCTCTTGGAAGATAAATAATAAGTGTTTTCAAATCAGTTGACCAAATTATGAATTAAATAAATTACCAATGTATGCCATTATTAGTTTGTGCAGAAAAACAATGTAGTATTGCAAAATAAATCCTAGATTTTACTGTCTGAGTTGAAAATTACTAGGAGATCTAAAAATGTCTTTTTTCGTTGTGTCCTTGTGATTTAATCTTTTCATATTAGCTTTCGTATGTTAATAAGTGGTGATGCATGAAAGTAATTAAGGCAGCTATTTTTTGCTCATGAGTAAACTGGACACTAAGTTAAAACGACAGGCAACAGGGTTTTTTTTTGTTGTTGTTTATTTTTTTGTGGAGCAGGAAGGTGGAGAGACTTTCAACTTATTTGTGCTCAAAGGCCTTTAGCTAAAAATAGGGTTATGAATGATAGCATCTGGGTGTAGTAGAACAGGCTGGGAACAGAGATTAATGATAGTTGCAACCTTTGGCATGTAGTCAAAATAGATACACTGGTGTTTTTAAAATTAGTGTATAATTGAAAATTGAATACATAATTCTTCCTAAGTGTTTTTTGTTCCAAGTACACATATTTTCAAACTTTCATAGTGATTCCAGCATGCAGTTATTAGGAACATTTGACTTAATATGATAGATGCATCTTAATCTGTATTTTTAAAATTCATCTTTTTCAGAAAGAAAAATGGAAATTTTTAAATTTATGTTTTCCGTTTTAGATTGTCCAGTTTATTGTTACATTGGTTCAGAATAACCAACTTGTGAGTTTGAAACGTAAAAGGTAAGTTTTGATGATAAAACATTGTGCCTTGTATATAGACAACCAAACATTATAATGATCACCAGCAGTGGCCTACATTTGTTGAGTATATGCCTGTTGTTCCAGATGAACAGTCCTCCCTTGTTAAATTATATTTTGAATATCTCAAGAGTAGTGTTACTTCCTATTGCTCTATCATGCTGATGTTGAGAGATAAGGATAGCTTAAATGGCCAGTGTGCAGACAGCCTTATGGTTTACAAATGAACTGTATTTTTAGTCATATTAGCAATTTAATGTAGCTTTAGAGGATCTGCATAAAGAAAATTCTTAAAAGAGGTCCTATGTTGGAAAAAACTTAATTATTTTTTTTACTTGATTTCTATTAAATCCATTAATAGGGTCTTTAAAAATCTGTGTATCAACCATGGATTATAATACCTGTACTTGTCAGTAACTACCATTGTCACAAAGGAAGTGTAGGAATAGTGGATAAAGGAATAGTTGAGAAAAAAACATTATCTTGTAAGGCTAAAGTTTTAAAAATGTTTGAGTATGTTCAGAACTGTTTCTACTAACTAGTTATATTGCATATTTTTTGCTATGTAAATGCAGGTCATAAAGAGTTATATAATTCAGTCAGCATTGAAGAATATCTGAAAAGAATAGTGTATTATTGTATTTAATAAAAATAGTACAGAAAAAGTCCTAGGTAGACTCATTCCCCAGTTTCTATTCCTAAGATATAAATCATTTTAAAAAGATCCTTGTGTATACATCTATACTAAAAGTCTTTATTTATTATAAAAGTAAATGTGTCTCCGTGGGGATAAATTATTACAAGCAGTTTTGAGTGTTTGCATGTTTGAATCACTAAACTTCATGTATGTGTTCTGATTTTTCAGGCCTTTACTTCTAAACACTAATGGGGCCCAAAAGAAGAATCTGTTTCAGCATATAGTCAAAGAACCAGCTGATAATCACCATCATAAAGTAATTTTTAGTTCAATTTTATTTTATATTTACAATCATAAGCTAAAATTTTTTACTTAAGAATTTGATACATTCAAAGAAATGTCATGAATAGTAATTTGAGTGCTCATCCTCCAATTTTATTAAGTCATGACAGTTTTCATTATTTGCATTAGGTAATTTAAAGAAATAAAATATTCTAAATATGGCTAGAAAAGATACCTTTTCCCAAATTGATTTTTGTACACCTCTCTAGTTTCCTGTTTCACTGTCCTGAATTAGTCACATACTAGTACACTAGTACATATATTATTTCATGGCCATTTTGTATGTGTGAATCCATGAACAATATTTGGTATTATTTTGCATATATCTAAATTTTATATAAATGTCATTTTGTACATAACATTTTGCATTGTAGTTTGTTTTCACCTAGTCTTGCTTTTGAAGTATATTAAAAGATTTAGTTCATTTCAACTATCATAACATTAATTGAATGTTTTGATAATGTAATTATGCGTTCTTCTGTCAGGTTACTTTATTCCAAATTTTATTAAAATGTGCATGTACTACCCTTTTTTATGGTAACAAAAATATTTTTCTTTGCTTTCATTTTTGTTCAGACTCTCTGGAAAATATGTCAGTTATACCCAGTGGCAAATTAGTCCAGACTTTATATTCAATATCTGATAATAATTGTTACTTATAAATTTTAGAATTCCAGATACTGCTTGAGATTATTAAAGCTTATAGATATTTTTTCTGGCATGTCAGAGCTAACCAAAATTTGGTTCTGCTTATCACTGTTTCGAATAATCAATTATACCCATTTTTGTTTTTAGCATTGAAAATTCAAATGCATGAAGATTTGTTAATTTAACTCTATATATTTTTAGGTTTTTAGTGTCTTTTGCCTTTTGTATCTAGTGTTCAAATTTATAGATTTTTGTATTATAGTCATGACCTTAGTTTTGCTTTATATTGAAAGGTCTTTTAATTAGTATACTTACAGTTTGAAAATATCTGTGACTTAAAAACAAGTTTCTGGGGTCTCACTGGTGGTGCAGTGGGTTGAGCACTGCACTACAAAGCATCCACAGCCCCTGCAGCATGAGTTTGATCCCTAACCAGGGAGGTGACCCACATGATGCATCAGATCACTCATGCCTCTCCTGCTGCTTCCTTCAGTAGTGTATTTCAGTGCATCTGCCTGTTCTGCTCCCCATTCTGTCTCTGGTGAATCCTCTCATTTCCCAGGACTGGACTCTGGCCTGTATCCCAGGTCTTGTAAGCATAAATAAATCTTTAAAAAAAATATCCTGCTGAAAAAAATCAGACTAACATTTAACTACTGAATAGTTGAAATGATTTCTATTTTCTATTAATGACTTTAACAAGAAAGAATAAAAAAAAAATCAAAACAGAGTAGCTTGAGTTGAAAATACTGTCCATTAGTACAGTGGTCATCTAGTAAAGCTTGAAATTCTGGAGATGTTTTAACACATTGTTGCCCTTTGTATATAAATAATTAAAATTTGAAGGTCTTTCCATATTAAGGTCCTTAAAGATGAAAGAAATAATGTAGTAGAATGCAGATTATATACCTCATACCTTTGTGAATTCTAATACTTAGACCAATTAGTGTATAAGTTCTGTAAGGGCAGATAACATAACTGTTTTGCTTGCTGTTGTATCATATCATCACATTTGTTAAATACTTGGTGCCCAAATTTTTTTTTAAAGATTTATTTTTATATGCGTACAAGAGCTGGAATACAGACCAGAGTCCAGTCATGGGAAATGAGAGGATTCACCAGAGACAGAGTGGGGAGCAGAACAGGCAGATGCACTGAAACACAAAGCTGAGAGGAGCAGCGGGCAAGGCAGGAAAGGTCTGCTGCAACATGTGGATCCCCTCCCTGGCCAGGGATCGAACTAGCGCTACTGTCCCGGGAATGCTTCACAGTGTAGCGCTCAACCCACTGCGCCACCAGAGAGGCCCCCAAATAAATTTTTAAATGGTATGTTGTCTGATTAGTATAATTTCAATTTTTTAATAAATTTTCTCCTTGATTTTTCAGGTTCCACACAGTAGGACTGAAGGTTTAAAGACAAGGGAACGGATTTCAGATGACATCATTATATATGATGTCACTGATGACAATGCAGATGAAGAAAATATCCCAGTTATTCCAGAAAATAATGAAGATGTTATAGCTGATCCCTCCAAGTAAGAAGATTGTGAAATAAAACCCATAAAAATATTGGCTACTTTACTAATAATCAAATAATTCAAAACTGCTTTATTCCTTAATAAACTCATATCTGACTCACATTTGGGTTATTGAAGCAAAATTAAGCCAAATTGTTCAGTCAAATACTACCTTGCCCCCAACAAAAAGTAGTGAGAATTCACTTTTAATTGTGCATAAACTCTTTAATTGATTCTTATATGAAACATCAATATTTGTGATAAACTGCTCATGCAAGAAATTTAAAACTTACTATGTGGTTTGAGGATAGAATTTCCTTGGAGAATGGATAGAATGAATTTGTCAAATCTGAAAATGTAATTGATTCTTTCTCATATTGCCAATGTAGCTGTAGCCAGTATCCTGATATTGTCATTGTTGAAGATGACAATGAAGATGAGTATGCACCTGTCATTCAGAGTGGAGATCAGAATGAAGTAGCCAGAGAATTACTAAGTTCAGGCAGTGATGGTACCAGCCCTCTCATGTCTAGTGCTGTCCAGCTAAATGGCTCATCTAGTCTGACCACAGAAGATCCTGTGACCATGATGGATTCCATTTTAAATGATAACATCAATCTTTTGGGAAAGTGAGTGCTCTGCTAGTTGTTCTCTAGATTTTTTTTTTTTCTTGTTGACTTCCCACATTCTGTTTCTATTTGAGTGATTTTCCTTTCAGATTATGAACCCATGTAGTCTAAAACTTTCTCTGTTTTGGTTAAGCCTGAGCCCCACAAATGGTATTCTGAGAAAGATTTAGATTTTAGATTAGTCTTGGAATTTCCTTGGCAATTCCTCACACTTCTTTAATGAGTATGTGTTTTGAATGTCTGAAAGGAATGTGTGATTGTGAATATTTGCTTTTTTATCAGGACTGTAAAATAACATATTTTTTATTAAGGAACTTAGAGCATTAAGAAAACTAGAAGTTAGAGATTAAACATTTGTAATTAATAGTTTAAGGAAAAGGATTGTCTTGTTTCCGAATCTTTTTTTCTGCAAACATTAAAGATTTGTGTAATAGCTGTGAGTTTTCAGTTAATGAGTATTTCAGAAATACCAAAAACAACAAAGAGGGAAGGGAGAAGTGAGCACAGTGGACTGTGGTGGTGGACTGTGGGTGATTTGGTGATGGGTGCACTTCGGTGGCAGTACCTGGTGGGGATATACTAATGTACTACTTCTATTAAAAATACATAATAAATAAAAATGAAAAAAGAATTTGTAAGAATTCAGCACTTCTAGGAATTCTTTGCCTACCTAGATTATAATGTGGTTTTAAATATAAGAATAATAAAGCCTAATACCTGATGTTTTCTAAATTTTTTTTCCTTAGGGTTGAATTGTTGGATTATCTTGACAGTATTGATTGCAGTTTAGAGGACTTCCAAGCCATGCTGTCAGGAAGACAGTTTAGCATAGACCCAGACCTCCTGGTTGATGTAGGTACTTTGAATCATATTTGCTATACTGGCAGTTTATGTATTTGTAAATCAATACATAATTTCCCGATATTCTGTACTGTTTTTGCATTTTTTTAAATGAATGGTTTTTATCAGAAAGAATGAACAGATGGTTTTAGGACAGTGAAAGAGGTTTATTACTACACATCTCTGAGTGGTAGTTCAGCTAATCCCTTGTAAGAACATACCAACTCTGTTTACCAGCACTATTAAATCTAGATTTTTGTCTGGACATGTTGCTGTGTTGTTTTGCTCTAGAATAAATTGTCACTGAATAGAAGTCAGTGGAAATTAATAACAGAGATACTTATCCAGGAAACAGAATGGAGATGATACTTAATAATTTGGGAGTTAATATGTTCCACTCAAACTATATTTTTATATTTTCTATTTAATACACACCCACATGCACACACATACTCACCTACCTCCAAATTTTAAGTGTCCTTTGCTCTAATCCCCATCACTGCCTCTATGAACTTGACTCCACTGTTATCTGGGCTATGATTCATATTACCTTTCTGGCACTAAACACTTTTCTTATTGTCTTCCCTCTTGTTCCTACTATTCCTCTCTTCCGTGAAGCTTCCTATGTAGTTTGGTCACATCCAGATGAATCTTATTTTCTTTTGTGTTTACATTTTCTGTTTTGAACATGCTTCTCTGTTATTCAAGAAGGTTCTAGTGCTTCACTTTTTTGTTTTACATTTCTTGCATTAAAATACAAATTCTTTCATATTCTTTTCAAAAGATTCTATAGTCTTGTTCTTTTTTTTTTTTTTAAAGATTTATTTATTTATGCATACAAGCACTGGGGTACAGGCCAGAGGTGTGTGTGTGGGGGGGTGAGAGGATTCACCACAGAGAGCGGGGAGCAGAACAGGCAGATCAACTGAAGTACACTGCTGAGGGGAGCAGCGGGCACAGCAGGAGAGGTCTGCTGCGCCATGTGGGTCCCCTCGCTGGCCGGCAGCAGGGATCGAACTGGTGCTGCAGTGGCTGCGGTTTGCTTCATAGTGTGTTGCTTAACCCACTGCGCCACCAGGGAGGCCCTAGTCTTGTTCTTTTAAGAGCTGCTCAGTCAAGCTGAAAGGAATTACTCCTTATCTCTTTAGTCTTTAATAATTTACCACCTTATCCATCTGTTTCTCATCAGTGTTTGTCAATGTTATATAACTTTATTATTCTTTCAAATCATCAGTGATCCACAGGATGGATTTCACCATTTTTGAAGATTTCCTTTCTATGCTGACCTGTGTTACCATGTGAAGTGAATTCACTATCCATATTAATGAGGCGTACTTAACAGTAACTTGATAACCCCCTTGATTGATTCGATCAGTCACTATCTCACTATGAATCAGTGAACCTTTTAGAATAGCTGACCCTCAAACCACTGAAAGAAAATAAAATTCCGTAATTGTGATCATCTAGTAATCTTTGCAGTCTTAACTAGATCATTTTAGTCCAACTTCGGCACACTTACCGCACTTGTTTGTTCTCAAGACATCCAGTCAGCTCTTTCCTGTTCACAGGGGTAATTTAGTGTTCTTGTTGAAAGCTATGGAATCTCATATTTTCTCAAAGGAAATATTTATATCCGTATAAAGCCAATTTTTACATCTGTATCCTTATGTTTTTCTATATCCTTAATCATTTCCATCAGATTTTAATAGTTAATTGAAACTTCCCTCATCTTAAAACATTTTACTTGTATTAATGTGTTTCTTTGTTGTTTTGTTTCTATAATTTCTTCACTCAGTGCTACAAAAATGACTGGGTATATTTGGTATTTATTACTATATTGCATCTTTGAATGAAACCCTGTATTTTCTTATTTCTTGTTTCTTTACCCTAAACCTGTGCTTTCTCTATTATCTTGATTTAGCCACGTAGACTATAGTGTTTTGGTGTTTTTTTATTATTATTTTTGAATTAGAGTTGGGCTAGTGGAAGATTTGTTTGAATTAGACAGATTTGGGTTCAGTTATTGCCTTATGTTATTTTAGTGGCTATTGTTATTAGCCTTGGTGTAAAGTTAAATCTCTTTTGCACATATATTAAATGTGGCTAATGGTGGACAAGAAGGAATGGTGTGAGGATTATAATTACCAATATTGTTGTTAACACTATTGATTTTTCATAGTGGAATTTTTTCTATTGACTCAGAAGCCCCGGTATCCTTTGTTTTCTTCCTGTCTCCCTAGTCATTCTCTCTTTCCTCTTAAGATTTCTTTCTCCTGCTGTCTGCTACTTGTGAGTATTCCCTAAGGTACCCAGTCTCTTAACCTCTTTAATTTTTTCTACCTTTTCCTGTGTGAAGGGATTTTGGCTTATAGAATTGTTCTCTGATATATTGCTTTTGCTCTTAGTATTTCTTAAAGTAAACATTGCTTGAATTATGATTCCATGCCTTTGTGGTCATCAGTTAGATCTTGCCACAGATTGGTATTTAATAACAAGTTTTTTTCTTTATTTTCTAAACTTAATACTCTTTTCATCTTTTTATTTTATATAATATTGTTCTATAGTATTAAAAGATTTCTCCTTACCCAGGCTAGTAATTCCAAAGTCATCTTGGTTTCCTTAGCTTTATCTAATTCACCAAGTCTTGTGTATTTTTCAAAACCAGTATTTGCAAGCCACCACAACTTTTCTAAGACTGTCATTATTTCGTTGTTGAAATATGCTGTATTATCATAAATTTTAAAAATCTAGTAATAAGTTGCTTTGTTCTCTGAGAGGATAAAGATGGTAAGGGCATGAATAAGTATGCTGAAGAGTTCATGGGTTTCTCTCTGCAGAGTTCATTACTGAATAACCTAGTGTTGAGTGAAACACCAGAGACCTGACCTTAGAATCAAGCAACTGTGTCACCCCTCTCACATGATCTACTTTTTTCTACCTTACACCTTGCTTCTGCTGGGAAAACTTGATAGTATCCCTAATTCAGTGGTTACAGGGAGTAGGTCAAAAAAGAAATGAGTTTTCACTGTTGGTCCTCCTTAGATTCCACTCTCAATAGAGAGAAAAAATAATCAGGCATCTGAGGTGAAGACAAGCTGAGCTGTCAGCAGTTGGCAATCATGTCTGTCTATCTGTTCTTAAGGAAAGAGTTTGATTCTTCCTCATGGATCAGTAGAGGTGACATGAAAGAAGGAAGAATTAATGAAAGGAAGAGTTGAGATATTTTTAGGATTACCATGAATATGTAACTTTAATGAGAGGATCAGTGTTTAGAGAATGTGAGAGAGGTTTTACCAGTGGCCTCTACATTTCATTATATACTGTGAGCCATTGGTATGCTTATTGTCCTAAAATGCGTTAATCACTTGTATTTCATTGTTCATATCATTCCCAAGACTCTTATTGCTAACAGAATGTGGATTTTTCCACTTAGCTTGTCCTTTCTTTACTTTTTAAACTTTATTTTACAACTTATGAATTTTAACATTATTTGCAATGGTAGTCATACCTGTTTTAAGTTACTCCACAACCATTCCTTCTTCTGTTGTCGCTAATACTATAACAATGTACTTTTCCCTACATCCTCTTGTTTCCTAGTTCTAACCATCCTGAAGAGATTGGTACATGTTGCATAGCTTCATCAAGACTTTTTGTTGATCCTGTGTGTATATTGTCTGCCTATATCTGTCTGTATGTGTGTATTTTCCTTCTTTGTCTTTCTCTTAAAACTATTTAGTACTTTTGAGACCCATCATAAATTATTATGATGCTAGATTATATCTGGTCATATGTTGTTGTTGGATTTTGTTCTTATCTTGCTTAATAGATTGTAAGCTCCTAGAGAGCAGGAATAGTATCTTCATCTTGTATTCTTTATGATGCTCAATAAATCCTTGCAGAATGAATGACTTTGAAACTTCTGACTTAAAAAAAAGTTTTTATCTGTATTACTGACTGGTTTAAGGAATTCAGTAAACAGTGGTCTTAGCATTCCTTTGCTAGTTGAGGTGAAAATAACCATCAAGAGGGTATGCCATTTTGTCAGAGTATCACTTCAGATATAATCTAGGAACTGCTGTCATAGAGAAGATTCTATAAGTTTAACACATGTTTAGCCAGGTGTAGTTAGCAAAGGCTTAGTGTCAGGGCAGGAAACTCAATCCTGGGTGCTACTTAAGGCTAAAGGCATTAGATTTATTTATTTATGCACACAAAAGCTGGGGTACAGGCCAGAGTCCAGGTAGATAAGAGGATTCACCAGAGACAGAGTGGGGAGCAGAATAGGCAGACTGACTGAAATACACTGCTGAGGGGAGCCAGCGGGCAAGGCAGGAGAGGTCTGCTGCTCCAGGTGGGACCCCTCCCCTCGATAGTCAGTGGCAGGGATTGAACTCATGCTGCAGTGACTGCAGTTTGCTTTATAGTGTGTTGCTTAACCCGGTGGGCCAACAGAGAGGCCCAAAGTTAAAGACATTAGGAAGGAAAAAAATGATGAGTGGGAGGTGGGGAAAACAACATTTGTCTCAAGTGAAACAATAGACACTTATAGAGAAATTCTTAACATCTAATTCACGGGATAGTTTGCTCTGCTATTGTTTGTTTTTCTTTCTGCTTTTCTCTTCCAAACTTGTTTTACTATATGGAAACTTCCTAGTGCAGGAGCTACATATCTTCACCCAACATGGCTGTATAAAATTTTTGAACACACAGTAAATTCTTTTTTAATATTTTTAAACTTATCATCTTTCTTGTTTGGTCTTTCAGCTTTTCACTAGTTCTGTGCAGATGAATCCCACAGATTACATCAATAATACAAAAGTAAGTTTTAATTCATGTTGCTCAGGACCCATAGCTGTAAGAATCTGAAAAAAAGTCCTAGTAAGTAGAGAGAGCAGTATCACTCCAAGTTATAAAAAGCATTTTATATTCTCACCTATTATGTGTGATCAAGATAGTAAAATTCTAGAGTAAAAAAGTAGCTTTTGATAATGGGGCAAATTATTGCCCAATTCTACTGGCACTTATGTAGTTAATTGCCAGAATGAAATTAGTGTTCAGGTTTTTGGGAGATTACTGGACTAAATTTGGCATATTCAGGTATATTACTGAAACAAATTATTAAAATATGATTGTTTTATGTTTTTATGTGCTTTGTTTTATATTCTTATTCCTTCTATAAGGAAATTCACAGCATTTCTGTTAAAAAAATTATTGGTACCTATAGTCTTCTGTAAGTTCCTTCATTATTAGCATAGACTAAAAGCTTAGGGATTTATACTAATTGTAGGCTTTTCAAGTTGAAACAATGTGGGATGTATTTTGGACTTTATTTTAAAGTAATGGTTCTGTTGTTTTTCTAAACATACAGGAACTGCAGTTGGGATTAGAAAAGTAATTCTTTACAACTGGTCTTTAATTAGTAATAAAGGACCATTTGAAGTTGCTAGACAAGATGTTTAAAAAACATCCTGTTATTGTGTATAGCTTATTGTCTTTAACAGGTATATACTATACTCTTGTGTTTGTACAAGACTTTTAGTAATCCCTGTTATTCATTGAATTCAAAGTTACATCAAGTCCTCAGAGATTTATTCCAACTCTAGATTCGTAATCTAAAAATGAATACCTATCAAATAAATAAAGGTGATTAGAGTGAGGGGGGTGGATGGAATTTTTCTGACTTTGTCATGTGTGAGAATAGCCTATTCACATTTTCTGAATATTCGGTTTATAGCATAGGTAACTTGAAGTTGAAAGAAGTTATAAATTGTTGAACTAGAAAATTGATTATAAAACTGTTTGATTTTATCAGGGACTGGTATACTCTTTCTGTTATAGACCTATTAACACATATTTCAGAATTGCTCTTTATATGTTCTCTCTCATAGTTACTCACTTTGCAATTGTAGTATCAAAGCAGCCATGGACAATAACAGAATGAGTATGGCTGTGTTCCAGTAAAACTTTACCTACAAAACCAGGAAGTTGAATTTGGCATGTAGACCATAGTTTTTATAGATTTGTATTTCAATAAATGTGATTATATTACTGAATGTTAGACCCATATCATACATTCATTTAGTGACTGTGCTGTGTTGTTTGTTTATTGCTAGGCATTGAGCCATTTCTGGATCACCTACCTTACTACAAAAAAAAATAACTTCAGTTCAGTGTTCATAAATAAACAGTTAAAAAAACCAGTGGTGTATTATTTTACAACATTATACAGCTGTTAAATTTGAGAGACACTTTCATTATACTTACAGAATTGAGATTAACTTTTTCAAATAATTGGCACATCAATGTCATTCTTTTTTTAAAAATTACAGTACTTTCCTCATAAATCAGGATGCCTTAGTTTTTCTTTAGTACAGCAATCTTAAGTGACCACAGCTAATAAATACATATTTGCATGGGAGATTAAACCCATTTATTATCCTGGTTCTTATATTTTCAAATAGTAATAGTGACATCCTTGAAAAGTACTTATCTTAGGAAATATAAAAATAATGATGGTTTTGCATTTAGGTGGCTTTATTCTGCATTAATGTTTATTATGAATGATAAATATTTTTATGTAAATTTTGGGAAAGGTTTAAGTAGTTTTTATTATATCATGGGGCCATTATTTTCTCTCCATTGTAGAAACTTTACTGATTCATTTTATAATGAACAAGGGAATAATGGGAATTAGTATGTTTGTTATATATGCTTAATCAGCATGCAAATATCTGAGACTTACAGCTGTTCAGAAACATTGTGAACCTCTGCACCTCAAATTGAACATCGCTGAAAAGAGCACTGAAGAACTTAACATTATTTAATCCCCTTGCAGTTAGATGTAAAGAGAGAAGACAGTGGTTGAAAGAAGCAATTCAGATGACAGCAAAGAACTGAGAGTCACAAAGTGGAAATGAAGAAACACCTCCTCAACTTTGAGGCTTCCAAATCTAGAGAGAAATAGTTTTAAGGATGTCACCATGTTATACTGAGCTACTCTAAATATGTTCACTTATGCTAAATATTCTGTTTTATGAGTAAAGAGAAATGTAATACACTTAGTCAAAACTGTTTAAAGTGAGTTTGTTTAAAGAATTATCTATTAATTAGCAATTTGAAGTCAGTCATCTGTGATTCATTCCCATCCTTTATCCTTAACAGATCCTGTCTATTCTGTTGAAATGCCCCTCTTCTTATCATACTTACTGTTATCCTAGTTCAGATTCTTTAGTTTCATCCACTTGATGACAGCAGTAGTTTTCTTAGCCAGTCTTGTTACTTCTACTTAATTGTCTTTCTCTTTTCCGATGTGTGCCCTTCTTTTATATTTCCGATAGTGTACCAATATGCATACATTGTGCCAGGTTTTTAAAATATCTTTTGCTCTTTTACAGAAACACAAAATATGAAGCAAATATTTTTATATTGTTGTTTTCTCTTTTAGTCTGAGAATAAAGGATTAGAAACTACCAAGAACAATATAGTTCAGCCAGTTTCAGAAGAGGGAAGAAAATCTAAACCCAAAGCAGGTAGGTATATGTGCACATATATACACACACGTATATACATGCATACACTTGTATACCTAGTATTAGTTTGTATAGATTTTTTAAAATTAAAAACTGGAAAACTAAGCCAAGGAAAGTTATCTATACAGCAGGTCCTAAATAACATTGAACATCATTTTTTTATAATGTTGATGAGAAGAAAATAATTCCAGCCTGATAGTAAATAAAATGTGGTTGAAAGTTTCACAAAATATATTTCTGAAAACCCCTGCTCACATGATCACATGTGTTGTGTGCTAGATTTTGAGAGAGTGTTTCTTTCAGGTACTTCAATGAGTTTAAAGGCACAGATTCTAAGCACCTATTGATGACTGAAGTTGGACCTTATTGTACAGTTAAACACTGAATGTATGGTCTCAGTTTTGTGCATAATATGTCAAGGAATATTTTATAGGGAAAATTGATGAGGTAGTTGGCAAATTTCTTGTGGTTCATTTTTTCTCATTTAACTTTAGGAGAACTGAAAGAACCCTCATTTCTTAATTGTTCAGTAAGGCTTAACTTCCTTGACTTGAACATTTTAAATTTACTCACACACAGTGTCCTATTTCTTGTTAAACCAGGTAAGGGTAATTGTATAGGTGCACATTTCTTTTTCCGTTTTTTTCCATCTTCAGCTTCAACTCTGTATATATAACCTGGTGATAAAAACACTTTTCTAATCTTTTGTCTAGACAAGCAGCTTATCCAGTACACTGCTTTTCCACTTCTTGCATTCCTGGATGGGAACCCTGCTTCTACTGTTGAACAGGGAAGTACAACATCTTCAGAAGTTATGTCCACTGTAGATAAACCCATAGAAGTTGATGAGCTTCTGGATAGCAGCCTGGATCCAGAACCAACACAAAGTAAGCTTGTACGCCTGGAACCGTTGACTGAAGCTGAAGCTAGTGAAGCCACACTGTTTTATTTATGTGAACTTGCTCCTGCACCTCTGGATAGTGACATGCCACTTTTAGATAGTTAAACCCCCAGGAAGTGGACAGTGTATGTATATATTCATCAAAATGATGAACTATTTATTTTAAAGTATCATTTGGTACTTTTTTTTTTGTAAATTGCTTTGTTTTGTCTAATCAGATACTGTGGAATAGAAAGCACCTTTTGCTTTTCTCACTAACCACACACTTGCAAAGCTTTCAGATGTTACTCAGCTATTTAGGTACACAAGATTTAATGCACATTATTGGCATATCTTTAAGTTGGATTCAAATGGCAATTTCCCTTCAATTATAGTAAATTGGATTTCTTTTTTTACATATATGCCTATTAACCCCAGTTAAACTTTTGTTTGTCTTACTTGTTTGATGCTGTCTGTTCCCATTGAGTGTAAGTCACTAGAACTAATGGTAGAATTCTTAAAACTTTGTCTGTTCCAGTTGCTTTCATTAAGTATTTTTCACTTGGCATACTTTTAAAACTGGGAACATAAAGTGCCTGTATCTTGTAAAACTTTCTTTGTCTTTCTTGGTTCAGAGAAGTTCATTCATGTTCAACAGGAAAGGCAAAGTATACATGAGTGCTTGCTGTCTTACATGGTTCCAGCTCTCTATATATAGATTGAAGGGGATGGGATGGCATCAACCCTGTCCACTTCACTGGACTAGTTCTAAGTAAAATTTTTCTGGTTTTTTTTTTGAACCATACTATTTAGTAAAATAAATATAATGAATGTTGTGTACTAGTGTCTGTTATGTGCCTTCTTTGTAGATGATACCCACTGAAAGTAGACTTAAACTGTAAACTGTGTCAATTGTCCCTTCTTAATGTGAGTCACATCAAGATCTTTTTGCCTCATCTCTAAAGATAAACTGTATTACGACAAGGAAGGAATATAATGTCTCTAATGTGTTTTAGAATTCTTCTTTGTTTAAAAACTATATTGACTTGCTTTCTGTTTGTAATAAAGAACTGAGAGAAATATACCTCTCATTGTCCCAAATGAGGTAAGACATTATCACTAGATGCTACCAAGGGCCCATAGTTTTTGCCCAGAGAGATCACCTCCTTTTGGAACAGTTGCTCAGGAGGAACTTAGAGACTTAATATAAGGCCAGAAGACCTCTTTTATCACTTAAAGAATTTCACTTTCAAGCATAGAACTGGAATCGAGCAGTTAATATCTGAATATTTTATAGTGGTATTTGATAAGGAATTACAAATTGCCTTCATGTGACCATATTTTGTTTCTCAGTATCCTGTACTTTTTCTTACTGTGGAATAAAATTACTAAAGCCTAGTACATAGTCATAGGAAACCCTTTCTTAGAATATCCTAAAATGTTGATGAACTAATTTAGGACCCTGGAAAGTTTTCCCATATATGCCTAGGATAACATGTTCCCTAGAAAAAGTTAAGGTGAGAAATAGAGGAGTTCAAGTATAGAGATAACTTCAGAGACTTTTTCCCTTCCCTTCCTCACTGTGTGGTAAACTCAAGTGTTTACTATCTGGGTTCATGTTGGAGCTTTAAAAGTACTGTAAAAATAATTTTGGAAAGTTTTATAACCCCCTAGTTCTGAGATGACAGTTAAGAATTTATTTTTTAATCTTAAGTTTTAATAGTTGGAAGGAATTTAGGACATTGTTAATACTTCTGTTTTTATTGTTACATGTGTCTTTTAAATTTACCTAAATACATCTAAATACAATAGTGATTTGATATGAACCAGCATTTATCCTATCTTTTAATAATATTAACCCTATTTTTTATTATGCTTGAAAGTCATACAATGAAGATACATTTCTCTACAAATATATTTGAAGTTGTTTCCTTTAGCCTTAAGATTCTAAGCATTAAAAAAAGTTGTATCAAATTATAAATACAGGGGATCGAAATGGTACAAATATATGTGGCAGAGACTGTTTACTGACTACCAAATGATTTCCTATTCCTATTATGCAGTTAGATTGCTCCCACCTTTGTAAACAAGAGTGATTATGTGACTGAGTTTTAATATATAAAAGAGTGATTTATAGAAGTTCTAGGTCTGATCTGTGAAAACTTCCTCCATGCAATTCTCCTTGCTCTGTGCTCCTTCACTGACATGATACTGAGTAATATGTGGCTTCTGCTGCTTAGAGGAATGCTATCACTAATCCTAGACATCAATTACAGGCTTTAGGTAAAGAAAGGGTAAACTTTTACTATTTCCTGCTTCTGAATTTTATTTTTTCGGTTGATCTCATATCTTTGTATTCACTAATACAATATAATCCAAATTTTTATCTGTTGTTAAACATAAAATTTTACAAGAAGTACATCTTTTAGTGGGGTGTACAGGTCATGGGGTTTTTTCTCCATGTGTTTTTTTTGTGTCTGGAGATGAATATTATAATTATCAATAGAGCATTAACTTCATTTTTTACTTTTATAGATAGAGTTCTTTTTATGTATAAAAAAGTAAGTAGATGAGATTGGAAGGAATTTTGTTAATTTATCAGGTGGTGATTTAGGTCATCCTTTGTTCAAAGCAAAGACGTAGAAACATCTGAACTCCAAGGGTTGTTTTTTGTTTTGTTTTGTTTTTTAATACCTGGTTGAGTCACTCTCATACCAATATGAAAAATTGTCTGTTTGTTGTATTTAGAGATTTGATCAAAAGTAATACGTTAACAAGATTTAGAACAGATAAAGAGGTATGTCTTTGTTTTGTCAAATGTGAAAAGTGTAATTGTTAAGAAAGATGGTGCCTTGTCCTGAGGCATCTTTTCAGACAGAACAGCTTTATGAAAGAGTACATGTGGAATTTGAAAGTCTGGAAACAGATTTCATAAAAGATATCCAGCTTGTTTTTACCAGAGGAAGTTGCATTTGTACAATCTAGAGTACCACATTAAAAAGACAGTTAACTTAGTGGGTACCCTGCATCTTCATCCTACTTCCAATATTCTTTTGCCCTCGGGAGATGTAAGTAGGGCACTGGGAGATAGCTTGTGACTTAGAGAGCTATGTATTCTCTTAGAGTGTATCACTACGTGTTTCATATGAATAATCTGAGAAGCTGAAGTTTGCAAATAAATGGTCTGCAGGCTGTAAAAATGACCAAATAACACTTATGTGGAAGAATTAGGGTCTTCAACTTTCAAGCATATATGAACTACCTTTTGAGACATGGTTACCATTAATTATGCCATAAATTAGTGAATTTTAAGGAGTAGGTATCAGATAGGTTAATTACAACACAGGTAAATGAACCTTGGCAGTTTTAAGGATGATTGGCCTGGTGTTTTGTAGAATGTCTCTTAAATTGGGGTTACCTGGCATTTCCCCATGATTAGATTGGATGTTTGATTTGTGGGGAAGAAGAGACAAATGAAGTGCCTTTTTCAACATATATCAAAGGTACAAGCTGTTTACTTGACTTTTTACTGTTGTTCATCTTGACTTAATAGATCAAACATTTCTGTGAGCCTAAAAGTTCTGTGATGCCTATCACGCAGTCTCAAAAACAACCCAGGTATTCCTACCTACAAACAATGGTATTTTATGTATTCTTATCTGCCAGCCCTTACCACAGATTTTGGACTTGTCAGCCTTCATAATCAATGAGTCAGTTATCTGTATTGTCTTTCTCAATATATATACATACTCAATTGCTTCTTTTTCTCTGGATAACCTTAATACACTCACTAAAAAAGCAACAAAAGTTCTCTTTATCCTTTATCTTAGCACAAAGAAAATAATGGTAGAGGAATAGAACATCTTTTGTCCAGTGCACATAGATGGTTTTCTGGTCTGTCATAGGGCTCTACTAAAAAGGATGTTACGCTAGCTGATAAAAAAAATAAGATAAAGGATAAACACATTTCTGTAAAACACCCTCTAAGAGGATGGAAAGGTAAAATTAAAGACTAGGGAAAAATATTTTGCAAACAAATTGAGAAAGGACAAGATAGAATATGTTAGGATCTCTCAAGACTCAACAGTACTAAACAATCCAGTTAGAAAATGCTCAAAAGACATGAATAGACATTTAATCAAAGAGGACATGTGGATGGCAAATAGCACATGAAAAAATATTTGACATCACTGGTCATTTGGGAAAGGCAAATTTAAACCACAGTCAGATATCACAACATTACTATTAAGAATGGGTAAAATACGGCCTCCCTGGTGGCACAGCAGGTTGAACGCCATACTGTGAAGCATCTGTGGCACAGCAGCGTGAGCAGGGAGGGGCCCACGTGGTGCAGCAGACCTCTCCTGCGTCGCCCGCTGCTCTCCTCAGCAGTGTGTTTCAGTTGATCGCCTGTTGTTCTCCCGGTTCTGTCTCTGGTGAGTCTTCTCACCTCCTGCTACTCTGGCCTGTACCCCAGCTCTTTTATGCATAAATAAATAAATCTTTAAAAAAAATAATGGGTAAAATAAAAAATGATAGCTTCAAATGCTTATGAGCATGCAAAGAAACTGAATTATAAATATTATATTTATGGTTGAATATGAAATAATATAAATTTGGAAAACAATTTAGTAATTTCTTTTAAAACATTCAACTCATCCACAGTGGTCCCTCTCTTCACTGATTCTAAGTACTACTAAGCTCATCTTTTCCATATTGAAATAATACTAATATGACCTTTTGGAATTGCCTTCCCTCCCTAGCCCACCCCCAGGTTTATTGAGAAATAATTGACAAACATCACTTAAAGGCATACAACATGATTGTTTGATTTATATATACTGTAAAATGATATTTTAAAATATATATTGTTTTATATGAACAAGTGAACATTAGGCTCAGCTAACTTATTATCATCTCATACAGATATAATAAAAAAAGTTCTTGGGACAATTTTTATTATACTTGAAGGAGCATTACATTATATAACATTTCAGGTATGCATCATTAAAAACCAAACATGTATGTACTGCATTAAATTCACCACTAAAAGTCTAATTCTATATCCCTCACCTGTCAACTGATTTCCTTTTATCCTATTTCACCACCTTTCTTCCCCCTTTCTGGTGACCACTAAGTTTTTGTTTTATGTAGTTTATCTATTTGTTTTCTCTGCATACCAGATATGAGTGAAATTATATGGTATTTGCATTGTCTGGTTTATTTCACTAGCCATAATAACCCTCTAGGTCCATTGATGTTGTAAGTAGCAGAATTTCATCCTTTCTTAAATAGCTGAGTGATATTCATTGTGTGTATATATATCGCATATTTATCCAGTCTTCTGCCCATCGACATTTGAGTTGTTTCTAGCTCTTGACTGTTGTTAATAATGTTGTAGTAAACAAGGTGACATACGTATCCCTTTGAATAAAGCTTTTGTATTTTTCAGGTAAATACCCAGTGGATAACTGGATAGTACGAAATATTTCACAATTTTTGAGGACTCCATATTGCTTTGCATAATAGCTGTACCAGTATACATTCTGATCAATAGTGTACAAGGATTCCATTTTCTCCCATCTCCAATACTTGTCTCTTATCACTGGGATAGTAGTCATTCTCACAAGTATGAGGTGTCTTGTCTTGATTTGCATTCCCTACAGCAAGACATGCACATATTTTCATGTCCCTGTTAGCAATCTGTATGTTGTCTTTGGAGAAGTATTTATTTTTATCTTCTGTCATTTTTAAAATAGGGTTATTTGTTTATTGTCATGTTTTATGAATTCTTTGTATATTTTGGATTTTTATCCCTTGACAGACATGATATGGAAGCATCTCCCATTCAGTAGAGCATCTTAGTTTTGATGTAATTTTCTTTTACTGTCCAAAAGTTTTCTAGTTTGATGTAATCAGTTGGAGGGTGAGGGATGTGTTTTTGCTTTGTTTTCCTTGCTCTTAAAATTGTGTCCCTAAGCATATTCTAAGGTCAAGGACATATTGCCAGTTTTTTTTCATGTATTTTATGACTTCAGTTCATATGTTCAAGCCTTTATAAAATCCATTATGAACTAATTTTTGTGTATAATATTAGAGTTATCTAGTTTCATTCTTTTGTATCTGACTATCCAGTTTTCCCAATACCATTCATTGAAGAGACTTCCCTTGCTTCATTTAAGCTCTTGGCTTCTTTGTCATAAGTTAATAGTACATAAATGTGTGGTTTTATTTCTGGGTTCTTGATTCTATTCCATTGACCCGTGTGTTTTTTTCAATAAAATACTGTTTTAATTGCAAGTTCTTTGTAGTAAAGTCAAAGAATATGATCTCTCCACTTCTGAACTTTTTTCTCAGAAGTATTTTTTTGCTAATTGGAATCTTTTGTAGTTCCATATAAAATTAATGGTTTTTATGGTTCTATTCCTCTGAAGAGTGCCATTGGGATTTTGATATGGATAGAGCTTAATATATATATTGCTTTAGATCATGTATCCATTTTAGAGATGTTAATTCTTCCAGCCTATGAGCACAAAATCTTTCCCTTTTTTTCATTTCTTGCAACAATGTCTTATAGTTGTCAGTGTACAAATCTTTCACTTCTTTGATTAAATTTATTACAAGTTATTAATAACTTTTAATGTGATTGTAAATGTAAATGGGATTGTTTTCCTGATTACTTCCTATTTATTATTTGCATATAGAAACAACTCGTACTTGCATACTAATTTTGTAGCCTTAAATTCACTATATTCATATTATTTCTAATAGCTTTCTACTAGCATCTTTAGGAATTTCTGTATATGTCATCTTAAAGTAGTGATAGTTTACTTTCCACTTAGTTACCTTTTTTTATATCTTTTTCCTAATTGTACTTGTTATCACGTTCAACACTATTGAATACTAGTGGAAATGGAAATCCTTGTCTTAGAATCTTGATCATAGCAAATAAGCTTTCAGTTTCATCAAGTATGATATTGGCTGTGGGCTTATCTTATAAGACCTTTATTATTGATATATTGAGGATTTTTATTATAAAAGGATGTTAAATTTTGTCAGATTTTTTTTGTCTTAATAGGATCATTTGGTTTTTGTCCTTTTGTTAATGTGTGTCATGTTCATTGATTTGCATATATTGAACCATCCTCCATTCCTGGGATTAAACCCTATAGATCATGGTATGATTCTTTGTATTGTTGAATTCTGTTTTCTAGTATTTTTGTTCAGGATTTTACATCCATGTTCATCAGAGATATTGGGCTTTAACTTACCTTTTTTGTATTGTCCTTGTCAAGTTTTAGAATCAGGTAATGTTGACTTCATCAAATGAATTTTGTAGTTTTCATCCCTTTCAGTTTTACAGAAGACTTTGAGAAGGATAGTTTTGTTGTGCATGCTTGAAGGTGATCCTGGACTCTTCATTCATGTGTTCAAAAGAACCACTTGGAATCTGAGCAATGTACTCCCTATAAATTATTAGACCTAGAGTACTGGGTTTCATTCCTAACTGTAAAATTTAGAGTGGCCAGTGGCTTGTGGTCTCATTTCTAGTAAAATCTTATGTCAGGAAGGTGAGGCTTTATTGGCAGAACCAGAGTAGTGTTACCATGTTGAGGACTTCTCATAATCCCAGAATTTGCCAGTGGAAAGGTTGAAATCATATTTTTTTTGGACTGAATGTATTACAAGTATTCAGAGAGCTATCATGGGGTCACCATGGGTCCTATAAAATACACTTGTGAAGAGACATTAAAATTTTATCAGAGAGAATGTAAAGCCGTATAGCAGATACCAAATGCCAGAGAAAGTGAAAGGAATTGCTGCTTAAGAATTCTTTAGTTTGCATCAAAAGAACTAGAGTAGTGTGAGATACATAAGTAGAAATCTGGAGAGTTGGAAGGATGGTACCCCAAAAGTGAAAGTAACACTTAAAACATCATCTTGGTCATACCCCTTACCCTGCTGTTATCTGGTATTCTTTAAAAGTTTGGTAGAGTTCACTAGTGAAGCCATATGATCCTTGGTTTTTGTTTTGGGGGAAACTAGTGATTACTGTTACAGTTTCCTTAGTCAAGTTTTGTCTTCCTGATTCAGTCTTGGATGTTTTTATGAATTTGCATATTTCTTTTGTAATTTGTTGCCACTTGGCCCTCATATTTTCATGATACTTTGTATTGCTGTAATGTGATGAAAACTATTAGGATTTACTTTTTTTAAACAACTTTCCTGTATTTCATATAGCAGTGTTAACTGTAGTCATCATGTTACATATTGCATTACTCCATTTCCCTACCTCTACCTCTATTAATCACAAGGCTCTGAGTTTGATTTTTGACACCATGTATAAATGAGATTCTTTATTTTCCTTATTTTATGTAGCCTAATACCTTTGTGGCCCATCCATGTGTCACAAACAGGATTTTTTTTTTTTTACAGTGATTGACTATTTCATTAGTCATGTATCACTTAAGCTTCTGGTCATTAATGGCTCATAGATGAGCGTTATCCCAATAGACTGTATTAGATAGCCTTAGGTTTATAGGCTGTTCCACCTGTTTGCGTGTTTGCGACATTCACACAGTGGCAAAGTTGCCTAAAGATTCCTTTCTTAGACCTATCTTCCATTATTGTGAGTCATAGCTGTGTATGTGCCATATATACACTAACCATTCATCCATTAAGTGGACACGTAGGTTGTGTCTGCCATAGCTATTATTAATGCTGCTGCTGAGAACATGGGGATTGCAGATACCTTTTCAAGTTAAGTGTTTTCATTTCCTATGGAGATATGTGGAGTGGAATTGCTAGATCATATGGTAGTTCTATTTTTAACTTTGTGAGGATATTCCATAGTTGTACTAATTAATAATCTTAATTAATAATCTGACAGTGCACTAAGACTTTCTTTTCTTCACATTCATACTTGGCATGTTGCTTGATGACAGCCATTCCAACTGGTGTTAGTCTGTAGTTTGCATTTCCTTAAGACTAGTAGCATTTAGCATCTTTGCATTTGCCTGTTGACTTTTTGTGCAACTTCTTTGTAAAAATGCCTACTTTACCCTTTTTTTAACTTTTTGTTTGTTACTATAAGTTGTGTTGATTCCCCTATCAGATATAATTTATTTTTTTCTCATTTTGTCAGTGTTGATCTCTTACTATGCATGTACTTTTTAGTTGTAATCCACTTGTTAAATTTTTTGTGCATTAGGTGTCCTATCCAGCAGTCACTACTAAGATCCAGGTTAAGGATCTTTGTTCCTGTTCTATTTGCATCTTTAATCCATTTTAATTTTTGAGTATTGTAAGACAGGGGTTGGGATTAGCTTTTTAATGCAGCATTCTTTTCTTGAGAGCCACTCAAGTGGTATATTCCAATAGTTCATTCTTTCTTCAGTAGTATATACATGATATGATGCATTATTTTATGTTTAGGCATTCACCTGTTGATGACATGGCGTTTCCAGCATAAGCTATTAAATTAAGTGACTAAAAACGTTTGAGTACAGGTTTTTATGTGAATTAATTTTTCTTTCTTTGGGGTAAATACCCAAGAATTTTATGGATATTGTCTTGCCCATACTAATGGAGAAACTTAGATCATTTTAAATCAATCTTGTGGGTTAGAAGATCTTATTACTTTTATTTTTTTAGTAAGGGATTTTTAAAAAATATACTATCCTAAGTGTTGGGGAAAGAACCATCAGTTGGCAACTCAGGAATGTCGTCTAGGGGACACAGCAGGTACAAGATAACTATCACATGGTTAAAAAAAAATCTCCAAACTGATCTACCTTCACTAGGTTCATAGGAGAATACAACTTTCTGAGATCTGACTTTAGAAGTTACTTACAGAGAACCGAAAGGATACATATCACTTTAAAACAACTCAGTTTTTCAGGTCAAAAAATGAACAGTTTTTTAGTGCTAGGTTCTTTTTACAGGAGTTGTTTGTTAGTAATATAGCCACCTAAATTTGACTTGCTAAATATTAAATCACAATATACTTTCTCTGAATTCATTTATTTAGAGATAGAACACAGCCATTCAAAATCATGGAACACAGTATCAACACACACAATAAAACTGGAGAATTTGAATTGTTACATTTCATTTCCGTTGATATCTTAAAAGAAGCAGATGTAGATTTTAAGATGCATTAAGTCACTAATGACACAAATAACTAAGAGTTTCTATTGAAGCTAACAGTCATAATGCTTCATTTGCAAGTTGAAAGGTTATACCTATTTTTTATTAGATGGCAGCAAATATGAAAGCATTTAAACATCTTTTGAACTGTACAGTGTACTGTAAGCATTTTATTCTACAGCATTCCATCATACTCCTGATCTCAAGTTTACAGGTAGAAGACATGCTAGACACCAGCAATCCACATCATATAGATTACTAATGAGGTGTAAAATCTATTATGCATTTACTTTGAATAGAAATTATTTTCCAATGCCAGAAAGAATGTGTTATTTTTGGCAGACTTGGAATTTCCCACCTTTGTCTCCGAGATGTTTAAGTCTTTGCTTCAGTTTCACTTTTTAAACAAGGACTTTGTTTTTAAACCAGATTTTGTTTCAAAGTGATTTTCATGACTTCCCTGTAGCCTTCAGTTATCCTTTATAAAAACTCTTTATCTTTTGAACCCTAGCATCTCCATTGACCCTATACTTCTGTATTTGTAATCACCAAAACAAAATTCACCGTTGATAAGGAAGACCATCCCGGCCCAGAATTATTATAACTTAATTGGATATTCAATTTAGTACCTACCAATCTGACAGAATCTTTGAAGGCCCTGTACCTCAATTTCCTGCATAAGCTACACTTGTCCATCGAACCCTCCTCCCTATGTAAATTTTGATCTTAGTAAGCAACATTCTTTGCAGTCTCCTATAGGGCAAGGCATGAAGTATTTCAAAAGGCAGCCTTACATTTTTTTTGTATACTTTCTAAGTCACCAAGTTCCTACATGATTTAAAAAGCAAACTGTTAAGCAGTTTTGTTTTTACTTTTAATTTCACATGTGCAGCAATGATAAACCTAATAATGTCTACTTTTCCTAACTTACCAACATACTCAGAAAATTCTTTTGATTCATTCTAACACACATAGCAATGATTTGGCAAGAATAATGAATAAAATGGCAAGCAGTAAAATCTAATTCATGCCAAAACACTGGACAGGTTACATGGGAAGTCCACATATACAACAACAAAAGTTGGAAACACTGTTAATTTCAAATAAACAATGATCAAAGTGGGACTTTCATGCTATAAGTCCCATTCAGTCAAAATCACGGTTTGTGAGAACAAGTGGTGCCACCAGTGTCCAAACATACAGCACAATGCCAATCCAACTAGAAGAGATTTTCACCCAGACAGCTGTCCACTGACTTTTCATCTCACGTGAAGGTTCATACCTAAAATTTAAAGAAAGAGGGGAATCTGGATTATTAGCCATTTATTAAGCTACTAAGCTTCATTACTTCAGAAATGTTTTGTGTATACAATTTGATTAAACAGTAGACAGTTGCTGGATTATCAATCAGCTGCCTTGTTTTCCATACCTCTTCAGTAGCTGATGTGAAAGTAATAGTCAAATTCTTTAGAAAAGTTAAATACAGAGAGCTCCAAAGATGCTCTTTTACATAATAGTCTGTTATTTCTGAATTAGTAGTTATTAGCAAAGGGAATGGCATGTGAATTCTGGGTAATAAATAACACTAACATGGTAAAACTTAGCAATCTTACCCTGTCCTGTTAAAGTATAATATAGTCAAAGTGTATAAGAGAACCCTGCCCATGACCCTCCACCCTCTCAGATTTAAGAAACTAGGAAGGAAATATATTCTAAATTAAGGTTTTGTGTTAATGAAACATACAAAACAGTTCTGATCAATTATCTTAACATTTAAGGGCATGAATTATTCACAACTATTTGGATTCTTAAACTTTAATATGCTGCAGTGGGAATTAAAATAATGTTTTGGTGTTTACTTCCCCTTAATGATAAATGCTGCTTTCAAAGAAATCAAGGCCAAAACAAAATCAAACAAAAAACAATAAAAAACCAAAACCTTTTCCTACATCTTCTGCTGATATTCAGTCTTCTTACAGATTGTTGAGGCTATTATGCACTGAAAGTTAACAAAAACAATAGTCCAAACCACATGGTTGAACTTGTTGGATCTTTTAGTGATCAAGTGGACAAAATTAGAATTCTTTATAACAAAATAATGTAAATCACTACCTTCCTATTATCAGACATAAAACAGAAGAAAGCATATATTATAGTCTTAAAGATTTCTAAGGATTCATGTACAGAATGTTTAACAAATTTTGAACTAAATAGAATAGGTACTTTTCAGTGCACTTTTGGTGAGCTTTTATGCACTACTGGTTACAGTTTTATAATACAGAAAACTAAAACATTGCTGGATCAATCAACATATGTAAGAGTTTCATGATTTCTATTTCAGTCACTTAGATTGGAAATATATCACTGTTATTATTAAAGCAAGGAAGTAAAATCTGCTTTCTCACACTGATCTAGCTAGATATTTATATCTATTTTTGTAATACATTGGAAATAAAAAGTAGAGCAAGTCTTGAATATTGTTTCCTTCAACATCATTTTGTTCTAATGTAGATTAAAAAAAAAATCCTGGTCGACTCTGAACAAAATGATGTTCAAGGACTGGCCTTCAATTATACATGATTTTAGGTTAAGGTGCAGTTTGCAAGAGACTGTCAACAACTTGAGGACTTACTATACTCTGTACCACATGTTTCACAATGGAATCACAAAGCATTGGTTGGAATTTCTACATGCAAAGTTAATTACGAAATACAAGTACCTGTACCAGTTGGTAAGAGTCATCATGATGTAAAGTGAAGCCAGGAAGAGCATGAAGTGAAAGAAGGAATAACTGTAAGTGACACCATCTCTTTCATTATCTACAGCTCGGTGTACATCATCTCCATCTTCCAGTGACCCATCACTTCTGGGTCCACCATCTTCTATTAACGTCGATTCATCACTTGTTAGAGTCAGTTTATTAACCTGACTATTGTTTGAAGTGCGGATACTGCATAGAAGAGTTCAAGAAGACAAGGAAAAAAAATTTTTTTAAAAACAGTTCATAATTTTACTTGTTAAAAAAACCCACAATTTTCTCATAATTTTCCTTACCTTGAATAAAATACACACAATAAAAACAGGATTAGGCCTATAATTCCTTGAGCATGCCACCACTGGACAGACTGCCCTTCCTTTGGGACAGTGCTTGTTGTGTTGTAACCAATTATGCTTAGGAGACTTGGATTGCAATTTGTTTCTGTAAATGTAAATTAATGTCAAATTAGGATATTGCAAACATTTTTCGGGGTATAACTGCAGTTTTTCTAACACTATATACCCTTGAAAATTCAAGGGCACGAGTATAACACAAAACAATTGTGGCTATAAAAAAATGAGACCTTTTAAAAAGCATTTAAATTTTTATAAATGCTTTAAAAAGCTACAGAATTTCATGTTCAACATTTTGTGGGAGCTGAGAGGTACTAAGTTTTTTATTAATCAGGAATAGCTGAAAGTTAGATGACCTTTTTAAAATGAAACAAAACAACAGTTAGAAGTAAAATTCAGATATTCTAAATCAAACTGCACTGGCTTTTCTATATAATGTGTGAAGTTTATTGAAGTATATTGTTATATAAGCAACATAGCTTACACATAAAATCATTTATTAGAATTTTATTTTTTTCCTGTGGAAATAAACCTAATGTTTATACATTTCTTTACTCTTATAATAACGAATTAGAGTTGGCATTCACTAACATGTCCAAAATCTTTTTTCTTCCAATAAAGCAAGATCTATCAGTCATCATTTTAATGAAAATGATTCTTAGATTCATTTGGATCAACATAATACTTAAGGCAAATTTTTATTTTTTTTTTCTGACTTATCTAGAAAAAAATAAGGACTATTTCTCTACTATATTTAGAAACATAATAAAACCACCTAACTTTCAACTAATGGCAAAAATGACAAATGAACTCAATGAAATTCAACTAACATACTTTGTAAATTTTTTTCCTTCAAAAACCAGTAATTTCTCACTAGTTTGTTTCATTTCGACTGACTTATATTTGCTTCTATTTTAGTGGAATGATGCAGTGTAACTGAATTATTACAAAGAGATTCTTAAAAAGCCTCACTATATGTCCTGATTATATATTTATTTGTAAAGTAGTCACAGATGAAATGAGTAGGTAAGTAGCTGGAAATAACTATACTGGTGAATCAAGTATTTGAATACATTTTCTGGCATATACTGTGCTATTTAGGTATCTTAATTTCCATATACTATATAACCTTTATAAAAATTTCTTCCTGAAGTGTTACAGTAATACATCAAAGATGAAAATGGTTTCATTTTTACTTCCCTACTCTCTATTCTCAAGGAACTTAATTTCAACAGTTTCATTTCACAATAATAAACCATCTGAATAAAAAGTTTCACAATTCATTAAAAAGAAATAAATCCAAGCAATAACATACCTGGTTCATTGGTCATAGCAGACCATGTCAAATACATTGTATAGACTGTAATTACTGAAGACTGTAACAAACCAGATCTTGGTTGTGATTCCTACAAAAGATTTTATATATATATATATATTTAGGTATCGTCAACACACAGGAGAACTAAAAAAGTAGAAGTTTCACAAAATCTAATGATATAAAGAACGTACTTGGATTTTTGGTAGTATAGACATTACAGAAGCACCCAGGCAAAGTAGCATGTTGACACTGATGAATGCTTTATTTTCTGAACAACTGGCTGGATGAGTATAGTAGACAAAGAACAGGACAATAGCAACTAAAGATAGCAGATAATTCAGAGCAGTAGCTGATAACAAAGCTGTGAAATATAATTGGAAAATTAGATTTTATTATAAATTAGGAATTAAGTACAGGGCTCATTTTGAGACTATCATATTTTCAAATACATATTTAGGCAACTAACATTGTCAACATTATGCAGATTATAAATGGAAAGAAAATTCTGAACTTTATCACAGGAAAATTTATAGTCTACATGTAGCTCAGCTCATTATATTTTGAAGAATAGTAAGTTAAAATAGTACTTTTTATTGACAAACTATCACAGTTTACAAAATATCCATGTTCGATATTTTCACAATACAGAGACACAGAAGGGGGTTGTTACTTAAGGTTTTTAAAGACCTATAATTATTCAGTTGTAAACAAAGGTATTAAGATACAGAATTATTTTCATAGTTAATGCAATGACCACAGAATGCTTTACCTAACATCAACTATTATCTTTTAAAAAGTTATGTAAGTCATTTTTATTTACTAAGACAAGGTAATTTTTTTCTGTGTAAACTTAAACATGACTTGCTTTTGTTTTTAACATAGGCTCAGTATACACATATATATATGTATATTTGCATCACTGTGTAGGGGATCCATCCAACAAACAATGAATGCCTAAGTTTCATCCTTGGGGACATGGTAAGGAACATAACAGAAACTCAGTGCATTAATTAGAATTTACATTAATGAATGAGGTATTTTATATGTGTGAATTTTCCAAATGACAAAAGTTTATTTCTTTGAATACTAAACTATCTTTAAAACTGAGCTCAAATTCCAGAAACTGTGAATAAAGTATTAGCATATATGTTGGGCTTACCTTTCACTTTAAAACTTTTCAACAAACTAAAATCATTTTATAAAAAAACCCAGATTTTTTATTTCTCAGGAAAAAATTCAGGAAAACCAAGCAACACTGACTTTATATTTTCATACAATATCCAGTGAGTGTAAATGAGCAGTTGTTTTGTATTTTAGATAGGGCCTTTTCTAATTCATCACAATCCTACCATTTGAACAAGGTCAGCATATGTACTTAAATCTGGTTCTCTTCCCTCTTGTTACCCACTGTGTCTAAATTTTGATGCCAGTTTTAAAAGTATATTCAGAGGGGTCAAGCTTATCAGTACAAGTAAACAATTATACTACAAGAATTCCCATCATTCATACATGTAAAAGCATCAACTGCACTTACATGTTTATGTTGCTTTTGTATTTTTCATATTTTATTCTACTTTATAATAAACTCATTTCTGGCTTTCTTTAATATTTTACTTTTAACTTATTGTAGCTAACTAATTTTAGCAATATGCTTTGAAACATCTACTTTAACCACTCAAGGTCTTTTGGATTCTTTCTTAGTGTTTGGCTACCTCTCAAGAAGTTGCTAATGCAATTTTGATATAATGCCAAGTAGCCTTTTATACTAAAAACTTATTCGCAGAAATTGCACCATAAAAATTACGATTCCCTAATCTACATTATGCTTTCAACTTTAAAACCTTCAAGATTCAACTATTTTAAAATGTCTTGTAAAACGAGCTTACCTGCATACCAGCATCTTGAGTTCCCTTCTTCCATTTTTTCAACCCATGATTCATTCCATGAATGTGCAAAATCAATAAGTAAGACTAGTTGTATGAGGATGAAGCAAAAGGCACCTGCCATACCTACATAAAACCACACTGAAAGGAAAAAAAGGTATACAATGAGTAGCTGGCTCTGTTTTTATAATTACATTTTTATAAATCACAACAGACAATAGGGAAAAGAAAAACTAAATGCAGCTATATAGTTTCAGGCAATATTTAACCTCTTTATAAAAATATCACACAACTTAAAAAAAAAAGGATTTCTTACCAGTTGTAAAAGTTCCTTCCGGAATGAAGAAAGCCCCAATAATAATTGCAATTGCTGTGGCAAATTTAAAGAACCAGAATCTAAAACAAAAATATAATTTGAAGATAAACATTCAAAAGTTTCCCATATGAAATCTTTTCAGATAATCTTAAAAAATAGCTACTTCATGTGAAGTCTGTTCTGAGGACATCCTGACAATGAGAAGTTAAGAATTATGTAAACTTGCTTTAGAACAATTCTAATTAATTAGGATAAAGTTGTAATATTAGTTCCATTTCATGGACTTATTTTACATAATAAAAATAGCATAAACAGTCAAATGTTTTAAAACAATAAAAAATGACCCCAAACTACATTTAATATATTTCCAAGTGTAATACTCTCTAGTAGGGGCAAAAAGATTCTTTGTCACACATGAATAATAAAATAATTCTGCAAATTGTACACATTTGTTGTACTTTAAATGTATTTAGACAAAAAGTTACTGAAGACAAGGCTACGAAATTTTCATTTTGAAATTTACTCAAAAGCTTACCCATTGTGCACTGCAGCTCTAGGATCACTGCTACTCTTCACTTTGATCATTAGTAGAGACAGGAGAAGATAGAACATAGCCAAGCCAAAGCACAAACGGTATACAGCTTTATAGCCAACCAGAATATTACAAGGGACAACACCTTTCTCATTCTCACAAAATCCAGGAATCTACAAAACAAAGAATTTATGGTCTAGAATTTTTTTCAAGTAAAAAATAAAAATTCTGTGTAATTAAATAATTCAAGTACATGCTTATAAACTCAGGATTGTTTTACTGTTTATGCTAAATATATAATCAAGATAAGTGAAAAATTTTCATCAGGTAATAGGATAAACAACATGTCAATCTAAATAATGCTCACTGAGACTTAAAGACTTAAATTTCTTGAAATTTGCATTCTACTGTGACTGAATTATAAGTATAACAAAAAAAGTGACAAATGCAATCAAAATTTTAAGGAGTTATAGAATAACTTTCTAAATACTAAATAAAATGATGGCTTTTAAAGGTTAATGCTACTTAAAATTTTGGCTCCTTATTCTGTTATTTCTGATCACATGAATTTAGCTTTTTTGGCATAATAGCTGGCATAACTTAGAATCTCAAAAAGACTTAAGCGTTACACTGGAATCAGAGCACAAAAAACATTTTTAAGTGAAATAAATGACAGTAGTCATCAGAACTATTCTTAAGTATAAAATTGAACTACTTATACCAGGAAACATTAAGCAAATCAAAATGTCAAAACATAACTACATTTAAGTTAACAGAGGCACTACTTCCTTTACTAGTGCCTACACAGTTTAAAAGATATTTCTTAGTTTCACTTAAATTATATCTTCCTGATGCACTTTTATACCTTATGGCAATATGTACTCACCAATACTCGCAATATGAATGACTAGCCCCCTTAATTGCACCATTCGTATACGAGAATACTACACTATCTGGTCAGTTCCCATCGCTACATTAATTCAACCATCTATATTAGTCGGGTTAAATTGGTACAGTAAAAAATTTCAAATCTTAGAAGCTTAAAACAGCAAAGGTATAATTTCTACTGTATTAAATCTGGAGGAAAGCTTATTTCTATTACTTCTTTTGACCACCTTCTTCCTCTACCCTTCTTCCAAGACTATGTTACTAATCTTTGAATACTCTCAAAATATGAATGATTAAACCATTTAAAATATTATTTCCTTAACTTGGCTTCCTACTAAGATCACTATTTTCTCTACAAACCTGCAAATCAAAAGTTTATACCCATTAAATACATTTTCTCAAAGCCATCCAATTCCTCTTCCCATTCCTTCTAGCCTAGTACTCTAAAGAAACTCATTTTCAAGACTAATCACGTGTGGTTGTCAAGTCCAAAATATTTCTTAATCTTCACATTCCTTTGTCTTTTTTACAGATAATATCCTGTCATTCTTAAAACTCTTTCTCTTCCTGAAGTCTGTGCAGCAGTACTTCTCTTGGTTCATTTTCATGTTCCCAGAGGTTCCCTTTTTCCCACTATTCTCCTGAGTAAGAGTTTTGTTAAAATTCTAGTTCTGCTAACTCTGGTTTTCTTCAGCACATGCTACAATTGTTTCAACTTTCACCTCTGTGCCTCATGCATCTGCAATTTCTGATCTGTTATATACCCATAGTTTTTTATATAGGTTTGTGTGAGAGTACACACATACTATAGTGTGTATATTATATAAAGCATTATACCTATATAGTGTACTACCCGACAAGTCAATGTCACAAAATAAACATATTTTCCCCACCTCTTTTCACAACCTGATACCCTAAAAAATTTTTTAAAATGTAAATTATCTTGTATTATTTTTTTTTTTTGTTCTGGGTTAATAGAAAGCTTCCTCCCAGTTGGCTAGGATCAAAACACAGTTGTTATGATTCCATCACTGCTAATATGTAAATCTAGATCCAATCAATTTTATATTCAGAAAATCTATTTTCCATACACTTTTTAATTATTCCATTGCAATAGCCTCTGTATTTAACTGCTTGCCTTCTAAATTACCAGATGAATCTTCCTAAACTATATTTATTTTGTTCAAAAATACTTTTATCTTCAGTTCTGCTTTCTATTGTTAAATTTGGATACAAAGGCCCTACCGACTTGTAAGAGTATGTCTTTTTTAATTTTATTTTTCAAGATATTCCTTTATTCTAAAAGTTTTATTTATTTTTGTAAGAACTGGGGTGTAGACCAGAGTTGTAGGGGTGAGAGTTGGGACAAAACAGGCAAATATACTAAAATACACTGCTAAGGGTAGCAGTGGACAAGACAAGAAAGGTCTGCTGCGCCATATGTGGGTCAGCTTCCTGGCCCAGAATTGAATTCAGGCTGTCAGAGTGACAGCACTGAGACGTAACCCCCTAGGCCACCAGGGAGGCTCTAGAATGTCCATTATTTAATGAGACACACTGAGATTCAGACACTTACCTGGTTAGAATTACTTTATTTCCTCTTAATACCACAGCACATCAGAGAATTCACTATCAGAGAATTCAACAAATAGAGCCTTATATTGTCTTATAAGATTATGACCTACTAAAACTGGATTTGTTCAATATTTGAGTTCCTACACACAAATATCAGCTTCAGCATAAATATACTATAGATTCTGTTAGTGAATTAAAAAAGATGACTAACCTTATTTAGTTGTTCTTCCATTCCTGGTATCAACATTACACAAGCTACACAAACTCCAACAAGCAAGAAAAGTGCATAGATCAACCTAGTTACAGTGGAGTTGTTTCCACTAGGACAGCATCGGCACAGCAAACATGGGGCACTTCCACACAAGCATGGTATCTGGGAAAAATATTAAAATGTTATTATCTTTATTATAAAATGTTATTAAAATTATTAAAATGTTTTAAAAATCAACATAGTTCAAAATGATAATACTTTCTACACATCCAAAAAACGAAAGGATAGAAGTAATTACCAAGGGATAAAATATATGGTTGACATGTATTATTTATAAACTAAAAACCAAAACCAGAAACTTCTGGGTGAAAATGGAGTGTAGTCAAACAAAAAAGTGCTTGCCCTCTATACAGAGCAAAAGGAATAAATTAAAACCAAGGTGAAAAAAATCTCCAGGAACAATCAAAGTGTAGTTTAAAAAAGTAAATGGAATATTCATGATTGCAAGCCCCTCTCCAAGTCTTGCTTTTTAGCCCCCCAAATCACACTGTTGAAGTCACAAATTCTGAAAATCCTCAAATACCCAAAAGAGGAAAAGTGAAATGGTATACTTATCCTTCCCTCTTGACTTGATAAAAGTGATAATAAAAATTAGTATTTGAATTAGGCAAAATGGATAAATGAATAACTCTCTGCATCTTCAACACTAAGTCACATTAGCATATCCCAGTAGCATATCCCAAGAGAAGAGGATATGTCCCCCTCACTAGGGGAGGTGAACAGCAACAAGGGCATGTAACAGTATCAGAAAGGCAAAGTGTTAAGTATTCTTTTCTTGTAAGGACTGACCATAACCTGGGCTGACAGTCACCATACCACTGACTTCAGGAAGCTGGACAGACTATAATATTCAAGTAATGTAGCAATAGCTCTGGAGGGAAACAGCATCAGAAACCATGGGAAGTGAATACAACAGGTCCTTGAATAATGATCGTTTTTGTTCAGTGACATTTCATCATAACATTAATGAGGGGGAAAAAAAAAACCCTGACCAATGCCGAAACAAAAAACAAAAGGATTGCTTTCATTATATACTGTTTCACTTAAGTTATAGTTTTCAAGACCCCACTGACATGAGGACTTACTGTATTGTAGAAGCCAGGCACACTATAATGTAGGGACAGAGATAAGATACTTATCTTAAGCTTCAGTAAGATAGAAATGTGGTAACAACTATGCAAATATACTCTAGCAGAATGTGAAAATAAGTAAGTAGGCCCCCTGAGGAAAAAAAAAGAAGACACTTGAAGAATCCAGTTTGGAATAGAACATTATTTAATAAGAAAAAGAAATTTTCAAAGTAATTCCACTTGAGATGTAGAAAAATATCAAGCAAATAAAAAATATAAAAATGAAGAGGGAAAATAACATAACAAGATGGAAAGGACAAATGCAGGATGAAATGAGAAGACACTTATCTGGTTAAGTGAGACGGTGGGAAGCAAATTTAAAGAACTAATAATTAACTATCAAAGAACAAATCAAACACAGTTGAAAGTAAACCTAATGATGGGAAAAAGTGTGGGATAATTACTATAAATTCAGACCAAAATGCAGTAACAACCAGACATACTACTGGCCTTTAGCAAATGAAAAAAAATGAAATGCACAAAGCAATGGTTTTTCAGAGAATTAACAACAGGCAACGCAAGATAGTAATTTCTGAGCAAGGAAACAAGTTTCCTCTATGACTGGCCCATCTTTGTGGCTTGAGAGTTTCCAGTGCTGGGAATTGGATGATCCACACAAAGGTGAACAGCCTACCTGAGATAAGAGACAAAGTTGGGAGCTGGGACAGAGTGGTGAGTGTTCAGTGAAGTGAAGACAGAATCCATAAAGTAGAATCATGGAAAGGTAAAAATTACAGAGAATGAACTCTAAAGATCTGCAGAGGCTTCAACCTGAGTCTTCAACAAAGCAGTGATCAGTATATGCATTTGTGAAAATGACCCAAGCAGAGTGGAAAGGAATTAGCATTACCACCAGTCAGGAAAAAAAGCATAATTCATTAGAGTTATAAGGCTGTTAGTATACAGTGAGGAAAAATTAGATAAGACTCCTTCCAGTTTTCACTTAACAGAAACCT
Source organism: Galemys pyrenaicus (assembly GCA_019455555.1). NCBI lineage: Eukaryota > Metazoa > Chordata > Mammalia > Eulipotyphla > Talpidae > Galemys > Galemys pyrenaicus. The sequence goes on along the minus strand of JAGFMF010011861.1, from coordinate 14,608,797 downwards.
AAAATCAAACATCAAAAAGAAATTCTTTTTAAGTAACTTAAATATGCTCAAGAACAAAGCTCAAACAAACAAACAAAAAACAAAGTATATTTAGCACCCATCAAGATAAAATTTACAATGTCTGACATCGAATAAAGAATTAGAAGGTATGCAAACAAGCAGAAAAATACAATCTATAATGAAGAGAAATATCAATCAAAACCAACCTGGAAGTAACACATAATACTGAATTAACTTATAAATTGCATTGAATATTGTAACTACACTTCACATGCTTGAAGAGGTGGAGGAAAACAAATATGTTAAAAGGAAAGCATGGAAAGTAATTTGAAAGATCCATATCAAACTGTAACAGGGTGGTCCCAGGAAAAGGGGAAGTTCCAAAATCCTGGTTCCGCCCTAAGTGGGTGGAGCTGAGGAGGAAAAGAAGATTTCTGCAGAG
>JAGFMF010011861.1:14568230-14608014 GCA_019455555.1 Galemys pyrenaicus | reverse complement strand
AGGTTTTGTATGTTTGTCTTAATGCGGTGGATGGCAGAACCCATTCAGAGAGGGCAGGCTTGGGGGTTCTGGGTGCTCCTCTCCCTGCCCTGTAACAAAACGTCTAGAAAACAGGAAAATAAATGATACAAAATGAAAAAGAGATAAAGACCAGAAGAAATGGAAAGAGGATCAATGTTGTGAAACAATAAGTCAAATATATTGATACTGGAGCTTTTGAAGGAGAGAAATAAACCCTTCTTTTATGGAAATACAGTAAGTCACATCATATTCAAATTGCTTAAAAACAATGATAAGTCTTAGCAGACAGAAAAGTAAAAGCACTATATACAGAAATACAAAGAAAGATAACAAACTACTAGTAGAATTGTAACTCAAAAGTCAATACTGAACTATAACAACAAAAAAAGCCAACAGCTCTATAAACAAGAGAATTTCATACTGTGAAAACAGCTTTCAAAAATTATGGCAGTATATAGATTTTGGACCTTCAACTACGAGATAACAATGTAAATGTCCTTAACAACACATGACCATATTCCTAAACATAGGATGGCAAATTTGTGTTAAGTATAAATTAAAAAAAATGTTTTTCTATGTTTTACTGCAAATGAAAATGTTTTTAATTAAAAAAGAAAGCTACTTTACAAGATTATCCTAAAGCAAAATAATACCAATATATTGTGGAAGTTTATAACAAAGGCAGAAGTAAAATGTATGACAACTGCAAAGAGGCTTGAAGAGGAGACATTCATTTATACTACTGTAAGGTTCTTAAATTAGAAGTTAGCTGGTATGATATGGTATGATGGTAGATTATAAAAAGTTAAAAGATGACTATAAGTCACTTCTAACAAATCAAAACAAGTACACAACCAGTAAGTCCACGGAGATAAAACTACTGAAAAATGACCTGTTAAGTCCAAAATGAGGCAAAAAAAAAAAAATTCGGGAAAAGAAATAACAGGTAGAGCAAACAGAAAAATGGCTGAGTTAAGCTCAGACACAGTCAATGCTGATGTTAAAGGAAAATGGCATACACTCCCAATTAAAAAGCAGAAATTTGTCACACCAAATCAAGTAAGATCCAACTAGCTTTTCTACAAGAAACCCTAATTAATATAAACACATACAAACAGGAAAAGTATACACCATGCTCCAGTAACAGCGAAATTAACTTCAGAGCTAAGAATCACAATGGGGTAAGAAAGGTAATTTAACAATGAAAGTGTATATAAAGAGGATATTCATGGAGGAGACATACAATGAAGAAAAAGCAGTGTTTATCAACCAGGGCCTACTGACATTCTGGGGCATATAATTCTCTGTTGTTGGGGGCTGGCCTCTGTATTGCAGAATGTTTAGCAGTATCCCTGTCCTCAACCCATTAGGTGTATATAGCACCCAAACTATGACATAGAAAAATGTCTACAGACAATGCGAAATGTCTCTTGGGGGTTGGAAGTGGGTGTGGCTAAACTGTACCCAATGGAGAACCATTGCTGTGGAAGCATCTCTTTAGAGAAATTTCTTTAGAAAACACTCCTGATGAAGAAATGTTTACATTCAGCAACTAGTCTATTTTTCTTTTGTTAAATTCAGAAAGTGAGATTTAATGCTTGTTCAGCATGCTGCCATTTCTAAAAAGATTTTTGTCTATTTATTCACTCACTTCTGTACTTATGTATGTCATACATGCACACACATCCAATGTATATATCCATTAAGAGTGAAGGAATGTTACTGGTGTTGGGATTTTTTTTTTGTGACATTTGAACTCTGAACTCTACACTGCTTGACTATTCATAGCAACTATGAATCATTTCTACAAAAACAAGTCATTGTACTGAAAAATAAAAATCTTAGAGGTTGGCACAAAAACAGGCAGTTAATCACTCTTAACTACTTAGCTAAGTTAAATATCTTGTGCAAAAAATGACTATTGTTAACAAGCAATTTTACAAGCTATTGTAAAAATTGTAAAACAATTTTTTTTTTATTAAAAAAAAATCTATTCACTAACACCACTGTTGAGATGGGATGGGGTAAAGCACTTAAGTAGGCAAAAATGACTAGTAATGTTGTAGTTAAAGGATTAGCTGGGGAAGTCCATGCATGTTTATGATAGAGTTTAGAGTAATTACCAAAGGAAAGTCAGGCATGAGTAAAGTACTATGACCAATCTAATTCTCAATCACTTAACAGCAAAAATAAAAATAAATCAAGAAAAACCTAACACTCCAATCTCTATACAGTAGTACTATTGAATATATAAAGTTTTCCCCCTTTAATACTTTTTTCATAGTTCAGAAATCTTCTAGCTGTTTTATCAGTAGGAAAAGCTAACTTTTTAGGAACAAACTTCAGCAAAAATTAGGCCTGAAGAAATGTGAACAAACGAAGACTGTAATTTATTTTTAAATTTTTGACTAACTGATCAAATTTAATCATTTGAATACTTTAAATATTTTAATATACTCTAAATGTGCCGACAACACCAAGTAAATGAGCTACCTGACTGTAAAGGCTGTGGAAGAAATGGATTTTCTATACTTAAAGGCAAATTCCCCTTCAAGTGATATGAAACTAGTAAAATGGAACAATTTAGAAATAATGAAAAGGAAAGGGAAAGTGATGACCAGAACTGCATACTACAGGATAAATTCCCAGACTGGCTACAATACAATGATGAGCAACCTTGGTCACTCAGGTTCTCTGCCAGTGATCTAGTGATCTAAAAACTGTAAGGTAAGAAAATTGCTTCACCCTTCCAAAATACCTCAGTATTAACAGTGACTAAAAGGCAGTATCAGTTTTAACAACCACATTTTTCTCCTTACTAAAGGCATGAAACTAAGCTGTAAAAACAATAATTAGTAGGAATTTTTAAAATGTCCATATTCTTAAAACTATTTTCTTTCTGATTTAAAACATATTTTTAAAAATCCTTAAAACTGTTTTTTTTAATAATAATCCTTAAAACTGGGTTTTTTTTTTTTTTTTAATAATAATTGTCCTTGAAGCAAAGAAGACTGTTCCTCACTGATCTGGAGAATAAAATGTAGAACATGTATCCCTCCCTTTAAAAATCTTTACAAATTCAGAAAATCCAACCCAAAGAAAACCATCTTTTCTTTGTAATTGTAATAATATTACTGAGCTAAACATTTTTTTTTTACTATGTAACAGTAAACAGATTCAAGTAATTTCTTATTGAGATAAAGTATATCAGATTCCTCGCCCAATTGCAAGAAGAAAAAAATAACCAAGAAAATGGCCAGGGTTGTAGTAACAACATCCACGTATTAATGTTGGACATTCATAGTTCAGCCCGTATCAAGAACTTTAAAAGAAGTGAGCTATGTAAAATAACCAAATGCTGGCCAAGGTAACAACGCAGTCATCTGGAGAGTCAGACAAGAAATCGTTATAACTGGAATTTCAAAAGCATGGATTAAAAAAATAATTTCAATCCATATATCTTGCACCACATTACAAATACCTTATATTAAGTGTAGAGGCAATGTTTCATGAGGGGGTGGGAGGGAATGGGATGGTTATTTATACTGAAGAACAAAATGCAACGTACCCCTAATTAAACATGACATTTCATGTTACAAAAGCATGTTTTATGTAAAGTAAAAAAAAATTCCAAGAGATTCAACACCACAAAACTGGCCAGCATTTCCTGATCAATAAAATATGAGCATTGGAGTAATTTTCTCATTATGGTCTCAGAGTTAGTACTATATATTTCAAAACGTTACTGTTACATCAGTATTACTGCCAGGCTGTCCAAAATAATGGGCACTTCTCTGCGCGACAGAACAAAGACGCCGACATGCATCCAGGAAGGCAATGCTGCAGTTCGAGGACGCTGGGAAGAGATGGGTTAACCCACGGAAAAAAGGAAAAAGGACCTACGACCCTTCTAAAAGTGGTTAGGCAGACACAGAGGAAAACAAAAAGGGGCCGGGAAGAACCAGGAGCAGCTTTCACAAAAGACGGGTGGGGGAGGGAGACCACCAGCTTTCTCCTTCATTCCTCCCGTCGGGGTCAGCTTCCCATCTCCACTGCTATTCACGGCCATCCCGGTCAGCATTTTTCAAGACTCAGTGCTCAGAGCTGAGTCGCAGAGACCAGAGCAGATGGAGAGAAAATGAGAACGGCAGGCACGTCACTTGGGTGGGGTACCACGTTCCAGCCGGGACGCCTAGCCCTTCTTGGCCCTGTCCATTTCACCTCTTATGTTAGCACCCCGAAAAAAGCCCAAAACTACTTACCCAGCTCGCCATGGAGCACAGTCCCAAGACGCTCCCCATCGTTTCAATGTCGCTAGACACTTAACACTGACAAGATGGAGACAACGCCTTTTGGGGCTTATTTACTATCAGGGAGCTTCTTCCGGTGCAGAGCCCACCCCGCCCCTCAGGCTTGCGTAACTTCCTTCCAGCCCCGGCGGAGAAAGCTCGCCTGGGTGTCGCTGGAGGTTGCGCGTGCGCATCTGTGGGCCACTAGTCCTCTGGACCGTCTTCCAATACCGCGTGTTGAAAGCGTCTGGCTAAGGCAGGATTGAGCGTAGTTTGCCAAATTAAGAAAACGCTGTGAGAAAAATCCACGTTTATTACTACTTATTTGAATTTGGGTGTTAGTAGAGGATAGAGTGTAGGTGGTGGTTGATGTTTTGCCCTCTTGTATCAAGGGAATCTCGTAAGCCTTTTGCGAGAATTGCTTTCTCTTTCTTGTTTAATCATTGTCCTACCTCTTTTCCTCAGTTTTCCACTTCTGCGTCTTTCTTCCCCCTCCTCCCCTTTAACTTTCTTAGCACGCTTTATTGAAATATTTTCATAGACATTTGGGTGATTTAAGCGTTTTTATCGCTTGAATTTCTTATGCACATTTTAATTTGTATTAAGATATTTTAAAAGTTTGCAAATAAGTTTTTAAGTGGTTATATGGGAACATACACTAATTATAAAAACTCAAGCATATTTATGGAATGTCTCAAGCTGCTGGGACATTTGGAACCCTTTTTAAGTGATAATAAAAATCTTCAGAGAATAAAGTCATATGAAAGTCCTAAATCTTGTTTATTGTGATTAGTCTTTGCAGAAATTCTGGAAGAAGATTGATAACTTAAGAAGAAATTCTGGAAGAAGTAGGAATAGTTGTTACAGTAACTAATAATATTAATATGAAAGTGGTGTGGTTTTTTTCTGTAAAATTTACAATTGAATGAAGGAGAGCTAACACCTAGGAGTCTGGGAGAATTGGTGAGCACTAACAGTAGTGAAAAGGAAGGGGTAGCACTGGATGAAATATAACGGATTTAGTTTGAAATCTGAAATGTTACCTCGCAGTACTTTAAAATGCTAACTTGAAAATCAGGAGCGCACGAGATACAAAATTTAAAGTAACTTACTTTGCAGTTATAGTGGAAGATAAGGAAAGAGAAGTGATGAAAAGTTACAGGAGACCTTAATATGAAACCAGTGGTGGTAAAAAGCTATTATTCAGTTATCTTATGATGTGACCTGGTTCAAGGGACAACCTTAGACTATTTTGAGTGGATAATTTCTAAAAGTATCAGAATATGTTTCTAACACTAACATTATAATAATGTTTTGGGGGAGACAATCCTAAGAAATATTTCAGATAGTTTTGGATGATACTGCATTTTATATTTCTGTGATTAATACTGTAAATTAACGTTTTGAAATATCTAAGAATTTATGCTCCTTACGTTTTCTGAATTTAAAATTTGACTATGAAAAACCTTTTTTCTTTTCCTTGAAACATGTTAGTATAGTTTAGAAATACTGATGGAAGAAATGATGAACTGCATAACCCTCTGGTAGTCCTCCTAAAATACCTTTTTATCATAACTGACCTTCTGATCAGTGCATGGCATTAAAGAGGTTAAGGTTACCTTTTTTGACAAAGATTAGAGCACAAATATTGTTGCAAATGAAAGATGGGATATAAACTTTAGCATTCAAACTAATGTTATGAAAAATTAAAAGTCTCATAGGGAATTTCAGAAGTTAGACCAAGACACAAATTACAATAGACATGCACAGTAGTGGACTCAGAACATTTTGGAATACTATGTAGGTTTTCCTCAAAAAGTACTCTGGGTTCGTTCTCCCACGTGGATAAACAAAGAATTAAAGCACCCAGTGTACAATATACAGGCTGTGATCATTTTAGTTCAAGGAAACTGTGAAACAGTGTTACCAAACTTCTCCTGTAACAATAAAAATTTTAATAATTATTCATAAAAGTGAATTTAAGCCTATATAGTCCCAAAGAGTAGCATGCACAAAATTTACCTTTGACAGTTAAGTTACTATGAAATACAGGCTATGGAGTAGCATTCACTTAACTATTATGATGCAATATCCCAAATAATAATTTTGTTTTTAGAATTTATCTGCTTGGCACTAATCCCAAAACTTCCGTTTCACTTGATCTTATTTAGACAAAAGGCCAGGAAGCTATTCATAACTTCATTTTAAAGGGAAGTACTTAGATTTCTATTTTCTGTGGCAATCCATGCCTGTTCAGTCAAAAGAAGTATCATAACTTAATTCTGCTTTATACTACTCTGGAAATTACTGTCTGATTGTTAAAAAGTCAATCCTTTTATGCCTAGTGCTCAGATTACATTAAAGTGCAAGTTTATGACAAACAAGAATAGCTAGCTCAAGCTTCATATTGAACTCATATATAACATTCATGACTGATAGTGTTCCTCTAGAACACATGAGTAATAAAACATTATTTTAAAAAATTGATTATAACACATAATTATGCCCTCCTTTTTTTAAAATCAAGCATTATTATTAAGTTATATGGAACCAGCATCATGGACTTCATAGCATTATAGCTTTTGGGAACTTTGTCAAGCTTACTCCTGAACTGCTTCAGTTATTGCTCCCTGAAAATTAATGCAGTTTTAACTCTTAAGTGGTTTAAATACACTTCCTTTCCTAGTATCTCTGCACAGTATAAACTAGGAAGAAATCAGTTCAGTGGTTCATGTAGGGAGTGTAAATTTTAGATGCACTTGGAATGTACAGAGTTCCTCATGCTGTTTCTCAGTTTGACAGTTTCACCCGGTACTTGGTTGCTGCTACTATGCTGCTTTCTATAGTACCTAGTAGTTTCCCACAATGCCATTCCTTCCCTGCTGACTGTTTCTGGAAATGTTTGTGCCCAGAAGTCAGTAGTGTGTAACCTTTCACCCTCCCTAAATTCCTCATCCATATCCATAAAGAAATACTTCTAATGTTGCAGATTACATGAAATATTCCCTTTTAACCTAGAATCATTTGTCTACCAAGGTTAGCTGAATGAGACTTACCTTTGGTCCCAAGTCCTTCCTGCATTTACACACATCTCTGTAAACAATTTAAAAGTTAACTTCTCGGGGCCTCCCTGGTGGTGCAGTGGGTTAAGCAACGCACTGTGAAGCAAACTGCAGCCACTGCAGCATGATTTCGATCCCTGCTGCCGGCCAGCGAGGGGACCCACATGGCACAACAGACCTCTCCTGCTGTGCCCGCTGCTCCTCTCAGCAGTGTGTTTTGGTCTGTCTGCCTGTTCTGCTCTCCACTCTGTCTGGTGGTTCCTCTCACCTCCTGTGACTCTGGCTTGTGCCCCAGCTCTTGTATGCATAAATAAATAAATCTTTAAAAAAAAAAAAGTTAACTTCTCAGTGAATTATAGCAATGAAATATTGTGAGAATATATTTCTATGAAAACAGTCAAGTCAGCCATAAATTAGAAATTATACTATCCTTAGTTTCCCTGCTCTAATTAGACCAACGCAAACTAATGTGAGGTATAACATCATAGACCCTCAAAATAAATTGTGCAGAGTTCATGTTGTAGAATACAAGGAGAGAAAGGGCCTATGAAAAGTGTTTTATAACTTTAATCATGAATTAATTAAATCCTAAGTGGAAACATTTTCAAATATTTTACCATAGATTCTGGTAGAGTATGCCAGAAATGTAGATTAGGACATAATCACCTATAGGGGTCAGCATTAACTTAGAATTGAAAGAGACCTGATCCTGATTCCAGACATGCTTTGTCAGTGAAGACAGATTTTGACATTTTTGCACAAATAAAAAAAGAAAACTAAGGTATACTGGTACAATGTTAAAGGTTCACTTCTAAATTACTACAAATGCTATTAAAATAGCCAGTGAAAAATTCTTTCCACTTAATTTTCTTTTTTTGTCCAAATCTATGTTAGTAATTCCCATGACAACCAGATACGTTTGTACCAGTGAAGCAGATGTCTATAAGATTATAATATTTATTTCAGGCAGAATATATATAAATTTAGGGGGGAAAAGCAAATATTCCCCATATAAATGAAGTGGATAGAGAATTAAAATATACTGCTTTATAACCATTGAGATTGACAACTTGAAGAAATGCTATTGGCATTTCTAAAATATTTTGTATCTCAAGGGAACTTAGCTAAATTATGTTTAGGATTAATTGACCTCACAAAATATGTTGTCATATATTGAAGATTTTCTATAATCAAACAGTCTTTCACCAAAAGTATTATGCTACAGAAAGGAGCCAACTGTTTCTACTTTGGTGTTTGTCAGTGTTTGAATTCGTATTAGATGTTAAGACAATATCTGAATCAGCACTTTCCAATAGAAATAATGTGAGCCATATTTGTCATTTAAGAGAGTTTAATAGCCACATCAAAAAGAACAGATGAAATTAATTTTTACAGTACATTTATCCCAGTATATCCAAAATATTACTATTTCAACATGACGTTAATATAAAAATAGTAATGACATGTTTTACATTATTTTTTAGTGGCAGGTTTTACTTTGCTTTTAAATTAAGTTTCCTAAATCTGCTTTGTATTGTACACTTATAGCACATCTCAATTCAGACAGCCAGTAACTCTCATATTGGACAATGCACATCTAAATGCTAAGAAAGAATATTGAGACAATTACCCTGTGATCTGAGAGAAACTAGACAAACAAGCAACCATGCTTTTCTTTGCATAAATTATTTAGATTTTTCAGGATAAAAGTAGATAAATGTATGCATTTACTTTGGTTAAGGTTACCAGTGCTTAAATTCTTTTTTTTTTAACAGAGTTTTTTTTTTTTTTAAATTTATTTATTATTTATGCATACAAGCACTGGGGTACAGGCCAGAGGTGTGGGGGGGTGAGAGGATTCACCACAGAGAGCGGGGAGCAGAACAGGCAGATCAACTGAAGTAGTACACTGCTGAGGGGAGCAGCGGACACAGCAGGAGAGGTCTGCTGCGCCATGTGGGTCCCCTCGCTGGCCGGCAGCAGGGATTGAACTCGTGCTGCAGTGGCTGCGGTTTGCTTCATAGTGCGTTCCTTAACCCACTGCGCCACCAGGGAGGCCCACCAGTGCTTAAATTCTAATGTCACCTCAAATTAGTTGTGTAATCTTGGGCTACTTCCCTTATCTGTGCTTTAAAACAGGAAGAGTTAGGAGTATCTTATTTACATTGTGGCTGTGAGGATTAAATGAAAACAAGTAGAGTGCATATAATTTACAGTAAATATTAGCTACTACTTTTGAATATCAGGAACTTTTCTTTAGTCTTGTTCTCTCCCGCACTCCCAGTTTCTTAACCTTTGAAATCCCTGTCTATATCTCAGTAAAATGTTTACATCTAGAATAGTTTCTCCTTCATAAAATGGAGGATGGAATAGGATAGGAGAGCTTCAGGGCCCTTTAACTTTTAAATAAACAATAAGACACAGCAAGTCTTTTCTTAGCTTATTAAAATATGATTCCCTTCCATTGTTTTGTTATGAGAGTGTTCATTCCTCTCTTCCTTTGCACCCTTTCACCTTTCCAATCTTACACTTTGCTACTCATCCTCCCTCCCTTTCTTTTTAATCTTACTAAATTTAAACCCTATTTCAGAGGGAGGTAAAGATGGAGGTATATAAAACCTATATGGGAAGGAGGAACTGAAAGCTCCTAACCAGTTGCAGAACTGGGGATTTAAGTATTTGAAGATGATAGTTTTGAGAGTAAAAAAAAACACTAAAACAGTTTTTTCCATAGTAAAGAACAGCTCCCACTCCACACTTGCCAGAAATTGCATGTGTCTTTGCTTAAAACAAATCATTATTCTCACATGGGGTTCATACCTGAACCAAATTCAAATTCTGTTACTGGGCAACCTCAAGTCAAGAAGTTGCTTCTTCCTCAAGCAGATATTATTTTTTTAAAGATCTTTTTATTTATTGCCTAGAAGAACTTGCGTTTAGGCCAGAAGTGTGGGGGTGAGAGGTTGTACCATAGGCAGAGTGGGGAGCAGAACAGATGGATCTACTGAAATACACCGCTAAAGGGAATAGTGGACAAGACAGGAAGGGTCTGCTGTGCCATATGTAGGCCAACTCCCTGGCCAGGGATCAAACCCAGGTCATGGCAGTGATAGTGCTGAACAACCTGTAGGCTAGTAGGGAGGGCCTTTCTCAAGCAAATTTTAAAAATTTTGCTTATTATACTTATTTCTCAATAATGAAAATTACAGTAAAAATTCCATTCTATGTAAATTATGTAAACCAAAAAAATACTGAAATATAAGTAGAAAATGTAAAGTTTTCTTTGCAATAATTAGGAACCTACACCAAAAGATAAATTGTTATAATACCCATCTTTTCTAGGAAAAGTTAGAATGTCAAAGCTCACTTGCTTCAATTTCTCATTTTCAATAAAAATTACATGCACATCTGATAGTCTTCTTTGTGACCTTATATACCTTCACTGATTTGTAATTTTTAATTTTGAGAAGCTATTTTTCATACTGGGAAATAGATTATATAAATATTTTTTACATATAAACATCTATAAAGTTAAATGTATTCTGAAACTATATAAGTATTTGGGCTAAATGCTAAATATAATGTAGTATTTCTGAAGATTTAGTTATTGGAAATACTTCACTTACATCAATTGAAATATTATAAAAAACAAAAAAACCAAATCCTGTTAAGAATGAAAGTTTAGGGCCTCCCTGGTGGCGCAGCACGTTGAGTACAGCACTGTGAAGCATTCCTGGCACAACAGCGCAGGTTGGATTTCCGTCTGGAGGTCGGGGGCTGGTGGGGGCACCCACATGGTGCCGCTGCTCCTATCAGCAGTGTGTTTCAGTTGATCTGCCTGTTCTGCTCCCTGCTCTCTCTCTGGTGAATTCTCTCATTCCCTGTACTTCTGGCCAGTTCTTTTATGCATAAATAAATCTTAAAAAAAAAAAAAAGAAAATGTATTTCCATTAATTTTGTTATAGCAAAGTTAGTAGACTAAAATACTTCATTGAAATATGGTGAAAAATAATTATAAAAGTTGTTCATCCTCAGAGTTACTAGTATTTTATAGAATTAAAAGTGTTCCCATTAGTAAAAGTGTCTATGCTGTGAATCAGCCCTTTTATGAGGAACCTCTTAATAGTGTGAGTCCTAAACAGGCAGATGTAGCAGCTCTGCTCTCTAATTAGGAACAATGGAGACAATGGCTTTTGGATGGATAACCAAGGCTGAATACTTAGCAATTGTAGGCTAGCAGACCACAAGTTAGGGAAAAAAAAAAAAAAACTCTGTAGGGAACATTTCCTCTCACCTGAGGACTTCACAAGATTCCACTGGGTTGCTGTTGTTTCAAACATTTCTATTATTCTGAAGTAATTTGTATTTTTACCCCTGTATGTAGAATAAAGTTGAATGCGCGGTAAAATTCATCCACCTGTGTCTCCTGACTCCACTCTTTGATTTCTTCATTTTTCAATCTTTTATCCTTCCCAAAATATTTTCAATATCTAGTTATGAACACACATCTTCCATTTTTTTATAATTCTACTTTAGTAATGAAGACATTCACAGCAATTGATTTTTTTTTCTCTGAATAACTTTTTCCATTTCTTGGAGATAATAGACTGAAAAGTTCTCCCTTTCATTGTTTTCTTTAAAAGTTATTGTATCTTTTCAGAATTCCCTTTTTGATATGAACATTATCAGAGGTACTGATTTTTCTTAATTTCCAAATAGAAAAGTTTTTTTTCATGATATTGACTAGAAAAATGCTGTCTGACAGGACACCTGATTGATTTTTCTAAGTATTATATTGACATAAAAAGGAAAAGTATATTATATATTAGAGGAATATAAACATCCACAAACCTGTTAATTTAAGTTTATTCCACCCAGTTTTCTTGTTTTTTTTTTTCCCCAGGGGAGATCATGAACTCAGCCCCCCACTACCACAAATTATTCAGCCTAGCTTTTCACAGTTGGGGAAATCATGAGTGTCTGCATATCCAAATGCATTGGAGTCGGGAAAACCACCTTTATCATCATGATATCTCTCCTGCCGGGTATGTATTATAGCTTTCAGTTTCTCTGCCCTTACTTATTTTTTACTAGATAAATCCAGTTATAGGTGGAATCTGTTGAATCTCTCACCATAATTAAGTTTTCAAGTAACATTCTTTTTGCATTTCTCATAGCATTTACTTGTATTTAGCCATTATTTCTTTGATGTGTTCAGATTTATAGCTATATTACTTCTTCAATGATGACTTTTGTTATTATGCTATGTTCTTTAGTCTGCTAAATGTTGTACCATAATATCTACCTATCGCCAATATTTATATTAGTTCTCCTGATTGACTAGAAATGTTATCATTTGAACTCCTGCTATTTTAATTGAAGCAATCAAAGTTTTTATACATTTTCATTCATACTTCTCTCCCAGTGTTTGATATTTTGTCACTTCTAAGGTATGGGGGCATATAGGGACATTCAAATTCTCTTCTATTCCCTGAGCTCTAGATTTATTTTAATAGTAAAATACAGTCAGTGTTTACCTGACTTTCTTGTTTAAAAGTGTTTTTTTTTTTTTCTCTTTTTTTGCTTTTAGTAGTTTGGGTCAAGTAAAATTATTGGATCACCTCTTTTAAGGAATTTTTTTAGATGTCTATCATTATATATATATTTTAATTAAATGTTTCTGTAGGAATGTCTGAAATCAATCTGAATTTCTGCCCCCTACCTTTGACTTAAAATTTTTATTTTGCACCTGCAAATTGTTATTTTATTAATTTCAAGTTCAGTAACTTTTAATAGGTTCTGTTTTGGTATTGAATATTCTGTATCAAGATTCTCTGGAGTATGGGAAACTTTACATGGGGAGATTTCAGGTTTTCTCTTTTTATAAAAAATTTTTTTGAATTATTTAATTTTCTATTTCTATTATTATGTTTTTCTTTTTAGAAACATCATTTGTTTATATGTTAAATCTATTTTGTCTGTCCTTTCTATTTAAACTTATTATCTTCTTTCTAATTCTTCTAAACTTTCACTTTGATTGGTTCTTTTCTACTTTATGCCTGGTCTCTGCTAATTCACATTTTCCCTGCTCTTATTATTTCCTCATATTTTCAGTAAGTTTTTAAATTTATCTTTGCTTTGTACCTTTGATTCATAAAAATTAACTTTCTTTTTTAAGATTTTAGCTAACTTTTTGCTTTGGCTATTTCATGCACTTGTTTTTCTGGTTTATGATCACCACCTGCTATTTGTTTTTCTTGTCCCTTTTTAAACTATCTTGTATAAGACCTGTAAATAGATGGCAGACTCATATTTTTATTTTCATCTTTAAGAGTTTTGTCCTAGACTTTACAATAAAAGGAGATTCACATTGAGAAATGCTCAACACCGTATTCCATACTACCTAAAACTTTCCTTTGACCTAGGGTTATATTTGGAGAGTGTTACACGTTTTTTTAACTTAGCCTGGAAATTATTCCAAGCCCTTAGGACCTCAACAAAGTTTCTCTTTTTTTCTTTTGTCTTCTTTTTTCTTTTCTTAAATACCTCAGCACCATTCTCCATAAATGTTTTTATCTGACTAATATTAATTTACCCACTAAAACTCAGCTTCCATGCATCGCTTAAGAAATTTCCTTCACATCCTCCTCTTTTTCCTAACATTAATGTCGTTTCTTTGCTTATTTGCTTTTTGTATAACTTGTGCAGTTGCATGTAACTTGCATAATTGCATTTCCCTCATGGTGTTGTTCTGTTGTGTTTCCATTCATAAAGTACACCAAGCCTTTTGAGGACAGTGACTGTGTCTTCTGCAGTTTTTTAGCTTCAGTCTAGAAAATGTTAGCCTATGATCCAAAGTCAGTAGACCTAGTTGAATTAATTAGTAAATGAATTATTTAGGGGAAAAATACTCAAAACATTGGCATACTGATATGTGTAAGTTTATATTCATATTTAGACTTTTCAAGATAATAAGAAAGCTTGATAATAATTGTATAGCTATAACTATAAAATATAGCAACTCAGCTTAAGAAGTACAGACTTGTGTGAATCAGAATACAATGAGTGAATCTATTTATTTCCCAGAGAAATCCATAGCAAGGTTGCTTGTTGGTTAAGTAGAATGTTATTTTTGTTGTTTCCAGTAACCCACACTCCACCTGTGATGTGTTAGCAAGTAGTACTATTCCTGTCTTTTGCATTTTCATTAGTAATAATTATTGAAATTGAGTCTTAGCTGAAAATTCTCCGTCTGTAGTAAAGAGAAAAAATTTATTTCGATTGCAATAAAAAAAAACTAGAAAAGTTAGCTTTTTCATAAAATTAAAAAGCATTACTTCCATGTAATCTAAAATCATATATCTTAACATCAAGGATACAGTGCTTTGCTTTTAACTCCTTGGGAAGTATATTTATATTTCTGATATTTAGCACTATATCTCCCTCAATTGTGCATGATCAAAACTGAACTGAACTTGGCTGTATAATTAAACAAATTTTTGGAAATAAAAAATAGACACCTCAAAACAGCAGCAAATAATTTTTTTTCTTTGTTTTATGGTACAGGTAATAATAATAGGCTACATACTAAAAAAATAAATATATAAGAACATATTTTAGTGTGTAGCCTTATAAAATATAATAAAACTAGCTAAATATGTGCTTACTGATAGATATAATTGAAATTATGCTGCATGATAGTTATAAATGATGAGAAGTTCTGATATATTTACAGATATATTCTTAAATTGGACAAAAAGAAGTAAACAGTGGATATTTCTTATAATGTTTACCTTAGTATGTTGTGCCTGAAGAGGTGCTTACCAATATATGCTAAAGAGTGTATTTCTGTATGTCATGCCTAGAAAATGATGCCTAGAAAGAAATCATTTAGGCTTCTAGTGTGATATAGATTGATAAGTTTATTAAACTGCTCCAAAACTATGTTAGTTAATGGTTATTTTTTATTCAGTAATGTTGGTTTATATCACTGCATATGACCCGGGGCATTGGTTCACACCTCCCAGGTATATGTTACTACACCACAACCACCAGGAAAGCACCCATAATCCTTCATCACAGTCCTTTGGGATCTCTTCCCACTTCACTTCCTACCTCCTACCTTCCCACTCCAGTAGCCTCAATTTTATAGGCAGATTTCTAGGGCTCATTTTGGTTTGGTTTTCTCCATTTCTTTGCTTTGTTTCTTTAAGTCTATTTATGCGTGAAGTCATCCAATATTTGTTTTTCTCCTCCTTATTTATTTCAATCAGCAAAATCTCTCCTGTTCCCTTTATATTGTCACAAGTGACAATTTTCATCTTTTTTAATAACTGTGTAACATTACACTGTGTGTGTATATATATAATATCATCTTTATCTACACATCTGTCCTTGGGCACCTAGTTTGCCCTTCTATAACTTGCCTATTGGAGATAGTGAGCATAGGAATGCATGTACCCCTATGCATGTATAGAAAGTCATGGAGTTAATGTTTTTATATTCTTTCGGTAGATACCTAGGAGTATAATTGATAGACAATAAGGTAGATCTATTTTTAATACTTTGGAAAATCTCTGCTGTTTTCCATAGGGACCGAACCAGTTTACATTTATATCAATGGCATAAGAGGATTTCTTTTTCTACTCCCCCACCGGTACTTGTTTTTTGTTTTTTTATTGGGCCATTTTCACAGGTGTATGGTGGTTCTCATTGAGTGGTTACTTGTGTCTTGATCCTGTGATGTAAATTTTTTTTTTAGGATACTCAAAATTTCTGATGTTTTTGACATTATTTTCTTGGAAATAATTTAAAATAGCAAGATCTGGTAAGCATGTTTATTTTGTTCAGATTGAGTGTTACTTTCTATGAAAATAGTGAAAAAAATCAGGCAAGTATATTTATAGTCATAAATATATTTATAAACTCAAATCTTAGAACATTAACAAATCCAGAGAAAAGCAATTTGTGACATGATCTATTGAGAAAAATCTCTTAAGATTTCCTTCCTACCTCCTACTCTATCCCACAAATTCTAGTAAGATTGAAGGGCTTTTAATGTAAATCAAAGTTAAGTTGATTCTAGCTCACAAAGTAAAATTTCATTTTTTATTTTGTTCTTCTTCAGTGATAGACAGGGTAATAATCATTATGATAAACTATCTCAACAAAACCTTACTTGTTTAATGAATGAGATCTGAAATCATTTGATCTCCTTTATATAAGAGTATAAAATAAATGACTGTTCTGGAAACAAAACTTGAATCTGTGGCTTATCTTAGAATTTGAAAAACAGAAATATGAGTATCCCTGGATTGTAACTAAGAAATTCCTTGTAATGTTAAAGAATTTAGAAGCTTTTCCTTTGAGCTTTTAGAAATGTCAAGCCAATTTATATCTTTACAATTTTCAAATCCAGATTCTGTGTTGACAAAGTTGGGATTAAAGAAATGTGGAGAAGGAAGGAAATCTTAGAAAAAATATAGTTGCTTTTAACAATGAAACGTGAAAATGCTATTAGTCACTGAGGAGAGAAGCAGAAAAATAATCAACTGAAAAAAAATAAAAATTTGATTGTGAAAATTATGCAAATGAATAAAAGAATAAAACAAGTTATCTATAGAGTGCTTGCAAAAATTTCATCATTAGAGGCACATCTTATTTGTCGTTACAAAACTCTCAGAGGATTTTTAATTTGCTGTTTGCTTAAAGTGAATTTAAGCTTTTTCTAGTGCTTTCACTCTACCAAATGTTAGTTGCAAATGGATTGATTTTTATTTATTCTTTAAAGCATGTCAGTGGTTCTTTGATAAAGCTCTCTTCTGTATGCCCTGCTGGAACAATGTCATAAAAGTCTTTTGACTTTCAGAGTTTTACATTCCTCTTACATTTAAAGCCAGAATGTAGGCTTCATAAAAAGTAGGCATTACAATGCTTGAGATATTTGTGTAGGCATTATTTTTGCTGACCAATAAATAAGGTAGCTTTTGTACAAATAAATCCAGTGTTTCTTCCTGAGAAAGTAGAGCAGCTGACTATTCCTTCAAAAAAATGTTTTTGATTACCCACAAAAAAATAGGTTTTTGATTACAAACACACATTTATTTTAAAACATAAATTTCAAATTAAGAGAACTGTCATTTCTGAATATTTCATTTCAAAGCCAACAAGAATATTTTAGTTGACTGACTATCCATTTTCAAAGTTAGTACTTTGAAGATAACTAATTAATTTAGGGGCATAATCAACTGTATTTTAATTCATATTCATTTATTTCAGGGTAGGAAAAGTTAACATCTAGTTACTTTTTCTCTTCCTGACAGATCATAATGTTAAGAGTTATAGCATTGTAAACATTGTCCTAATTGTAAATAATATTTAATCATGTTATTATATTTATCTAAAACCTTCAGTATATACAAGTTATTACTGTAAGTACTTACATGTATTCCCTTGTTTAATCCTTATCACAACTCAGTAAGGAAAACATTATTAGTATTTCTGTTTTACCTATAGGGATTCTGAAGCCTGAAGAAATCAAATAACTGAACTAATGCTACACAGACAATAAGTGGCAGAATGTTAGGTAGCCACTAGTAAGCCCTATGCTATTATTTTTTAATCTTATTAAAAATATATAAGATTAATTTATAATATATAAATTTATAATATATAAGATTAACTTAATCTTATATATTTTACTGTGGTAATGTCATAATGGTTCAGTACCACTTAATAATTATGGTTGTATCAGATATTTATTACTATTAGCATTAAAATTCATAATTATGATAGTTATCTACTCACATTAATATGTCAAGAAGAGTAGGCACCTAGACTATTAAAGGTATGGTTGAGACAATGTTGTGAATGCTTAAAGACCATAATTTAGATGTGCCAGACCTGGAAGAATTAAAAATGTATAAGGGATTATTATTACCTTCAGGGAGTTTCCAATCTTACATAAACTTTAGGATCTAAAAATAGGGACCTAGGTAAATTTTAAATATTTAAATTTTAACCAATAATCATTTAGCTGGATACCATGAATCACAATTCTTTTAATAACTCCTCTCTGCCCTTTTCCTTACTATCCAGAAGCATAACATTCTTTCCTTAATATTTTTTAATTTCTTTACTACTCAGGGCCTTTCTTTATGTTAGTTCTTCCTTGCAAAACTGTCTTCATCCTTCTTGTCTATTTTAGTTTGCAGGACATGTTGATAATTTTATAATCATCTCTGGTTATTTATTTATTATATGCTACCCTCCCAAACTGGAAGACGCTACCTTAACCAAGAGATCAAAGTTTTAACATTACCAGTAATGGAAGAAGTTGATACATTTGTGCCTCCTGATATGTAATATATTGAAGGCACAATATTATTCTTGTGGTATTCTTACCCAAAATTAAATAATGAAAAACCTTCAGATAAACCCAAATTAAGGTATATTCTACAATATAAATGGCCCATGTTCAATAAAAGTCAAGGGCATGAAAGAAAAGGAAAGAGAAATTGCCCAGATTAAAGGAGACCAGAGACATGACAACTAAATATACAACATGATCATAAAATTGTATCTTAGAGCAAAAATAATAAACTCATGGCAACAACTGTTATTATTGCTATAAATACATTAAAGACACAATTGGCAAAATTTAAAGGGATTCTAAATTAGAAAGTAGTATCTTAACATAGATTTCTTGATTTTGATTATTGTACTGTGGTTGTATAGAACACTGTCATTATATATATATAATTTTTTTAAAGATTTGTTTATTTATGCATACAAGAGCTGGGGTACAGGCCAGAGGTGTGGGGTGGGGTGAGAGGATTCACCACAGAGAGCGGGGAGCAGAACAGGCAGATCAACAGAAGCACACTGCTGAGGGGAGCAGTGGGCACAGCAGGAGAGGTCTGCCGCGCCATGTGGGTCCCCCCCTGGCTGGCAGCAGGGATTGAACTCGTGCTGCAGTGGCTGCGATTTGCTTCATAGTGCGTTGCTTAACCCACTGCACCACCAGGGAGGCCCCTATATATATTTTTTTTAAATTTATTTGTTTAGTAGAAGAACTGTGGTAAATTCCAGAAGTGTAGGGAGTGAGAGGATTCACCAGAGGCAGAATGGGGGCAGAAAAGGTGGATTGACCGAAATGCACCTACTAAGGGGAGAAGCAGGCAAAACAGGAAACACACACATTTAAAAAATGTGTGCTGTGCCAAATGTGTGTTAGCTCCCTGGCTGGGATCTCTATATCAAATGTCTTGATTCTTCAAACAAATTTGGGGCACACAGCAAGGTTAGAACACACTTGTACATGAGAGTCTGATAGAGTGGGCTTACTACCATTATGGAGTCTAGTGTCCTAACTGACGACGGGATCAGTAAACAATTATTGAATGAATTGATGCATTTATTTGTGTCTTACATGCTTTCCATATGATTTTCTTGCAGCAAACATAGCCATACACTTTAATTTTTTAAGGTCAAACTGTACTTATCAAAAATTTATTTTTTCAGTTTAAACAATACATTTTTATGGGCCTCCCTGGTGGCGCAGTGGGTTAAGCAACGCACTATGAAGCAGACCACAGCCACTGCAGCACGAGTTCAATCCCTGCTGCCAGCCAGGGGGGGACCCACATGGTGTGGCAGACCTCTCCTGCTGTGCCCACTGCTCCCCTCAGCAGTGTGCTTCTGTTGATCTGCCTGTTCTGCTCCCCACTCTCTGTGGTGAATCCTCTCACCCCCCACACCTCTGGCTTGTACCCCAGTGCTTGTATGCATAAATAAATAAATCTTTAAAAAAAAAACAATACATATTTATTATCTCACAGTTTCAGAAATCTGGGCAAGACTTGACTGAGTTTTCTGCAGGATGTCAGTTAAGGTGTTGGCAGGGTGGGGTCTCATCTGAAGGCTAGGATCTGCTTGCGAGCTCTTGAGGCTCTTAGGCTCTTTAATTGTTGTTGGCAGAATTCAGTCCCTTGCCGAACCTCAGAGAGAGACCTCTGTTTCTTTCCTGGTCAACTGGTAACTCAGAATCTTACCCTACCTATACATAGTCCACAACATTGCAGCTTGCTTTCTCAAAGCCATCAAGGGAGGAGGGAGCATGAATATGCACATAGACTTGAGAGCTGCCCACAGCTCCCAGAACAGTGGGAAGGAAAGGATCCTATGGAAGGAAGAGAAGATTGCAAAATATGTACTTATTATGGCTCATCAAATATTTAAAAGGTGATATAAAGAAAATGATACAAAAACAAACTAAATCATATGAAGTAATCTCACATGCTCTGTTTATGTATTTGTTAAAAGGTGTGGGATTTACATTAGAAATTAGCCCATTATATAACTTAACCAAGGATCACTCCTTTAACTGGAATATGAAAAACTGCAAAGAATAAGTATGATTTAAATTTTGGAAAATATATTCTGTAAAAAATTGTTATGGAAAGAGGGATTTTTTATCCCTGTTAAAAGGAGACTGCTGAAATAAAAAGGGTACAGTTCCAAAGCAAAGAACTTTTTATCAAATAGGTGTGACACTTTCAGCATTAAGAAATCACAACACACTTTAGTTTGTAAAGGCTTTGAAAAATCCTTGATAAATAAACTTATTGAGCCAGCATTACTCAAATTTATATAACATCAGTACTTTGTGTCTCCTGAAACAAAACAGTTAACATATATGATATCCTATGGAACATACTTTAACATTTGTTAACACTGTTAATATACAGTTTTTCAGGACCTGGTAATTATGTGATCTGTATTGCCACAGAGAATAAAGTGAGACAAAATAGGAAACTAGATTACTCTCATTAATTGCATGGAATATAAATATGAATTCTAAGTAAGAACTTATATACTGAAATTATTTCCCAAGAGAAACTTAGGATCTAGTTTTAAAAATAGAACAGAGTCATATACAAAGTTTATATTTTGGGGGTTTAGGTTAAAATATCAGAACTGATATGTCAAAGTAACATCATTCTCCAGGTAAAAAAGCAGATGTAACAGCAATAAAAACACTAAATTCTCTGGAAAATTAGAAGTGAGGAGAAAATGGTAATATGTGGCTGCAATAGAGAAATTAGGACCCAAGAGAGGCAGAGAGAGAAAACAAGAAATAAATTTACTAACAAAGGAGTCAAAGCCAGAAGAGAGCAGTTAGTTGGCTAAATGTGAATGGTTTAGTAGCAGAAACTTCAAGGGCAATGTTAAAACATTGGATGAAGTTCAAGCCTGATAATTGAATGCTTAATTTAATGCCTTCTTAATCATGAATTAACAATGAAATAGGTCATAAACTGTGACTTCTTGCCAGAGATGGAGATATGAAACCCAGAAGCTTGTGTACAAACAAACCTTGTTAAACAAATTCTTATCTTCCTAGGTTGTTCTTTACCATTTGCTACCCCTAGCCCAACACATTTGTTTAATGATTCTTCAAAAATTTATTGTTTCATTTTCTCACAGATATAAAAGCTTCCTATTATGGTTATCTTTTTCTGGTCTCCATTCTTTTGTGAAGATTCCCATGCACATGTTAAAAAAATTCAGTGAAACTTCTAGAAACTCTAGTTAATTTGTCTTTCTCAGTTTAATTTTCAACTCCAGACAGGGAGCCTAAGAGTATTGAGAAAATCTTTTTCCTCTCTTCTGTACTTTTAAAAAATATGTATTTTTTAAAATATAAAGACCATTTACTGCAAAGCCACAATACAACTATCAAGTAAGAAAATTTCTTGGTACAGTACACTTTATGGAGCACATTCAAGTTTTGTTAATTGTCCCAATGGTATCTTCCATATTTGATGGATGGATAGATAGATAAAGATAAATAGACAATTTTTAAATTTGGATCAGGACCTGCTGAAAGATTATACGTCACTTATGTTTGTCATGTCTTTCTATTATCCTGAAATCTAGACCACTCTTTCAATCTTTTGAATGACCCTGCTATTTTTTTAAAAAATGAGATCAGGTGTCCTCCCTGGTGGTGCAAGGGGTTAAGATGCAACACTATGAAGCTATCCATAGCCACTGCAACACAAGTTCAATCCCAGGCCAGGGAGGTGACCCACATGGCCCTGCAAACCTCTCCTGCCTGCCTACTGCTCCCCTCAAGCAGTGTATTTCAGTACATCCACCTGTTCTGCTCCCCACTCTGTCTCTGGTGAATCCTCTCATTCCCTGTACCTCTGGCCTGTACACCAGTTCTTGTCTGCATAAATAAATAAATCTTTTAGAAAAATGCAGATCAGTTAATCTGTAGCATGACTCTCAGGTTTGGATTTGCCTGATGTTAATGAGAAATTTGATTTACACTCTTCTATATTTATTTATTGTTCCTTGTATGTCATCAAACTGCTGACCCAACTATTTGCCTTCTGCATCCTCTCACCTCAGTAATCCCAAAAATCTCTTTTCTTACAGGTTTTATTGTCCTTGAACAGAGTAAAAGTAATAAGTATATTTTAAAGAATGGAAGAAAGAGTAGTAAAAGATGTTTTAAAAATGAGATTAAAAAAATGAATTCTGTTCCTTTAAATATTATTCATCATTGAGTTAGGTTTTCTTGGCCTGTTCATTTATAAAAGATTCCTTTTTGGGAAAAAGGGCCAGGTAGAGCATTTTAGCTAGCTGGCTAGTTCTCATAATGCAAAGACTATATCAATGCTAGAGAGTTACACTATTTCCTAGAAATATGACTGAATACTTTTATGGTTCCATCTTTTCTGAAGATAGATATGCTAGCTTTCTCCAAATATCATAAACTAGGAATATTACTTCTTTATTTAAGGATTTACTCCCATTTTAGGAAGTTTGCTTTGCTGGTGCTTTTTGAGATCTACTTTCATTGGACCAATTGCTGTTAATATTTCTCTCTAGCGATTCTTGTTGTCACTGCTTCCTTTGTATTTCCATTAAGTGTCACCTACTTTTGGCAGTGTTTGATACAAAATGGAGTTGAGAATTATATGTCTCTATATTATCCAAAAATGACTTGCAAACTTATGAAAGATCATTTTGGTAGCTTTTGAACACTTCTCATGAGAAGGAAAAAAAAATTCCTTTATATAGCCACAATGATAGTTGTCACATGTTGGTGTCCTCAGGAAGGAGACTTTATTTATTAAGTAGTGCTCTTAGTTTCAATACTTACAGCAAGGAGGGAAGAAAACAGGCATGAGTAGAGGGAGATGTTGTGTTGTGATGCAGGCCCAACTGCTGCTCCACTGATTTATGGGAAATCTCTGAACTAGAATGACCCTTCAGAGTTGCCAAAGTGGAGGATAATATGGGCACACTTTATATTCTGACCTTGGCCAGTTGATCTTAGACAAACTGAGATTTCCTAAAGGGGCTTTAAGATACCTGAAGACTGTGGCTAGCATTTCCTTCAGCTGCTGTATCAAGTCCTTCCTTGAAACTGACCTATGGAAATCTATCATGATGTCTTAGTGGATGTCCTCTAAATATGCTCTCTTCTGGCTGATAGTCTTTGTCTGATTTCAAAGCTGCTCATGACTCAAAAATGTAAAGAATTACTGAATTATTGGCTAAGCTCATTATGTATCTTAATGTTTTATTAAAAAAAAACAAAACTAGGGTTAATTTAGAGAATTTTGAACTTTCTGAAACTTCCTGGTAAAAAATAATTATTTTGTTTTTACAGTTGGAAAATTTCCTCTAGTTATGTGACGATTGCAGCTGAGAGAGTACTGACTAGCACCAAGAGGGTGCAGCAGAGGGACACAGAGCAGTGCACTGGAGGTATAGGACACAGGATACTAATTCTATCTTGGTTTTGGAGAGCCACATATTTAAGTACACATGTCTACAGAAGGTGGTGCATGGATTTAAGAAAAATAGGTTATAAGCATAGTGAGAAAATCACCAGTTCTCATGTGTGAGTTTTCAGGGAACAAAAACTTTGAACAAAGGAAAAGCAAGTAGAATCCAGGCCTGTGACTTATAGCTACTCTGGACATTAAGTCAGAATTATCACTGAGTACTCAGAAAGCAGATGTGACCAAAACAACCTCTGTAACTTTCCCAGAAATAGTTTATCTTTTTCTACTAATTCCTGAACCAAAATAAGAGATGTAAGAGTTATTCTTCCAAATAACTACTTTTTATTCAAAGAACTAGTTTCTGTTTTACTCAAGCTACTTTTCCTTACAATTTCTAGTTGACTTTTATTATTTTCATTGCTCTAATGTCTATATTTTAAGTACTGTTCCCTTTACTTAATTTTCTTTAAAAAAGAAAAAAAGAGGTTATGAATTCACCTATACAGCTTTGTCCAAACACCTTACACATTTTAATAGAGTTCTTTTTAAAATTTTTTCTGGATATTTTTACTGGTAACTTTTTTTTTAAGGATTGATTTATTTATGCATATAAGAACTAGGGTGCAAGCCAGACGTGCAGGGGGTGAGAGGTGTCACTAGGGTGGGGAATAGAGGCTGGCTGACTGAAATACACTACTGAGGGTGTAACAGGGTCATCCCAGGAAAAGGGGAAGTTCCAAAATCCTGGTTCCGCCCTAAGTGGGTGGAGCTGAGGAGGAAAAGAAGATTTCTGCAGAGAAGAGAAGAGGGAAAAAGGAAAATGGAAAACAGCAAGGAGATCTGGAGGAGGCACATGGAGCAGAGGGACATGTAAAGAAACTGTGCTTGCTTTTTGGTTTTGGACTGGTTGGAACAGATGTAGGTGAGAGACCCTTGGGGAGGTTAACAGTGGCAGCTATGATCTTAATTTTAATTTTGCTCTTTTTCCTC
Organism: Galemys pyrenaicus; assembly: GCA_019455555.1. Taxonomy (NCBI): domain Eukaryota; kingdom Metazoa; phylum Chordata; class Mammalia; order Eulipotyphla; family Talpidae; genus Galemys; species Galemys pyrenaicus. Next base: position 14,582,844 of record JAGFMF010011861.1, on the reverse strand, counting down.
CCAGATTTGTCTGACTCTTTCTGACCCTTTTTTATGGGTCTCTACTGAAAGGTCCTTTAGATGTGTGGCAGGTTTTTGGGCCTTGCTTTGGGCCAATCCTATTTGGCTGGACTTTTACCCTCAAGGAGATGGGTAATTTTAAATGCTTCACTTAGTAACTATATTCTTTGTTCTTTCTTTATTGTACCCTAGTTGTATTAAAGCTCCTTTCCATTAAAGGTTTTATGTGTTTGTTTTAATGCGGCGGATGGCAGAACCCATTCAGAGAGGGCAGGCTTGGGGGTTCTGGGTGCTCCTCTCCCTGCCCTGTAACAGATCTGGCGCCCAACCTCTCCCTGCCCTGTAACAAGGGGAGCAGCAATGAGACAGAAGGTCTGCTGTGCCATGTGGGTCAGCTCCCTGGTTGGGGATTAAACTCTTGCTGCAGTGGCTGCCCATAGCTTTATAGTGCTGTGACTTAACCCCTTGTGCCACCAGGGAGACCCGGTAACTCTTCTTTTAACAAAATTATTTAGGGTATGTTTTTTATTCTCTAGTAAGGTGAGCTTTTTTATTAAGCTATTGTCAAATTACAGCTTTATTATACCATATTGATAGAGGATGTGGCTTTTGTCATTTCTGCTCTGGCATAATTGAAATTTTGTGTTCCAGTAGTTAGTTTTTGTTTCATGTACTCATGAAAAGGGCATTTTTATTATTATTATTATTATAGGGTCTCTGTCTAATCTCTGTTTCATAATTAGGTTTTCTAAAATTTTCTGATAAAAAAATCTTTTCAATTGTTAAAGCATGTTAAGTATTAAAATCTTCCGTAGAAAATTGTTCTGAGTTTTTTTCTGTTCTTATTTAAAATTGATTTTATTATACATATTTTAAAGCTGTGCACATGTGCTATTCTATAATTTGGATATAGAAGTACTATGTAAGTAGAAACTTTGGCCTGAGATTCTTTGTCTTTTCCATAGACTTGAGAACTCCAGGAAATTTTCTAAAATGTTTTCCTACTTCATTAGTATACAAAACTTACATGCTTTTCTTTCTTTGAGTCTTCATGTTTATATGCATCCTTTCCTTTGTCATACAGAGTCTTTTCCTAGACCATAAATTTCCTTAATCATCTTTAAATAAGCGTTGGTCTAGTTAGTCCAATATTTGCCAACTTGATTTGGTCTTCTTCTCTGTACCCTTCACTCTGTGTAATTAATTCTCTTCTTGGCTCCACCTGGTCAGGTTGCAGGTTATTCCCACTAATCTTCTTCTTGCAGTCATTTATCTATACTAGCTCTGCTGGAAAGAAATGAGATCTTTCCCATCCCTGCTGTTTGCTCTATTGTTTACTTTAAATCTTTAGCTTTTTTCTTAAATTGTCCTTAAGACTCATGAGTCATATGCTCATGCTAACAGAAAATAAAATAAAAACTCAGTAATTCAAAACCAATCACTAAATTCAGTTAAACACAGGTCTTGATTTTTCTTGTTTTGAGAATTGGTTTATTAATTCACACTAATTAATTGACACTAAATTAATACCAAAATTTCAGAAAACTTAAAAGGAATGCTATAGAATTAAAGAGTTTTCATGTATCTTAGGAAGATTAAGAAAAACCTGCTATTAGTTTAAATTTGCTAGCTTTGTGAACTTAATCAAGCTATATATGGACTTCTATTAACCCCTTTTTACAAATACCAACTCCCATCAGGTATTTGGGAATATTTGAGTTTGTTTTCATTGTAACAATAACAGAAGAGAACCAGGACCAGAATGTTAGTTATCCTTTATTTCTTGGGATGCTCTTGTACTACAGAGAATTGTTCTAACCAAAATGTCAGTGTCTCCTTCCTTGGAAAATGGGCAGATAATCACTAAGATTCTTTAATATATTTTGGTTCCTTTGGTTCTACAATAAAATTGGAAAATAATGATTAAAAATGACCTCTGAAAGAAATTTCCTTTCTGTTTTCATTTCAAAAAATGCTTAATAAAGAAGATAATAGTGTTAGCACTTTTTGTTACACTTTAGTGTATTAAAGTTCATGAATTGATAATTGCTAGCAAATGTTTTGAAAATACCTACATGAAAACTTCATGATTCACACAACTATTATTAAGATAGTTTTGTATTTACCAGAAAGTTGCAGTGGTAGGCAGATTGTGCAGATGCATCCTGCACCACTTTCCAGAGTCTTGAATACAGAGTGGTGTATGGTGGTGGAGGGAAGGTAGGTCGAAGTAATACAACAAAGAGAATGAGACTGAGTCTTGGATCACAGAAGCAAGGCTACACACAACCAGTTCTTTCAACTCTGCTTCTACAACTAAATCAGTTTTATGATGTGTTTATTAAAACAGTACTCAGATTGGTCCATGAGAGAAAGCTCTTTTCTTCATAACGTATCCTGATTGATGTTCCTGACTACCAAATGAGATAAGGGATTATGGAAGAAAATTCTTCAGCAAGCTCTGAATTTCTAGGTGGCAGAGACTATGTCATGTTCATTTTTACATTCGATATCCAACATATTCTTGGTGCTCAATAAATATTAATAAAACTGAATTATAAAACAGAAGAAGGGACTAGAACAGAAGATTGCTCTTTTCAACCTATTTAAAAAATAAATTTACAGTATATTTACACAGTTAATATAGAAAATATATTTTTTAGCCTTTCCCCACATTGCTGATTATAATCCTTTGTAGTGTGTAGACTGGAATTCGACCAAAAAAAATGCTATTTTGAGTTGTCTCTAGAATTATTCTGTCTGCTACAAAGAATTAAGAAGTAACTTTTGTTACATGGAATCTCAGCTATGATTGATTTCTATAAAATAGGAAGTTATTACACTTTTTTGGATATGAGGAAATTCAATTTGCTCTGTTTCACTTTACATACAAGATGTGCTAAATATGTTTTCTTTGTATTTATATATAGTAAATTTCAGACTTTTGGAGATCAAGTCTGTGGTTCATGAATTACGTAGATCCTGGTTTATTTTCTTTCAAAGCTCACTTACAGTAATTTTTTTTCATTGATAATTATTATTATTTTTTAAAAAAATATTTATTTATGCATACAAGAGCTGGGGTACAGGCCAGAGGTGTAGGTGGTGAGAGAATTCACCAGAGACAGAGTGGGGAGCAGAACAAGCAGACTGACTGAAATACACTGCTGAGGGGAGCAGCGGGCGAGGCAGGAGAGGTCTGCTGAACCATGTAGGTCCCCTTCCTGTCCAGGGATGGAACTTGTGCTTCTGTGACAAGGATGCTTCACAGTGCAGTGCTCAACCCACTGCGCCACCAGGGAGGCCTTTCATTGATAATTAAATACCTTTTTGAAAGCATCAGGCAAGAGTAATAAGACTGAAATTTTCATAATAACAAGTCTTACAGAGATTTAAAAGACAAAAAAGTAAAAATTGTACCTCATAAGAAGCCATGGATTACTTGTAAATGTATCCAATTGTTCATAATATTACCATTAGTGGGTGTTGTCAATAATTTATATGAATGTTTCTGTATCTTAAAAAGCAGTTCATACTGTTTTTTCAAGTTCAAACTGAGGAAATAAAGGAATTTATTTTCTATTGTGGGGGTGACTGGATCCAGGGATTCAATTAAGGCCTTCAAAATTTTCTCTTTTTTCATTAGCTGTCTTTTTTATGATCATAGTGTCATTCTCTTCCACTACCACACACTTCCTCTAAGATTTATCTCGGCCCAGTTAGTACTCCAAAAGAAAGAGGATGTGTTTACACGTATTACAAGTATTACAAGGCAGAATGAATACTTAACTTTACTCCTGCCCATTCCTCTACTGTTTCCTGTAGCTGGAGAAGTGGAGGACCTTGATGGGTCTGGCCTTGATTACATGCCCATCTCTTAAATCAAGAAGGTGAGGCATTGTGTTTTTAATCTCCCATTCTCCAGGTTTCATCAAGGAAGGATAATTTTCCAAAGGCAGTGAGACTTTTATACAAAACAAAACTGTTGGAGAGAGGAGAAGAACATGGGAAAACCCAAACAATCAAAACCAAGAGATTGCTGTTATATTTTGTCAAACATATTCAACTACAATGTAATTTCCTGTAATGAAAATGAGTTAACCCCAATGTATTTTTTCACAATTCCCCCAAATATTTTCAAGGAACTAAATAACTCTCCATATTCCTTGGGAAAATGCTAATGAGTGATATTTTCATAAGCACTGTTTTTTCATTCCTAACTTACTGGACTGAACCTATACTAGTCTTTGTTTGCAGTAATGAGTAATGAATTTCCTTCCTGTGGTCAGAGGGAGTCAAAGCTTTTGGCTTTGGGGCTTATATCTTTACGAATTTAACAATCTGGTTTAGTCCTTATTTAAAAATCTCTACTGTCAGTTAATTGCGTTTTCCTTTTGATAAAAATAATTCATTTAAGAGTTCAGCTTATCTCAGGGAATATGGGCTTTGACACCTGGAGTAAATATGAATTTAATAAGCCAGTGTTTATTTACTAATGTTCAAATAGCATGTATCCCTTTAAATGATCAGTGTTCAGCAGCTGAGTGAAGTAGTTCAAATCATACTACCTTTCATAAGATTCCTTGAAAGTTGGTGTCAGTTTCTCTGAATGAATTTTCTAATTTTAGAATTTTTTTAGACATCTGGATGCTCAGTGGTCATTATTTCCCACAGTTTGATAAATGATCTTGTACATTTCTATAAATTGTGCTGTATTTTATGGCTTTTAACTCTTATTTAAAAGTGTAATTTTGCACGTTATATAACATTTCCAACATTTCTCATATACTTTGCTATAGCTATCATTATATGTTTTATCCACTGAAGAGCAAATATTTTATAATAACAGTAGTAAATACAATGTATTAGTTTAAAAATACATAAAGATTTGCATTGCTGACACTTCTCAGGACGTGCCTTAGCCTCTTTAAAATTGTGGTGGTATCCTGACAGATGAGCACCTCAAAATTGTACTTTTAATTTAAATAATATAAAAGGCATTTTCTTTTGACCTTAATTGAATAAACAGAATAAAGAGCACTAATGCTTTAAAGTAATCAGATTATGTTCTTTTTCTTTGGTATATGTGATCACCCCGTCCTCTTATAATTTCAATGGAGTTTTTATTTCTGTTCATTCCTTAAATATTTTCAAATCAAATGTTTGACTTTGTTCTCTTCTCACTCTTTGCACAGAGATTGGAAACTGGTGAATTCATTGACCACTATCTGTGCTACAGATAGTGAATAATAATAATGATCGTAACAATAATTGTTATTTTAAAATAGTTTATATTTAATAACTTTTCTAAAACAGTTATTGAATAGCCATTATTATTATTATTGATCATTGCAATATTTTTAAATAAACTGATTCAATATTTTAAAATTTTGCAGTTATACACTGAATTCGTTTTCAGTTTTTCCTGAAAAACTGGACTATCTGGAAAATCCAAACTGGTATTTCCATCCAGCAGAGTCAGCTGGAGCTGTATGCTAACTGCCCATTTAGACAGCACACTTATAAATATGTTCCCTTTTCCCTTGTTAGTATTTAAGAGGTGACTGATTTTATAAGTTTTATAACAACATTTAAAAAATCACACAAATAAGTGAATACCTCTTGGGCTTTTTTTGAGTGAGCACATTTCAAGACCTTCCAAATCAAGTTAAATATTTCCAGTGCCCAGAAAAGCTTCCCTTGTGCTGACTTCCCCTGTGTTCTATCCTGACTTCTATTAAAGAGAATTGGAAAAAATGTGTTTCTCTTCTAAAACTTCTAGGATTTGTCTAAATATTAAAAAAATATTTATTAACCATCTATCACGCACCATACACTAGGGATCTTGAAAACAATAAATATCTTTACACTCCAAGAGAGTAGGTGGCAACTTTTTTTTGTAAAGGGCCAAAGAGAAAATATTTTAGACATTTTAGCATAATGCTGTCTCTGTTGCAGCTACTCAATCTGCTTTGTTATGCAAAAGCTACCTCAGAAATGAATAAGCATGATTGTAATTCAATGAAAATTTATTTATAGGTACTGAAATTTAAATTTTATGTAATTTGCATAATTCATGTAATAGTCTTCTTTTGAGTGTTGTTTCCAATGATTTAGAATTATAAAATTATAAAACCATTCTTAGCTTGTTGGCTATATGAAAAAAGGTAGTGGGCTGGATTGCGTCTATGGGCATACATTGCCAGTCTTGCTTTAAGAACACTAGAAGGAAATAGAAGAAAAAAGCAATAACTCTTATGTTAATACAGTACTTTGAATTTTTTTGGAATAACATATACAAAGTTCTTTTAGAACCTGCAAGTTTAAGAAACTGAATGTGCAAGTGTGTCAGGAGATATTTCACACATGAAAATGAGCAAGGCTCTGCTTTAGCAGGAGGTTGTCAGGACCTCTGTCTATGGGAAGTCATCATCTAAGCTGAGAACTGGAGTGTGAGACAGATCTGTATTGAGAGAGCCAGAGGAGGTGCCTTCTAAGCAAAAGGAAGAACACAGGAGATGGTCCTGAGTGGGCCTCTGGCATATCTATGTGAGAGGAGGAGAGCCTTGTGCGTGCCATACGTTACCAAAGCATCTTAATATTCCCAGCTTTGTCATTTTCATTCATTGAGACTGAGGTGAGGCATCAATTCTCAGAAGTCTTCTCTGAATGTCCAGGTGCGTTCAAATGATCCTTTTGCTTTCCTTGTACTCACTTTATATCTTGTCACTGTACATGCTATATCATCTTTATCTCTCTCTTTGTTCTCCCTCTTCTCACTCACCCTTTGTAAAATAAACCTTTTTTTTTTTTCTTCTGAATCTCTTCATGTCATCTTGGGCCTTATGCCAATTTCTCGAGAAGGTAAACTTTTTGGGTAGACATGGTAGAACAGTGAAGGCGAAGGCACAGACTGCCAATAATATCTGGTTAGTTCCAGTCTCACTCAGTTCAGAGCTGTTGAAAACAAAAGATCTCTTAGATGAATATAATCCTCAAACCTACTGCCTTGACATGTGGTCTTATCACCAGATCATTAACTACTCAAATGACATCTAGCATTTCAAAAACACTTGGGGTTTCACGGTTAGCAACAAATTTATTCCTCACAACAAAAGAATGTTGAATAATTTCATGTTGTGATATCCTCTAAATGTAATGTTATATAGCAATCTATAACTATTTACTGTTGTTTTTAAAATAACATAGAAACTGTTAATGTTATAATGTATAACTTCATATACAAGTTATGCAGACTATATTCATATAACTATATGAAAATAACAGGAAAAAATTAAAGGGTGGAAATATTTTAAACATTATTTCTGATATATTTAGGTTAAGATTGTGATTCATGTGATTTTTTTTTTACTTTACAGTGTTCTTTAAATATTTAATGAACAGATGATACTTTTTTGAAAGCACTAAAATAAGTGCTGTACAGATGCAGGGAAAGAAGGGATTATGATTACTGCCATGTGTCATTTTTTATTTACTTTTTTTGCATACAGGTCTGCTTTAGTTGAATGAATAACAAAGTAAAATCCATAAAATAGATCTCTGTGTACCTTTAGAAGATTTTATTTACCGTTCATATTTCAGAGAATAGGAACCTAGTTGCTAGTGTTTTATTGAATCTCTGTTTCCAGATTCGAAAATGTGTTTGTTAAGGAAGAACTAGGTAATTTAATTTCAACAGAACTGTTTTGACATGACCATAATTAATTGGAAACACACCTCAGGATTATTAGTTTAAAGACAACTCTTAATTCATTATCTGGTCAAAAAAATAGATTCACAATGAAATTTAAATATGTTAATAATAACCTTTTATGAGACTTTCTTAGTTTGGATTACAAAAGCTTCTATAATTTACATGATGGTTTATAAGCTTTCAATAGCTGAACTCTTAAGTTTCTGAGCATTTCTGAATCACAAAAAGGAAGTCTCTTAGCAAATATGAATCTTCGTCTACTCTTTTCAGAATGGTCATCTAATATCGAGGTGGAAAGCATACTTAGAGCAGAACAGCATAAGAACATTAAATATTTATAGTTTCTACCATTTCATCACCACTTAGAATACAATAATAGAATAGCTATATGGGTCACGTGTGGATACTCTTCACAGTGTGTCAATAGTAGAATGGCAGAATGAACACAAAATAGAGTTAAGCATTTTATTATTCAATTTTCATCCTTTATTTTAGGTTATAAAGAGAGACAAATATGGCAGGTGCATAATGACTAAATTGGCAGGAAAATTGAGCTAAGTAGTTAGAATTTAAATTCTATTATTCAGAATACATTAAGAATACAATTAACAATATTAGCATCTTGGGAATTGCAAAGGAGAGAACCCTTAAGCATTACTTTGTGCTTTGAATTTATTCACATAGAAATTTCAAGAAGTTTATCTAAAGAGAAAGAAGAAATACTTTCTTTGGCAAATGTATATATCTATGTAGATAAATATTAATATTGAATTTTTAAAGAAGTGTTTTATATGTCAAAGACATTTCCTTTTGTTCTACTACACAGGTCCGTTCCAGTAATTGTGAGGTAATGAAAACTGCAGCAGAACTTTCAACTAGTTTGACTACAACCTAGAAGAAGAAATACACTTGACGTAAACCAAGAAAAGAATCTCGCCATTCTTTCCTATTGAGGCTGAACTGTATCAGTCTTTGTCCAGAGGTAAAACTTATTTTATTCTTAAAGTGTGTATAGTTCATCTTATCTATAAAACAAGACTAAAAAGATTTGCCCTATTAGAATTAGGATTAAATCAAGGAATATAGTAGCCCTACTATGAATATTTTACATGTATGAGGCAGTAGACATTTTAAAAGTATGTATTATTTTTAGTGAAATAGGAAATCTCTTTTAAACTATAAAAACATTTTTAAGAAATTTTCTCTTATATTTCCTTTTGGCAATTGAATTCCCTATACTATAATTCATACGACTTATATCTAGTACTTAGAGTAATGTCCTTTAATTTATTTTTTTTACATTTCTCTCATAACCCTGCTGTCACCTAGTCTTACAAACTTCTCGAAGTTAGGAACTCCATTATTTCAGATTTACCCCTAGTGCAGAGCACTGATTTAAGAACATAGTAAAAATTTAACATACATTTGTTCAGTGAATATGACTATAAAAGCATTTTAAATGAAATGCTCTTTTTTCTTTTTAATTTTATTCTTCCAAAGGTAACATATACACAGTTCACAAGTCAGAAATAAACATAACAAAGTACAGTAATTTTCTGCCAAATTATTTTCCCCAAAAGCAATCATTTTTGACTCATTTAAAGATTTCTTCTCCACATACGTCCATATTTTCAAGTAATATGTATATACTCCTGTGTTTTGACTATACAGCTTTATATATTACCTGAAATTCTAATATAGTGGCTGAGGATTGGTCCTTGGAATTAACATATCCTTTGCCTCTCTACCCCCAATTTATACAATAGTTATATTAGAGTGTTTTTTGAGATTTATATTTATTTATATTTGTATATATTATATTTGTATATATTATGCTTTTTATACTATTTTCTTTTGTACTGTTTTATTATTTTTCCTTATGTTAGCATTAATTTTTCATTATATTTAAAAAATTTAATCAAACCTTTTGCTACATTTTTATATACCTCCCAACAGTCTTTCATACAATTTTCCCCAAGATCGCTTTTAAGTGTTCTGTCAGTTCCAATTACTTTTTTTATGTAATCATTCATCTGGACATCTTCATTCCTTTTCTGTGTGAACTGACTGACTACTCTTAGGCAATGCAAAGCGCTTACACAGGGATTCCTTTTTCCTTGCTGAGGATCCTTTGACTTTCTTCTAGTTTGGGTGTCTTGTTTTCTTGATGCTTTTTTGCCTCTCAAATTTATTCTGTTGCTGTATGTGAGCATGTCCTCTTTTATTTCCCAGGAAAGGTACAACATTTGAGAGCTTTTATTTATATATGAAAATAACTTTATTTACCATAACACTGGTAGTCTAAACATCAATTTCAATGTTGAAAGATTTTTGAAAGATTTTTTTTCTTCATAAAGTACCTCCCCCTTCTTTTTTAGAAAGCAGTGTAACTGTTGAAGTATCTGAAATTACTTTGATTCCTCATTTTTCCATAGCAAGCCATCCTCTCTCAAAGGTGATCTTTGTTATTCTGAAATTTCACTTAAAAGCCTTTGGTTAGATTTAGTTTTGTTTGTTTGTTTTGTTTTGTTTCTTGCTATCACTTTGTGAGCACTTTTAGTCAGAAACTAATGTCTTTCTATATTGGGGAATTTTAAAAATGGTCAATGATTTCCTGGCTACTGTTTTTATCTGATTTTTTTTGAAACGTCTTTGATTCAAATATTGTACCTCCTAGACAATCTTCATATTTTTCTCTCGTTGCCCATCTTTTTGTTTTATATTCTAACTTTTGGATCATGTCTTTGACATTTTTCATCACCACCATTAAGTTTTCACCTCTGCCATCATGCTTTTTTCATCATGGTCTCTTTCCCTTTCCCAAATGTTCCTTTTTATTATTGTTTCTGTTTTATGATTGTGATATTGTCTCATTTCTTTGAGAATATTTTAACTTTTTTCTAAAATCTCGGTTGAGATTATTGGCCTTTGTTTTACTTTCTGATTGTTCTTTACTGTCTTTCATATTACAGGATTCCTCAGATTGTCATTAGTTTTGTCTACTAATGAAATAAACAAGGGGTGAAGTAAAAAGTTGTCGACATGGAGCTAGCTTCAAAAGCCAGGAAGCCAGAGCAGGGAGGTCTGAGCATTCTGTTTTCAGCATTCAGTATGTCTGTGTTCATGTATATGTCTTGACTTTCATATTGTGCCTGACCAAGGCTTTTTTATTCAAAGACTAAAACACCAGTCTTTCTGGTTGGTGGAAAGAAAGGTAGTTACCCTTCTGAAGAGGATAGGGTAAGGAATCTGTGGATCCAGTGACCTGAGCGGCATTTCACCAACCCTTCATTTTTAGCCTCTGCCTTCCCCGGCAGTTGCTGAATTTTTTGTGCATTCTTTATGCAGATAGTGTTGGTTCTCTGCTTTCTCCAGTGCTGCCCGTCTGCTCTAAATTCACAGTTTCTGCCTTCTCTGTAAAACCAGTGATTGACCAATTAAATATTTTCCTTTGCAGCTAACATAGTGTTAAGCTTGTCACTAGGGGGCGGTGGAGAGACACTGAAGGATGCCCAGGCTTTCCTTCCCCGTTCTAGATGTCCTAAGTACCTGGCTCTTGCAGCAGGGATGGCTTCTGCAGGACTAGCCTCTTCCAGTGCAGACAACTTCTCCAGTGTTTGGCTTATCAGTTCATGTTGGGGGTAGCAGAACCCAGAAGAAGGCAACTTCTTCAGCACCTCTGGCTCCAGGTAATTTTACATCTCCTCTCAATAGTTTGTTAGTGCCCTAGATGGTGTACTTCAAAAGTAAGTTCACCAGTGCACCCATCCTATCTACACTTGACATGCCACATCTGTGCTTCCTCTACCAGATCAGGATCTCAGCCTTTGGGGTTGAGGTAGTTTGTCATTGGGCTCTATCTCAGGAAAGAAGTGGCAGCTCCTTCTACTTGCTATTTCTATATTTTCTGTAGTTCTTTTTTTTTCTAGTTAATCTCTGGGTATTCCAATCACTTGTTACAGTTAGTAATTCTTTAAATTATCCCTTTCCAAATGACTGTGATTTGGTCTGGACTACTATAGTCATTTGGAGCCTGTACTTCAAATCCCTACGAGGCTGCTGGTCACCTCCAGGATAATAGCACCCTGTGAAGTTCTGATCTCCATCTGCCTCTGAACATCCATCCATTTATCCCCTGGCTCTCCTGGCTGCACTGTATTCTGCTCTCCATCTCAAAACACTTGATTTTTTTTTTGTTTCAAAAGTATTAAATTACTTGTAATTTTCAGGATTCACAAAGCAGATTGATACTTTTGGGCCTTAAATACCTGCAGTACCCTTATTCTAGGAATAACTGAGCAGCGTAGTCATCTCATGACTGCTTAATGTCCCAATTTCTGAAAAGCCTTCTCTGACCCTTTCTTTCTTTGAAATTAGTTGGTTTAGTTACCTTTTGCTCCCTTCAGAACAGACACCATTCCCAGGTCTGTTTCCTGGCTTTGCAGTGAACGCTTTACCATGCCCAGCATGTTGTTCTTTTATCACATATTAAGCACTCAATACCTTTGTGAGATGAATGAATGTGTTTCATTATTTAAGGAATCTAATTTATACTTTCTTCCATAGAGAACTGAATTATGAATATAGTGCAATGTCAAGGTGAGGTTTCAGGAGAGGAAAAATACGAAATGGCAGGATGATTCTCTCTTGACAAGCAGCCCTGTTTCCACTGCTGTCACCAGGATTGTAACTGCGCTACCTACTATTTCAAAGCAGCTGTCAGACCAGCTTGAGCTTGGAGCTCTTACCAACTTGTGAGAATAGAGCAAAGTGACATAGGTGCTTCTAATTTAGCTGGAGTGAAGCGACACTTTTAATTTAGGTAACAAATTGCCAGTGGATTCTAATATTCTGGTGGACATTTGCATTTGTAGGTCTTCAGATATAACTAGGAACTGTAGTTTTGAGAATATTTAGATATTAGCATTTCACAGATTCCTTGCATTTGCCAATTTAAAGCTCTGTACTCTGGACTTGGAATTTACTTATGCTTGAATTTGACCTAGATGTGAGGACCACTACACTAGACTACTGTGAGTATAAACTACTTGTTCTTTTCTGGTGACAGTAAGATATTAACCTACTATAATGACAGAAAAAGTTATTAACTCTAACTACAAAGCAAAGATGCCTGAATCTCCAGGTAGCATCTCAGTGATCCTTGATATACAGATATTCAAGTTAATTATGTTTCTCTGTTTTTCATACATTTTGCATGTTAGTAGAGATAAGATGTTAAATAAATCTTGATCCTGGTTGTCCTTGAATTGCTTCATTAAATTAACTTATATGTGTATTAGGAACACAAAATACTCACAGTGCTTACATGTAATAAGTGTTAATAGTATTTGTACTCATTTAAAAATCAGTCAATTAAAGGGACAAGAATCATTACCTTAATTATAAGTGTAAAGATAGCTAAGATGTAGAAGGGGTTACCTATTAAATATCATGCAATTGGTGTGTTGGAAAACAAGAACTTTAATCAAGGCTTCTCTTCACTGTGCTTGGATAAATACATAGCTTTGATAGAGGGATCTAAAAAAAATGAACACTTTACTCAATTCATTCTCTTACATAGAGATTCATGCAAAGCTCGGCCACTGAAAATGAAACAAAACAATGAATTAAACACTAAATACTAGACTTTTCTAAGTGACCCCTGAGTAGATTAATTCAAAGACTTTCTGTTAGTGACTTAATTTTTCACATAGCTATTTGAAAAAATAAATTTCTTCTTAAATATTTTGAATAAAACCAGAAAATTTCAGGGGCCTTCCTGGTGGCTCAAGAAATTAAGCATTTCACTATGAAGCATCCTTAGCCACTGCAGCATGAGTTCAGTCCCAGGCCAGGGAGGTGACCCACATGGTGCAGCAGACCTCTCCTGCCTCTCCCACTGCTCCGCTCAGCAGTGTACTTTAGTCAGACTGCCTGTTCTGTTCCTGCTCTGTCTCTGGTGAATCCTCTCACACCCACACATCTCTGGCCCGTACCCTAGTTCTTGTATGCATAAATAAATAAATCTTTAAAAAAAACAGAAAATTTCAGATAAATAGATGGGATATAGATTGTGGCAGGGGTAACACATAAAACTCAGCATAGCATACTAAGTGTTAAATGCAAGAAAGAAATATAAAGAGTATATATGAACTACAGAACTAGACTTGAAGTGGTATTCTTTCTTTGATCAGGGGTAGGGCAGCAGTAGATTTCTATCCTAATTTTGTGGTTTCTTATTCTGTAGCTCCTCTTTTCATTTCAAACTACCATTAGAAGGTTAGCCTCTGGTTCCATTTCTTATATTAGTGCTCTGCTTTCTTTCAGAACATCACTTATGATGTTCGAAGATGTCTTTCAGAATATCACTTATGATGTTCAAAGATGCTGTTTACTATCATTAAGCTCTTCCTTATTAGTGATGATACTTTTGAAGAGACTAGTCTCATCTTAGCATGCAAGAGAAATAGTCATCACTGGAAATGTAAGGATGTGTGAATATAGAAATATTATGCACAAGTTCAGAGCTGATCCCTAGAGGTCTTCTACAGGTCTAGTATTCTAGAAAATGTTGCCAAATCCTTTTTAAGATGAAGGACAACTTATAATATCTAGCCATAACCAATATCTTGGAGGCCTCTTTGGATTTTTGGTGACAGCTTATTTCTCATCTTCATTGTATTACTCTTGCTTGTCCAGTTAACAAACAATTCATGCAATTCCACACTAAATATATATATGTGTGTGTGTATAAATACACACACACACATTGCTCTTATCTAACATAAGGCAGCTATTTTATTTTTTTTTCTTTCTTTTTTTTATTAAAATATTTTAAAATTTACATATACTTGCCATTAATTGTAATCCCCATGTATTCCCCATCACCATCTCACCAGT
>JAGFMF010011861.1:14507737-14565197 GCA_019455555.1 Galemys pyrenaicus | reverse complement strand
CCTTCCTTCCTTCCTTCCTTCCTTCCTTCCTTCCTTCCTTCCTTCCTTCCTTCCTTTCCTCCTTCCTTTCGTGGTTGATGGTGTTAATCTTCTGATGGTCATATCTCATTACATCACTCTGCCTGCTCAAAGACTTTCCATGACTCCACAGTACTTCAGAATGAAGTAAGGAGTTCAAAGCTGACATCATTTACCTACAAACTACTTTGCCAGGTTTGTTACCCATTACATTCTTATTGACTTATATTCTAATCAAATAAGGCTTTCACTGATACCCTGACACACTCATGATTTCCCAATTTCCTATCTTTGAATTTGGCTTTTGTCTGCCTAGAGGAACCCCCTTTCCCTCTTCTAGTATGCACCCCCTAAACTAGTTCTATGAACCATCTTTAAGTTCCTCTATGAAGATTTTTCTGTTACATAGAATTCCTTGGAGTTGTTCCCATGTTTGAAAGCTCTTCATATTTTTTTGTTCACTTCCTTTTTTCTAGCTTCTACTATAAGAATGTAAGAATTATTTTTACTTTTCCTACTAGATCATATCCTTTTCCAGAGCAAGGATTTGTATATTTCTCGTTTTTGTGGCTCTTTTCATCAGATTAGGAACTTAGTATTTCTTGATTAATCAGAACATTAATCAATAATTAGTAACCAGAGTACTCTACAAAAACAAGCATTTGGCTGTTCATTCCTATAAATTTTTAAACTTAAAATGTGTTGTTTCCTAATAAAAATACTATACAACAAAATAAGAGTTATCTTCTGATGTTTTCTCTGAGCCCTTTATGTCAAGATCAGTCTGTAAGTGATAAATGTTATTACTGAAAATTAAGCAGCAACCTTTTCCTAGTTCAGTTAGGGGAAATCTGAGAGTTTCTCCCACAGGAAGCCATATAAAATAAATTATAGTGGTAGACAAAACCAGATTGTTTTTTTATCAAGAGAGATTAAGGTGCAAAGAAATTGTATGTAGTCAGCCTTGTTTTAAAATTATTAAAAATTCATTTTAACAATTTCTCTGTTCAATAAAATTATTACATTTCTTATCTTAGTTTATTTTTAAAGATTTATTTATTTATGCATACAAGAGCTGGGGTACAGGCCAGAGCCACAGGAGGTGAGAGGATTCACCAGACACAGTGGGGAGTAGAACAGGCAGACTGACTGAAACACACTGCAGAGGGCAGCAGCGGGCGGAGAGGCAGGAGGGGTCTGTTGTGCTATGTGGGTCCCCTCCCTGGCCGGTGGCAGGGATTGAACTCATGCTGCAGTGGCTTGGGCTTGCTTCTTAGTGCGTTGCTTAACCCACTGCGCCACCAGGGAGGCCCCAATTACATTCCTTATCTTAGTTTTTAAAGCACAAAAATATTTTCAGTGAATTTTTGTTGAAACTATTCAGCAACTATTTTTTATTTTACCTAGTTTTACTAGTTCAGTATGCTAAAGATTTAAGATTTGTTTTGTTTTTCTTTCTCTGATAGAAGATTCTATGTGACTGCAATTGAATTCAAACATTAAAATTATTGCTTGAAGTTATTCTATGGGCTTAAATGGTTCATGTGGTATCCAAGCATGGAGAATGATTCTTTTAGCATCATAAATTATAAATTACAGAAAACAAAATTCTAGAAATTGGAATTTGGTTGATTTTGAAGGGAAATTGAGAGCTCTGGAAAATGACATTAGACTATAATGATATCATTTGTTTTCATCTGTTACATTAAGGTTATTATTAAGCCTATTGCCATTAGTGTGCTATTCATTAAATAAATTGGAAATATATTTCTCCTATCTCACACTTTTTCTCATTCTCTTCTTATTCCTTAATACTTGTGTTCTTCAGTAGCCCGTTAATGAAATGAGTTGTTTGCTTGCTCTGTCACACACTGTTAGGTTTCCCTGAGCATAAGGCTTTTTGTGCTGCTGCAACAATGAGACTGGAATTTTCCTGTCTTGTCTGCCTGCACCCTATACCACAAACAACAGAGAATAATATTTGTGTGGTTCTCTCTTCTTGGCATACAACATTTATTTTCCTGTTATTTAGACTGAATCCATTTTAATAACTCTCCAGTGAAAAATTAATGGAAACATGGAACAGTAGGGTTTGATTATTTTTACTGAATTGTGTTCAATATCTTGTCTGAACCACCGCTGATACATCTGCTTCTTTACTCCCTTTAGAAAACACATGATTTGTAGTTGATAGAGAAAAAAATCATTATCATTAATTCTTGTTGTCTCGGTTACCACAAGGTGGATGGCAACTGATGTTATATTACAGACTCTAGCCTGCCAAATACCCAGGATCCTCCATCAATCACAGGCTTCACATATTCCTCAGGTTACACTAGAGCCAAGGACCTGGGTGATTGCACAGCCATGATATCAACTCACCACTAAAATAGACTGAGCAAGTTTGTGGAAATAAAAATTTAACTACTACATCACACTACAAAAATTTGGAAAAATGGGATCATTATAATGTTATAATTTTTCTATAGAGCACAGAATAGACTTTTCAGGTTTAAAGCAGTTTCTTGGTATTGGAAATTTAAGCTCTCCTGTGAAATGTGTATTTCTGTTTAGAAAATGTCCTCGTCATCTCAAAATTGTTTTTATTGTAGCATCTCTTTTATAATGTGAGATTTTCCTCTATCCCTTGACTTAAGCTGCTAGATATTTTCAAAACTAGGATTGTTAAGCATGAAAAGCTTAAATTACTTGGTCAGAGAGCTTCTCAAAGGACTTAAGAATGGATTTGTAGTGGAAGATGCAAGACTTTGTTAAGTTTAAATAATTTGCTATATAAATGTTGAAGAACAATTGTCAGATCTTTAAAATTTCAAGGATTAAGATTACAGGTTTAAGGGAAATTTATTTTCTCTCTTACACTAAGTTTCTTCTCCTTTCAATGCGCTTTGTTCTTAAAACTCCGTGTTTTATCCATGTGCATTTGTATATACTGTATTTTTTTACTTTCTCATTATATCTTAATCTCCTTTGTGGGTAGGAACCCTGCAAATCTTTAACTGTGTTAGATGTCTCTGACTACTGCAGAAATATTAGTTGAGGGAAGCATAAGGGTATATCTTCATGATTTCCATTTTGCTATCTTCCTGGGTAAAACTCATCTAAATGGGGGCTTGGAAGTGAGTAGGTATGGAATATGACATATTTTGTAAAAATGGTAATGTCCTTCATGTTCATACATGTGAATCATGCACATGCATAAGCATATATAAACATGTATATAAAGTGTGAAACATATAATTTATAGCTCATGGTTCATACATGATACTTCTCAATAATTGTGATGATAGATGAGAGGATTCTTGTTTATTACCTATCATCACCACATACTAAAAAAAAATTAACCTAGACTCATCCAGGTTATCCTTGAACAGCCTTATTCAAAATTCAGTAGATATTATGCCACTTTACTGTCTTCCTTTATTGTCTATTTACCATAGAAAAAGAGGCTGTAAGAGAGAGGTAAGGAGATTTAGTTACTATTTAACAACATACCCAGGTATGTTCCCTGGATGAGAGCTTCTGTCTTTGTGGGTATGGATGGTATTTGTAGAAGGTGCAATTCCTTTGTTCTGCCCATGATAAAGGCTAATGATATTAACATAGTTATATGTAAACATCTTAAAGTAGAGACTGTAATATATGCCCCTCAAGTTAGGGATTTTTGCTTGTTTTGTTTATATATCTTAGGATTTAAAATAGTACAAAGTAGTCACTAAGGAAAATAGTTATTAAATGAAAGATTAATATATGGACACATTATTTGTACATTCTGTTGTCTTTGGCTATACAAGTTGTGTTGTCTTTTTGTGACTTCATAAGCATCCATTGAGTATTGATTAATTATAAGTAATATGAAGAGCTATACGATCTAGAATGGTCTTAGCAATCAAGATAGAAAAACATTTCCATCACAAATGTTTTTTTTTTTTTCCTTCTTGCTATTTTTCTCACATAGGCTGCTAATGAGGGTCACTGTACTCATTTTATAATGCATTGTAGAAATCAAGCAACCTAAAATTTGGTGAATATTATTTTAAAAAATTAAGAGTAATAATTAAAAAAAATGTATTTCAGAAACATTTTATTACTAGCCTTTAAACAGAAATATTGATAGTATTTTCTACATTATGCAGAAAGCAAGTAGTAAGATAGGAATATCAAAGCATTTCTATGTAAATACTTAAAAACTCTTAATAGCAATATTTGGTTATTCCTAGAATTGAGAATTTTTATTCATGGGTAATAATGCAATATGACATATTTTTTAGATGAGACTCAAACTCATCATGTTGAATGCAGTTTTGCACAAATGAGTCTCTGAAATACCTCAACTATTTTGTTTTTCTGTTACTTGGTTATTTCATTAAATCTGATATAAATTAGGAGGCTACGTTAGTGCCACACTCCTTCTTACTATGTTTTTTATTTTTATAAAAAAACCCCAAATACACACAAATACAGATGCATTCTATGTGATTAAGCCTATTGTGTCTTTTCAACCTTCTTTTAATTACAATTGCCAGTTCTAATGAGTACCTTTAATCATGATGATGGCATTAATATCAATAATAATGAATCTATTCTGTGTAAGTTTATTTTCATAGGCAAAGTATCAATTATTTTTCTTTACTTTTTAAAATTGAGGTAATATTTGTTTACAACACTGTAGAGCATTAAGAGGTATAGGTCTATATATCTTCAGAAGTACATTACCACACCACAACCACCATCAAGGCACCCATAGTCCTCTACCATAATTCAGTGGCCCCCTCTCCTTTGCTGCTTCTCTTCCCTCCCACTCTGGTAATATCCTTTCTATAGTTATAAAGTCAAATAAAAAGGGCAGGACTTGTTTGGTTTGCTTTTGTTTTTCACTTTGTTTTGTTTCCCTAATATCCTTGAGTGAGACCATTTGGTATTTGTCTTTCTCATTCTGACTTGTTTTGCTTAGTATAAACTCCAGGTCCATCTATGTTGTCACAAATAGCAAGAGTTCACCTTTTTTATTTAAACAGCTGAGTAAGATACCATTGTGTATATATACCATACCTTCTTTGGAAAAATGCAGCTTCAGTCTATTAAGAAAGGATTTTAAAATGGAAGGTTAAGACTAAATATGGGATTTCTGGTTAACTTACTATTATCCCCAATATTAAATTCCCTAATTACAAGTATTATAATCTATGGAAGAGTGTCTTTTGATACAGTGAGGTACAAGGACATACAAGGAGCAGCAGATGGTTTACTGAATAATTGAACACCTTTAAATTTTATTTGACTTTCATTGAACTGACCTATTTGGGCTATCTTTCTCTGCTGTTTTTCTACACAAATACTGGAAAGCCTAATAGGTGACTCATGTCATACATTAATTCCCTTCCTCTCTGACAGATAAAGTTGTTTGTAGAAGTGAAATTAAATTATGTAGGTGAACACTGCAAGTGAATGAAAGCAGTAGGTGAACTGGTGTCTTAACTTTCAGTGCAGTGTTTTTTCTTCCATGCTACTATCTCGCTTCCCCCATGCACTGTGTTACAAATGATAAAATTGAGCAAAAACGTTTTTCTGGAATTATCAAGAACAGAGATTCCTAGTGCTTTTGAGCTATTAATTCTGCATTATGTAATCATACTGTGACCTTGCAAAATGTACTAATTTCTCACTTTTTTTTTCCTTTGTTTAAAGAGGACACACTGATGTTCCCTTAATTTTGAGATTTGAGGATGTTGAAATAATTACAATAGAAGTATTTTTTGGTAGATGTGCAGTTTATCATATTTATGTTCCTAGCATATGTTCCAGGCATATATATGCCTGGTATATATTGAATGTATTGTGAATGAATTAAGCTTAGCCAAAATGAATAACTGACAAAATTTAGTGAAATCATGCTTTGAAATCATACACTCAAAATATTTCAGTTTTCTACCTTGTGTGGGTAGAGGCTGTCTAAATTGAAAGTAAACTATTAAACTAAGAATGGCATTGCCAGACTAGAACTTATTTATAGTACTTTCCTGGTTAGGTTTTCTTCATTTTCTGTGTGATAATTGTTAAATGCTGTCTTGTTTTCCTAAATTAAATATAACTATACTTTGCATAAATTATTTCTAGCTGTCCTTAGCAGACTGAGAATTCCATGTTATAAATTACTTTGTATTTTGATTCATCTTTATATGTTCTTATGTAGTCTTTTTGCCTTTGGAGTTAGTATAACTTCAAAGAAAGCTTAAATAAATGAAGAGATATAGAGGCTCATACCAAGACAGTAATATTAAAAGTCTGTATAAAAATAGAAAAAAATGCACTTTCCTTTTGCATTTTTTTCTTTACTTTTCATTAAAAAGTGTACATTTTCTTTCTGATCCCTTTTTTTTCAGTGTGTATTTGTACCATGTACAGTTGATTGTATAGCAGATAAGAAGATTTGTATTTAGGAGAACAATAAGGCAGATGGGACTTGTGACATTTTGGGGAACTACAAATTTGAAGAACACGTGAATCAGTCCCAAGAACTCCAGTTCTCATTATTGGGCACAGTTCTTCCTGACAGTTAACCACTTTGGAGCCACAGAAAACACACCGACATAGAACAAATCCCTCTCTTCTCTATCTGAATGGGGTGGGAGAAGGGGGCAATGTCTTCACTCCAGATTTTATTATTTGCAAATAAGGGTGTACTAAGAAGCTGTTTTATTTGAACAAATAAAGATAAATAATATAAATTTATTTAGATAGATAAAGCAAAATAAATAATTGATAAGTATTTATCCTTCATACTCTTTCTGTATTTTGGAAAGCACACATTTTGTGGCCTAGATAAATCTGTTTAAATGATTCCATTCTGTTAATACATTGCTTTGTTTCCTGGTAGAATTTCCTGTTAAGTCCTTATGCAAACACTATAGGTTCTTATATATGCCTCAAAAATGTTTGTGAATGAATGAATGATTGAAGAAAAGATATATGCCATGTAAATCTGGAACATTTCTGATAAATAAATAATCTGGCCCTGTCCCCTAATACTGTAGATGAGTCAATGGAAGTTTAGGGAGGCTACCTAACTTCATTTTAGCAGTAGAGGGATGTTATTGTCCATTTTCTTTGATTTCCACTATGATGTATTTCTCACTGGAAAAATACAGCTGCCACAAAATTCATATTCTTTTTAGAATTTTTACTACAGAATGAAAGAGGTGTCTGTCTTAGTGCCAAGTATTTGTGACCTCAAAATAACTTTGCTAGCAAAGAAGTAGCTCTTAGATTAAGATGTATGACATAATCCAGAAATTCTACTTCTTATTATTTACCTTAGTATGTAAAAGGTCCATAAAAATGAATGTTTATTCTAACAACATTTATAATAATAAAATCTTAGAAGAACTTCAGTGTTTCTGTATAGGGGGATTGTTAAATGAATCTTAATATTTTTATTTTATGAAAAACTATGCAACAGTTAAAGGGTCATATCTATGATAACAAAATAATTCTAAGATATCATATAAAAAGCATAAAAGTTGTAAAATAGCTACAGTATATAATTCTAGATCCCTATGAAGTATATATAAAAACATTAACAAAGAGTAGTTAATAAATATGTTAAATTTATGACAGACATATTACTAATGGAGATAGTGGGCTAAAAGTGGAAGGTGACTTGATTTCATTTCCATAACTAAAATTCCATGTAAAACATAGAATGTATTCATGAATTATTTGTGTAATGTAGAAAATAAGATTTTAAAAGGACATTACCCAATGAAAGTGACTGTTTCTATTTTGACATTAAGAGCATAAAGACAATATGCAGATGTACAAGAGGAGATTGTCATTTGAGACCAGTTCGTGGTATTCTATAAAGGAGGTAATATATGTAAGTTATTGCCATTTAACTATAATAGGAAACAAAGAATTATAAAGAATAAGGAGGCAGTAAAAAAAAACCCAGTAATTTAATCTTGTTTTTTATCATCAAAGAATTAATAATAGGAGATTTTTTTTCAATTCAAATATGTGATCCTTAAGTATTCACTATATATCACTATAGCATATTCTCTAAGAAAAATTAGAATTTTCAGACTTTGGCTATTCTGAAAGATTTGTCTTTGGTGATTGCTACAACAAAAGTGCTTCTGCTTTTAATTATTATGTGTGTTTTGATATCAATAGAAATCAGAAGTAATAGATTAAAAATCAGATCTGAGAAAGAGATATGTAATCATTTATTTAGGAGCAAACAGTGAAGTATACAAAGATGCTAAATTATTTATAAAGACCAGTGGTATCTGATTAATGTTTATTTTACTGAATCCTAAGCCTACAGATACCAAATATAATGTCATCTTAAAATTACTTCTTACTTAGGAAGTAGAACTTCACAAATGTCCATTTTACAGCATATATGATTCACAGTGAAACTTCGTGAGGTTTCTTTTCATGGGAAGTTGTATAGTGTGGAGGTTAACAATATAAACTTAATGCTTATGCATACCTAAGTTTTGAAAGATGATTTCACCACGTACAGATTGTAAAATATTGGTTATTTAACCTGTGTCTCAGTTTGCTATTTAAATTTAAAGGCAAGAACACCACATACCACACAGATTGTTTTAGGAAGATGATAAATGAGAAAAACATTTAACATGGTAGTACTCACTAAACTAGCAAAGGGTTCCTTTCTTCTCCTTTCAGTCGAAGTTTATTTATGTAAAACAGACAGGAAAATGACAGCCTCTTATTAGTTAATGAGCTGATGAACATAGACACAAAAGATGTGATAATTTGATATCCACAGTGAAAGCTGTAAGTCTTAGTTAAGGGCAGAACAATCAGACATTTCTTGGATTAGCCATGGCTAAGGGGAAAGAGTGAGTCAAAATGCTGCCAGGGAGCGCCTGGAGATAGGAAAGATAACGCATGCTCAGCATTCTGTGCACCGGGCTGTCCACTATCCACAGATAACAACCTTCTATTGACCAGGATTGAGGCAGAAAATAGATCGAAGATGATAAAAGCATGAGTATCTGCCAATGCTAAAAACTACTTCACAGCCTTGGGATTTCACTAGGGCTTACTTGAATGAAAAACAAACCATAAACCATGAATCTTAGTCAAATAGACAAATTATAGTTTTGCCACCTCTTAAAGTTATCTCTGCTAAGGGGAATACCACACATTCCAGTTTTTCCTTGTGAAATAATTGTATAGGTAGGTGGTTCTCTCTTCTAATTCCTATTTGTCAGCACACACACACAACACACACACAAACACACACAGAGTCATCATGTGCATATACAAACAATGACAGATTAGGAAAACTTCTATGACTGTATGTATTTTTTCTTCTGAATAATATATACTGAAAGGTATATAACTGAATATATTCTGAAAAATTGGTAACTACCACTTTTCTTTTGTTTTTGTCCTTTTTTCTTCTTTTGCATTGATAGAGTAGTATCCTCATCTTCCTTTACTAGAACTGAAAAATATCCATTCACTATTCCCATAGTTTGAAGTTATTCAAAGTCAGTTGTCAAGATGATAGTTGAAATCCAAGTCAAGGACATAGTATTCTGCTTTTGGTCTTAATACCAACATTGTCATGGAATGGGTCGATACAGTTGTTTATGAAAACTCTTTGTATACAAACTGTGGAAGGATTGAATATCTGTACTGAGCAAATATTTATTTCCATAATATCACTTTCATAAATACCTAGCCATAGGGTTTTGACCAGGTTGATATAACTTTATCAAACAGTAGGTAGTCAAAAATTTGATTTTTTTTAAAGTTAAACTGTATTTTTGTTCTTGCCATTTTTATTTGCTCTGGGATTCAGTCAATGGGATTTCATTTTTTCTTGTGTATTGGACTTTAATCATCAGCTAGGTAAGTTGGAATGACACTCAACCAAATTTACACAATCTCCGTTTTCATCTTTCTCAGATGAAAGTCTAGTTCAAAGAGATCACTTGTGTAGAAGGTTTTAAAAGGCATTAAATGGTTAAATATCAGTTGAGAAGCTTAATAACCTCAACTGGTTATTAAATGGACTGCAAATGCTAACTTACTATACACTCTGTTTTGTTTATCTTTTCTGCCTTAATTTCAGGAATTAAAGAACAAAATTTAATGTTTAATCTCAGTAAACATAAGTCAGGTGGCTGAAATATTTATTTTATTACCTTTATATTATTATTTTGCAAATATAATTAGATGATCTTATCATATAATAATCTTTTATAATAATAAATCTATTTTGGAAGCTGGCAGGGTATTATTTATATAGAGGAAAAGTAATAGGTATTACAAATTTTTGTTGCAAATTACTTCCCTTTAAATGCAACAGGAGCAGTTGAACTCAACCTCTAACATCCCTTCGTGATCTAAATGTCTGTTATTATTGAACAACTGTATTCAACCTTTCCATCAGAATAATGAAAATTGGTTTTATTTTATATTATTTTATATTTTTATTTTATGTTAAGGACATGAGTAAATTCTGGAAGGTTTAAAATCACTAAAGAATCCTAAAGGAATTACACTTCTATTGTTATATTGCCACATACATTGTATGATTGTTCAGAATGAAGATATCTGGGGCACATTTTTTTACAAGGAAAGATTCTTGTTTTCTTGAGTGGTTTTCCAAAGTGCCTTACCTACCTGAGACTTTGCCTATAAGTTTCATTTGTTAACATAGAAATCAGGTCTGCTACAGTATTGTAATTATTGTACAGTAACTAACTAGAAGAAACAAAGTTTTCTTTACAGTGGAGAAGCACAGTTTATCTAGAATAAAACCTCAAGGATGCAAGATGTAAGTAGTGCTTCTCAAACTTTAACATGTATTTGAATCACTTGGCATGTTGTTAAGTCATTTTTCTGACTCAGTAAGTCTGGCATGTAGTCTGAGATTTTATTATAAGCTCCCTGATAATGCCAGTTCTACTGGTCTGAGAGTACAGCATATGTTGAAATATGTTGAACATAACTTTGATATTTAAGGTCAGGTAAGCTCAATATATGTTTTATTAATTTTAAATATAAGAATTTGAATTTGTAATCTAGGATGTGTTTGGAAG
Source organism: Galemys pyrenaicus (assembly GCA_019455555.1). NCBI lineage: Eukaryota > Metazoa > Chordata > Mammalia > Eulipotyphla > Talpidae > Galemys > Galemys pyrenaicus. Next base: position 14,554,074 of record JAGFMF010011861.1, on the reverse strand, counting down.
TCATTTGCTCTCATGAATTTTCATAGACCAAAAGTATTAGTAGTAAAGATATGTGGTGCCAAGTTAATATTTTTTTATTAAATTAAAAAAAAAGATTTATTTATTTATACATACAAGAGCTGGGGTACAGGCCAGAGTCCAGGGCGGTGAAGAGATTCACCAGAGACAGAGTGGGGAACAGAACAGGTAGATTGTCACTTTAGAAAGAATTTGCTTACTGGAATGAAATGAAATCTTCTACCACATCAGAATAATTGTGTTTACAGATCTGTGTGTTGGGTTTTGGACTATATACAGAATTATTTCATTTACCTATACTAATTAATTTTCTTTATTTTAGATGCCTCAGATGGCTTGATATGAACCAGAGGGCAGGGTGGAAAAAGAATTAAATGAAGCAAGTTTATATGCTTTTAAATTTCCTTTGAAATGCAGCAGAAATTTATATACACTGTTTATAAATAGTTATTGTGGAAATGTTTTATGGTAAAAAGGGGACATTTGTTAATAAGGACCCATTAAGTCATTAATTCAGTTAATGTAAAAGTTGAGAAGAGTGACTTTTTTTTTGTCTCCTACCCTGGGATATTTGTTGCTATTAATGGCAACTTTATCAGATTATTTTCAGGATGTGACTTGGAATCAACTTCTTTATTGATAATGAATAATATATTAAGATAAGATTCACAATTGTTAAAGAACCTCAAAAGCAATAGAGATAGAATGTCAATATAATCCTAGTTAAGACAGTCCTTGTTTAAATTTAATGTGAAAAACCTTCTTTAATTTTAGAGGTGGTGGCCAATTTTCATTACCATTTCATATAAAAACTTGGGCATGAAAAGTTAAGGTCATAGAAACAGCTGAAAATAGAACTGGTTATCTCAGAATTATGTCCTCCACAAGTTATTCCAGTAATTTTCATTTGAGCAAAATGCAAATAAACAAAATTTCTTCTTTAACATTTATTGCAGTCCAAAACATTTATGAAAAGTCTAGTGTTTGTAGTGAATTATTACTGTTTGTGGAAAAGGAACCATGTAAAACCAAAACAAACGAACAAAAACCCTGAAAAGCAAATAGAAAATTACTAAATGGACTTCTGCTCCTAGTCAAGATGAGGTAACAGAGGCCAGATTTACTCTCCTACCTCAAACAATTATAAAAGCAGGCAAAACATACATGGCGTGATTTCCATATATTGAACATCAGGCGGCAAAGGTAGTCATCCCTGAGAAAGAAGCAACAAATGAGGTGAACACTATAATTGCCTCAGCTCAGTATCTGAAGAGAGTTTCCAAGTTCCAGTTTAGAGAGGGGGATCCAGGATGTGTGGTTATTTTCCAGAGTTGAAGAAATGAAGCTGGCTATAGTGGGGTTAAAAGGGGAGGAAAGTACAGAGATTACAGGTCCTTGTCCCTTAGAAGAGGGACAGAAAAAGAGTTCTTGAAATCTCTGGAAAATCCCCTCAAGTCTTTAGTTTAGTACAAATCAATTTAGGCATGTAAGAAAATAAGAACTACCTGAAGGAGTACAGGAATCAATCTCCAAAACTCAGAATTGAGAGTAGCGCATTCTCTTATACTTGGGATTTTAATTTAAATTCCAGACTTGACAGATTAGTGCTTTTTTTTCTCAGTATTGTTGACACCTAAAGTTCTATTCTGCAGTGTCAGTTACTTTGTCCACTTCCTCACTGATGACCCCAAAACATATTGCACAGGAGTGACTGAGACGGTTAGTGTGTTTACAAAAGTATTCAAGACTCAAAAGGTTGGGCAAAGGGGATGAAAGAAATGGAGAAAAAGGTCAGGTTTTACTTATTTTAGAGTTTTATTTGACACTGCAATCTATAAGTAAAATCATGGGTAAGTTGCAGCTAATGTTAATTCTGAAGATTACATTTCAACTCTTAAGGTACTTCAGTAGCACACTTTTTTTTGTTGTTATTTACATTAGACTAATTGACTACTGTTAACTTTTATAACTTTTCTAACTCTCCAGAAATATAGAAGAATTATTTTTAAAATGTCCTAGTTGGGTTAAATCTAAACTCTCAATTCCTGAGGAAATTTTAAAGAGGCTACCCTTCAAATCCAATGCCTCATGAACATCTCAGAGACTCCTCCTACTCTTAAGTTCAATCAGTGATGCTTGAGTTATGCTAAATTAGAATATGACCCAAATTTTAAAAAGACCCAACTCACTTTATAAGACAACGTAACATTTGTTGACCTTGCACTACTAACTAGTTAGTTATTTCACCAGCAGAATGGGTTTATTTGGAAACAACAATGATTAGCAATTTGGGACTCATGGTCCCATGGCAAAGGAGCACACTTCCCAGTGCAAAAGAAAGAAACATTCTTTTATAAAGTTGAGAGGCACTGTTATAAACAAAGAGTCCATTGGAGCAAACAGAGTTAAAGTACAATGACTTGTTGCTTGTGGGGTTATGGCATTCTCTCACTGATTGAGCTGGGCAAGGAGTGGCCTTATCCTTCCTCCTGCTACAGCAAAGCAGCATCCCTTTCTGTCAGGGATGCAAAGCATGTCTCTTCCAATTGGACACTCAAGTGTGAGGTGCGTATTTGAGAATTCTTTTTTAGACTCCTAATTACACAGAAATAAAGTTTTGAATATTATTTCTCATGCATTAAATTATATTTTCTGTAGTTGTTGATTAATTCAGAATCATAGTAAATATCTACTATGAATAATATAGTAGTATCATGGAGATGATATTTATTGAAGTTCTAATAAAGTGTGTATTTTCTAAATAAAATAAGAGAGACATTGAGATCCCCTGTTAGAAGTTATGAGTTAATTTTTGAATTTTAATGATCACTGCTCTTTGATTTTATGAATCTGTGCAGAGAAGCAGTTCATATAAAAGTATGTTGAACATTTTGAAATCTTTCTTATATATGTTACTAAAAATAAACATATTTGGGCAAATAAATTACCACATACTAGTGAATAAGAGAGGAATCTTTAAGTTTTAGGTTTCTTTTATTTTTGTTGAGGTTTTTCCAGTTTTAATGTTATCATATTTGAAAAGAAGGAGAATGGTATGTGGTATATGTAATTATGGTTGAGTAGAAAGGTGTGGATATATTTATTTATAAATTCATGCTAACATATTTATTGATTGCTTATTCTGAGTGAAGGCTTTGTTGTTACTGTTCTAGTGGGTGGCTAGATGGTTAGCTTTTTTTTTTTTTAATTGGTAGTGAGACAGTCAAGTTATTTCATTTACTGGTAGAAGAGAATACTGCCTACATTAAGTAATGTAAGAAATTTGTGTTAAGAACTTGTGGCACAAGTAGGAGATTAATATATGTAAAAGCTTTGAAAGACATGCCAAAAACTTCAGATATTTTCTTTTAATTTAAAATTGCTATATTCCTCAAACACATGAAAGAAAGGCTACAAAATTTGGATAGCAAATTGACACGTGTTTGAATGAATTGAAAAAAAAATCATCTATGGGCCTTCTTGTGCAGATTATTTGTGAGCAAAAGTTTGAAGAAATTAAGTGGCATGGCTTAAGAGTAGAAGATAATAAAAAAGCATATGCCCTGCACCAAATGGCAATGTTAGAATAAGGAAATCGCATGGAGTGGTAAATTGACTAGCTTATCTCCTCTTGTGTATTTTGTTTCTAAGGATAGAGATATATTCCTAGGAATCTAAAGTGCCTCGGAATACTTTTAATCTTCTGAGTTTTTTATGTATTAAATGTCATGTTTAGAAAACTTTGGGAACATTAACAAGCTTCATATTGTAGATACCTTGGTTTGCCAAATAGATCTGAAAACTTGTCAGCTATTGTCATCTAGCCTGGCTATTCTTGTGGCCTCAGCCAACCTTGCTACAGTGGAAAGCAGAGAAGAGCACCTTAATTTTATCAGCAGTGTGATCATCTATTTAATAAAGCATTTAAAGAACACAATGACACCTTCACAGTAGGACTCATTTTCCTTAGTGAGAACCTGAAAGTGAAACTTGATATGCATTGTTTTCTGCTTTTCTTTGGACAAAACTTTACAGCATTGCATGTTGCTTCTCTAGCTGATAAAATAATCTGTTAATAAACTCAAAGACTCAGATTCCGTGTGCAGATAAGAAAATAAGGAAACGACGTGCGTAGAAGTCATTCTTACCTTCTCTAAACAGTCAGGATTAGCTCAAAGGGCAACCTTATGACACTTGGAGCCCAGATCCTCCAGCTCAGGCACAAACGGGTTGGACGAAACCAAAGGTAGCGACTAGGAGCTGGAAGAGAAATGAAATTCTTGCAGTCATACTAAGCAGATCTCTTAACAGAACCCGGACAGTCACCCGCGGGAACTGAGAATGGTGGGGGAGTCGGGGTGAGGCTGGGGGTGGACTCGGAGACAGGTGAGGAGGACGCTGGTTTTGTGAAGATCACTAACGATTAGTTGTCTGTTAATGCCCAGACTAGAAAAAGCCCTCCAGCCCTGCCCTGAGCGTCTGCAGGGAAGAGACCCCCTAGCGCTGGCCGCTAGAGCTCCGCAACGACCCCGGCTGCGCGGAACGCGGGACCCCGTCGGCGCGTGGGGGCGGGTCCTGGCGACCGCTCTCTCCACCCCCAGAGTCGCCGCCACCTCGCGACTGCTCGTGTGCCCACAGCTCAGACGCGGCTGCATCACGGTGGACGGTAGAGGCAGCAGCGAGCTGGAGTCCGCGTCGCTGCTCACCGCCACAGACTAGTTGGGAGCGCCGGAGCGCAAGGGAACCTGCTGGCGCTGCTGGTAAGTACCTGGTGGAGGGTGCGGGAGTGGGTGTCGCGAGGATCGGAGGGAATGGGCAGTCGTGGGAGATTAAACGAGCGAAGATGAGACAAGTGAAACTTTCCCATTTTTCCACCCTGTCTGGCACAATCAAGAGAGCGGGGTGGGGGGAGGTGACCCTTTTGCTAAGGCTACTGTAGTATTCACATGTAAACCAGGGTATTTTTGAGGTGATGGGGGCGCTTAGGTCAACAGCCGCTACCCGGGAGGTCTAGTCACCTGTTTTTTACCCACTTTGCTCAACCCTGAAGATAGTATTGCTGATCTTCTGTCTTAAGTTGCCGAACCTTCATATCACGCGTAGGCAGTGCCACGTCGTTTTCCTTCGGCTGAGCTTTCTCAGCCCCAGGCAGCCACTGGAGGCCAGGGGTCAGCAGAGACCTCAGTTGTAACCGGTTCTACCAGCATAGAGTTGTGTGGCTTTGGCGGTCACCTCATGTCACCTCACCGGTCCCCGTACATTCTTTGATAAAATATAGGGATGATTAGATGGATAACCCACAAAGTCTCTTGCAGCTATTGGACTTTCCCTGCTCCTAGGACACTGACAGGTAGCCAGGGATGGACCAGTCTAGTGGGTCGGGATGGTGCGGATAGGGATGGAATTCTAGAATCCCTATAGCTGCAGCTAAGCTACCCCTTTGCGAAACTCCTGAAAATACCTCCAGAAGAGTGGACTTTTTTTTAAACTGCAAGTCCCTGCTTTGCAGACCAGTCCCACCTTTGTAGACTTCATCCCAGGTTGCTCAGCGAACCGGTTGCTTTGGCACGAGCAGGGCAGATGGCAAACACAAAGCAAGCAAGCAAACAGAACAGATACACAGCAGAACCCTAAAACTGTAAGTGATGTTGTTAGTAGGAATCTGTACAGGAATGGCAAGTGGAGATTCCAAGCTAGTGAGTGACCACTTAAAACACTCATCTAGAAAAAAACAACAAAAACCTAAAATATCCTTAATATTATGGTTCAAGAGAGTTGAACCATGTTATGGTTCATTTCTTTAAAAAAAAAAAGTGTTTCCGAAGATCAAATCATTCAGTTTTGAAGCAATGTAGAAGAATTTTTCTTTTTAAGAAAGCTTTTGATAATTGCCTTTTTAACTTTATAACAACTTCAACAAAATATCAAAGGCTAATGGACTATCTTATGTAGTATATTGAAAGTGTGTAAAATTTCATTTTTGTTGAGGAGTATTTCTCCTTTTCAGTTAATTTAAGAATAGTAATTTAGATTTTTTTAAAAAGAAATGTTTCCTTGTCAATGATTTTTAAAAAAGACTTATTTATTTATGCGTGCAATAATAGAACTAGAGTGTAGGCCGGAGGTGCAGAGGGTGAAAGAGTTCACCAGAGGTGGAGTGGGGAGCAGAACAGGCAGATCTACTAAAATACACTGCCAAGGGGAGTAGCAGCGACACAGAAGAGGTTTGCTGTGCCATGTGGGTTAGCTCCCTGACTGGGAATCAAACTCATACTACAGTTGTTGTGGATAGCTTCATAGTGCTGAGACTTAAGCCCTTGTGCCACCAGGGAGGCCCCCCCATCTCAAAAATTTTTGAGAAACTTTATCAAATTTTAAAATCACCACAATAATCTAGTTTTAGAACATTTTCATCACCCAGTTAAGATCCCTCATGCCCATTTATTTTTGTCCTTAGCTTCAGGAAAACCCTAATTTTTTTTAGTGTCTATAGATTTGCTTTTCTTGACATCATATAAATGAGATCATACCTTATATGTTCTTTTGTTTATGGTTTTTTTTTCACATAGCACAATAATTTAGAAGTTCACCTGTGCTGTAGCATAGATATATTTCATCCCCTTCTATTGTTGAATAGTTTTCCATTCAACATAAATCGATTCTATGGTATACCACAGTTAATTTGTCTATTCATTCAGTAGTCGATATGCATTTGGATTGTTACTACTTTGAGGCTATTATGAATTATGCTGCTAAGATCATTCACATGCAAGTCTTTGTGAGCACATATGTTTTCGTTTTCCTTGGGTAGAGGTTGAGCAGTGGGATTGCTGGATTTGAATGATAAACTCTTTTAAGAACATTATAGAGTGATTTTTTTTTTGACAGAAGTTCTGTATGTAGAATATTATGAAAAAATAATTATTCCTCACTGCATTGTGTGTCATTTTACAAATATGTAAAGGGAAACCTGGAGAAGAAACACTTTGCTTTCTTTCTAACTTAGAACTCAATTATTATAAATAATTTTGGGGAAAAAAGTATGATATTTCTCAGAAAAAAAAAATACTTCTTGGTTGTTTTTAAAAGACCTGATTTTTGCAGAGCAATTTTAGATTCACTACAAAATTGAAAGGAAGTTAGAGATTTCCCATATAAGCCCTATGCCTACACGCGCTGAGCCTTTCCCATTATTACGATCACACATCAGAGTTGTGTGTTTGTTTCAACGGATAAACCTACATCCACACATCTTAATCACACAAAGTCCATAGTTTACCTTAGGATTTATTTTTGGTGTTGTGCATTCCATGTTTTTGAACAAATCTTTAATAGCATGTATCCATCATAATACCATACAGGTGCTTTCACTCCCCTAAAAATTCTCTGTGCTCTGCCTTGTGGGTTCTTCCTCTGTCTCTTGGATTTTTCTTCCCCATAGACTTTACTCCCTGCTAAATTCTAAAATTTACTATGCTGGTGAAAAATAATCCTTCTCTCTAGAGAGTGAAAATCAGTTTGATAAAATGTAGCTTTTCTTTTTTTTTAATAATGAAGTAAAAGAGGAAGTTGAAGTCCACTGTGATGGCTTCAGGAATAAAACTATGGAAGATAAGAAAGAGTTAAATGGTCTTCTCAAGCAAGCTTATGTTTCAGTGACTGTAAAATGATTTACTTCAGAATTAATCTTTATAGCCTGGCCTAATCTGTCTCAGAACAAAATATTATTTTTAAGATCAGTGGGTGTATATGTATATATGAATGACTTACAATTCATAAATTACATTAATTTACTTTTAAAATGAGAATAACTACTTCTATCATGGAGTCTCTGGAGCCAGGTATAATATTAAGTCTCAAAACACTGAAATAAGCCTTTCCCAAACAGATCAGAAATCTAATAAGAAGTCAGATTATAGATATGATGGGTTTTATCACATTCTTAAGGCTTATAAAGAGACTATCAAGACAAAAGAAGATATTATAAAGGCCACAGTCTCTACAGAAACCACTCTGTCTCTCAGTTCCCCATTCCTGAAGAAGGATACGTATCATAAAGAAGCAGAACTGTTCACAGTAGTGAAAAGTTAGAAAAACCCACAAACTTCTGTATCTTCTTAACATGTCCTAAAACTGTGTGTATATATACATATACTCTTGTAGCTCCAAGGTGGTTGAACTTAAAGATACAGTCTTCTTTGGACAGACTATTGTAGCCGTTCAAGCAAGAGATACTATAGAGTGAGTCTAAGAAGTGAGAGGAAAAATTAGAGATGAACAAGAGTATTCAAAGTCTAGACACATTCTGAACTGAAAATGATCAAGCTTGATGATAATTGGGATAGGAAGTTAGGGGGAAAGGAGAATGAAGACTGCTCCTTAATTTTCTGGCTTGAGGTCAAGATCTGGCACTACTTACAAAGATGGGAGTTTGAGAATGAAGGCAGAATTGGTGGGTTTATTTGATTGAATAATGTCTCCTCAAAGTTCTTGTACTTCCTGAAACCTCATAATGTGACTTTATTTAAAATACGCTCTTTGCAAATGTGATTAACTAAGATGAAGTCATAATGGAGTATGGAACCTTAGCCTAAAGTGACTGGTATTCTTATAAAAAAAGGAGACAGAGACACATAGAGGAAAGACAGATCTGTAACAATGAGGCAATGCAGAAGCATGGCAGGGTATTTCAAGACTCCTGGGCCACTATTAAAAACTAGGAGAAAGGCATGGAATGGATTCTCCCTTCAGGTTCCCTAGAAGGACCTGACTCTGTTAACACTTTGTTATTGAGTTGCTGGCCTCCTAAACTATGTGAAAATGAATTCACATTACTTGATGGCACTGGTCTGTGGCAATTTCTTATGACAGTCCTAGCAAATTAATATAGTGGAGAGAAGGGAAGATGGTGAATAAAAGATGAATCAGAGGGGAAGGTATCCAGGAGACTTTTGTGTAACAAACTCAAGAAACATAGATTTAGTTGACATTGGCATCCATTAGGTAGCTATAATGAGGAGACCTTCTATGATAAGAACATACAATAAGAAGGAAAAATGCAAGAAAATGAAAGCCTGGGAGGTAAGTTTTTTTAATGCATACAAGAGTTGGGGTACAGGTCAGAGTCACTGGAGGTAAGAGAATTCACCAGACACAGAGTGGGGAGCAGAACAGGCAGATCCACTGAAATACACTGCTGAGGGGAGCAGTGGGCCAAAGAGTAGAGGTCTGCTGTGCCATGTGGGTCCCCTCCCTGGCTAGGTATCAAACTCGCGCTGCTGTGCAGCGGATGCTTCGTAGTGGCCACTCAGCCCTCTATGCCTCCAGGGAGGCCTGGGATGTAAGTTTTAATGGAAGCCCAGTACTTACTGGGAAGTAAGTAATACCCAAGGTTTTATCTTAGAAACAAAAGTATATATGTAGAACTTCAAAATCACCTTCCTGATCTACAGGTCATAGTCAATAGAAAGGAGAAGAGCTGAAAGGATTTTTGACTTGAGAAATACAAAGTTATCATAATGGCTTTATGATTGGGAGGTGAAACCCAGATTATATTGACTAAGAAATGGAAAGTAATGAAATGGCCTTAGTGTTGATAACTCGTGGCAGGGTTACAGGTGACAGATGGAAGAAAAAATTGGGTGGAGAGTGGTGGTCAGAACACTGGGTCATATTAATTTTTGGTTAATGTTTCAAGGAGAGGCTTGGTTCTCTCTTTAATATCATAAAGGGGTGATTAGTGTGGAAGAGGCTGGAGGTACAGGAAAGACTATTCACGGAGCTGAGTTCCAAAGGAGGGGGTTTGAATTTAGGGCAAAAGTAGAGGCCTTAACCATATGTTTCTCAATCTCTAATAGAAACTTGGCGTTTTTGTAAGAGACAGTAGTTATTTTTTCTTTTGATAGAAATGATTGTGTTAAGAAAAGGGAAACTACTGTTTACTGAGCAACATGCCAGGCCCAAACTAGGCGCTTTACTTTTTTATTTATTTATTTATTTATTATTATTCTCCATTCTGTGGAGTTTGTCTTTGGGCTCTGTTTCCTAGTATGGAATGAGAGTGTCTCTCCAAAGTCATATAAGAGAAAGTGGCAGAGTTGAGATTAGAATCCAGGTTTGTATGGTGCCTAAATTCATTCACAACTTTTCTACCACTTTAACTGGAAATACCCCACACACTCATTCAGATTGGGTATTCTTTAAAGTCACCTTTGAGCATGACACACACTCAGTATTAATACAGTTATAGAGAGGACGATGGGAAAAAAGCAATGTGATAACTTGGATAGTGCAACCACAAACACAGTATTCTGAGATAATCAAAATCCTTTACCACCAAACCAGGTAATAGATCTATCAGGTCATGTCAAGTTTCCCATTCAGTTATCATATGGACTTGATAATGTGGAAATTGGATGCATAGACGATATGGAGTCAATTTTTATTCAGTTAGTGATGGAAAAAAACATTTCAGGGGAAGTGAAAAATTCTCTTCTAACAAGGTAGACTAGAGCAACTTCCTGAGATGTTTGTGAACTTTTGCCAGTAAATGTTATGCTGCAAGTAAAACCCAGCATAGATTGTGTCAAGTATGAGAAGCTCATGTTTTGGGACCCAGCTTTCAATGCACTGAGAGGAAATTTAAAACTTTCAGTTTTAATTGAACAATGGGAGGAAACAAAGCATTTTTTACTCACAGATGTTTATTTTTATTAACTCTTTTAAAAAGTATTTTAATTTATTCTATTACAGCCTTTCCAAATTATCTGTCAGTTACTGATCCTAATACTCAGTTGGTTTAGTTCTTCATTTTGTAGGTTTTTTTTCAAAATGATTCACTTCAAGAACTGGTAAAATATGTATTTTGTCTTATGATAGCAGTTTTAATTGTATTTAAGACGTGTCAAATTATCTTTCAGAAGCATTATTAGACTTTTATTATATTTAGTGTCATTGTTTTGGGGGCTTTTTTTTATCATAAAACTACTACTCTGTTAAGAAATCAAATTTTTCATTCCAATTCTAATATTTAACAATAATTGTTTCAATATTTAATAACTTCCAATATTTGTAAAAATTAATTTTATACTAATGCAACTAGGATGTACAATTTATATCTTAATTTTGTCTCTTAAAATTATTACTGTTAAAATAAAAATGAAAAGGAACAACAAATTTAAAAATATTTTTCCTTATTATATAACCAATGAAGTAGTTTCTGACTAGATAAAATTTTAGATCTTAAAGGATATAAAACAGCATATTTATAGTTAACTGAAAGATTTCACTCTAATTTTGCTGCATCCTATGGTAATTGTTGATTTAACATGGAAATGGGAAAATGAAACAAAAGAAAATGATATCTAAAGCACTAAAAAACATGCTTTGAATACAGCAGTGTTAAATTGCAGAAATCTGTCTTCCAAGAATAAGATGTACTTGCTATTGTAAATTCTTCACCAGGAATCACAGATGTGAAAAATAATCAAGTGATTTTTTTTTTCTTTTTCAATCTCATTCTTTTGTCAGCTCACCATCGTTGTATTACAGTTAGTTTTTCCAGGTGTGATTTTCTGGACAAGTAGTACTTACTATTTTAAATAAAGTTTTAAACTTTAAGATTTTGAAATAGTATTTTTGAAATAATATACTTTGCAATGAAAATCAGACACTTCAGGATAATATGAGGAACCAATTGTCAACCTATATTTCCATCAACTATAAATTATCATTGTAAAATTATTATCTGCAAGTATGTAAATAATAATTAATTTTATACTAATACTATTTTGTTAAAAAACAAAAATGATATTATATGACATATTCTTTTTCCACTTAATAAATCATATTTGCCAAGGCAATAAATATTATTTTTTGAATGTTTGCATTGTGTTCTATTAAAATATTTAACTAATCACCTATTGGCAAATATGTAGACTATCTCCAAATTTGACCTTATAAACAATGTCATCATAATAATTATGTTTATAATCTTTGTATATTGTACATACTTATCTGATTAATTCCTTTGAATCAATTTCTAAGTGTGGAATCAATGGGTCAGAGAGGATATTCACTTTTAATGTTTTTTGATACATTTTTAAAATTTTCTCATTAGTAAGCCTATAGGATTTATACTCTGGATATTTCACTAACATACTGTTTCTAAACTTTTTGATTTAGAAATCAGTGGGAAAAGATAGCTCAGATTTGTATTTCTTAAATTGCTAGTGAGGCTAAATATTTTTAGTTAACCAATATTTATTGTATATGTCAGATTTATTTTTGTGAATTGTCTTTATATTCTTTGTCCATTTAATTTATTTGTTTTTAAAAGATTTTATTTATTTATGTATATAAGAGCTGGGGTACAGGCCAGAGGTATGGGGTATCTGTGTGTGTGAGAGAGAGAGGATTCGCCAGAGACAGAGCTGGGAGCAGAACAGGCAGACTTACTGAAACTCACTGCTGAGGGGAGCAGTAGGTGAGGCAGGAGAGGTCTGCTGTGCCAGGGTGGGTCCCCTCCCTGGCAGAGGATTGAACTCACGCTGTAGTGGCTGCAGAGGCCCCACAGTGCAGCACTCAACCCTTGTGCCACCAGGGAGGCCCTGTCCATTTTAAAATCTTTTGTTTCTTTGCAAGATTTAGATTTTTAAATGAACTCTTTGTATATATGTTATGTCATAATTTTCCATCAGTTTTTTGCCATTACTTAAATTTTATGAATGTCAAAGCTATCAATTTCTTCTTATATACTTTATGACTTTGTTAAGCTTGAGAATGTTCCCACTTGTAAAAATATTCACATTTTTATAGCACTTTTGATGTCTTTTTAAAATTTAATCCTATGGAAATTATTTTAGTAAGGAATCTAGCTTAATGTGTTTGTTGTCATTCTTGTCTCAATTCCATTTGCTCTTTGACTAACACTTTCTTCCCCAGTGAGTTAATATAGAGCCCTGTGTTTATAGTTCTTGGAGACAAACTTCCTCACAGGCATCCTACCCTTTGTGATGTCCCATACGCTTTCTATCCACATACTTTCCTCACTACCATTTTTGTATATCACTGGAGATCTTAATTGCCTCCCTAAATTACATTGATCCATATTGTCACTCCTAAAGGAAAAAGAATTCCTCAACTCTGTTAGTTCTTCTTAGATTTCCACAATGCCAGTTTGGACACATGATTTTGTTAGCCCCACAAAACAGGTAATTTTCTTTTCTTTTTTTTTTTTTTTTTAGTAATTTATCTTTTTCTTTCTTTATATATATTTGACATCGATTGTGGTCCCCATGGAGTTCCCACCACCATTTCACCAGTGCACCATCACCTCAGTCCCTTGTGCTCTTCCTGCCCTCATCCCAGTCCCTCTCCCCCACCCCACAAAGTGCCTCTGATTTGTCTTTCTCTTTTTGTTTTTGCTGTGTAAAACAGGTAATTTTCTAATATTTTAAATCTGATTTTATCATTTGCACTTTTTTCCCCTCTGTCTTGAAACTTTCTTATAGTTCGTGTTGACTCTCCCTCTTGTAATCTCTGCTACTTTGATTCTTTCTTTAAAACCATGCTATCATGCTTTCTGAAATAGCTGTTGATTTTCAATCACAGTAAATTCTTCTTAAACTCCATTTTCTCCCCTAGAATTAAGAGTTGATGCTCTCCTAAGTATCTCATTTCCCCTTGAACTCTTTCTATTATAGACTGACGGTTTCCCAGATGCTATGTGAAGTAAGTCCTGACTTAAAAATTCCAAACCTTAAAATTTCCTACCTTCATTTTACATATCACTTTACCTTCATCTTCACCTTCAAGCCATAAGCTACTATTTCATCTGAAGTATGTGGTAATACTTTTTCCTCTTTCTACATGGTCCTTTTACTCTATTGTGGGTTGAGAAACTCAAGAGAACTATGTGAGCTAGAATATAACAGTTGTTCATGATAGAATTATCCATGTCAAACTGGTTTAAGGAGAAAGGGAAAATTACTCACATTCATGTAACCCAGCCTTCAGTCACAGCTTGATCTAGAGCTCAAATTATTTTATGAGGATTCAGTTTTCTTTTACTTATTATTACTCTTCTTCACATTGACTTTATTATTAGATTCAGCTTGGTTACAAAATAGTTATTAATAGCATCAGACTTAATTTGTCAAGTTTAAATGCACAGAGAAATATGTATCTTTGCCTAGTAGCTTTGGCCCCAGTTGTAGGATTCACTCACTTGCATCATCAACCTACTTTACATATTTACCTGGTTAGGAAAAGGTAATGAGCATGCTGGTGCAGGTTTGATTCACACTTCTGAGACAATCATTATGGCTAAGGACCTTTGGAATCTGATTTGCCTAGGTCTCAATTTCATTCTTGGGAGCAAATGAATCACATGAAATAAGTAAAGGGGAAAGATGTTGGGCAGGTAAAATTTTTATGAACCTGCAAACTGATGACAAACATGAAAAAAAGAAAGCAGATCCTTACATAAGCTCTTATTAAACTTGTAGGACTCTTATGAATAGAGATAGAACATTATTAGTATATAGGTTCCATGATATTTATTTTGACTAAAGGGCAGTATATTATAGTACTTTGATTCTTGACTGTGTGTGGGGGAGAGTGAGAGGATTCATCAGAGACAGAATGGAGAGCAGAACAGGAGTATCTACTGAAATACACTGTTGAGGGCAGCAGTGGGTGAGACAGGAGAGGTCTGCCGTGCCATGTGGGTTAGCTCCCTGGCCAGGAATGGAACTCAGGCTGCAGCGGCTGATAATAGCTTGAGATTACTGAGACTTTAACCACTGCGCCACCTGGGATGCTCAAGTCTCTTAACCTCTTGAGATTTCAGTGTTGCTTTTTTGCCAATAGAATTATACGAATATGATTTTGCTTTATTATGAAATCAGTATATTGAAAATAGTATCTGTGTTATTTTCAATCTAGTCTATCATTCCATGTTTTATAAATAGATGTACCTACTCATTTTATTTATTTTTTAAAAGATTTATTTATTTATGCATACAAGCACTGGGGTACAGGCCAGAGGTGTAGGGGGGTGAGAGGATTCACCACAGAGAGTGGGGAGCAGAACAGGCAGATCAACGGAAGTACACTGCTGAGGGGAGCAGTGGGCACAGCAGGAGAGGTCTGCTGCACCATGTGGGTGCCCACCTGCCCGGCAGCAGGGATCGAACTCGTGCTGTAGTGGCTGCGGTTTGCTTCACAGTGCCTTGCTCAACCCAGTGCGCCACCAGGGAGGCCCCCTACTCATTTTAAGGTTAGTTTTTGTCGATGATATAAAGGTCTTTATTTAATTTGTAATGATTTTTTTAAAAACTCAGACATGCATCTCTAAGATGAATAGTTAGGTAAATTCAAATAGACAAGTACCCCCTAAAACTACTCTCCTGAATTCAGGTCCTTATACTTAGTGTTGCAGTGCAAACAGAAATGAGCAAGAATCTCTTTTTTTCTATATGAAGCTGAGAGTTACATCTCTTCAGCAGAGCTGAAAGGAGATAATACGTACAACTTTCCTGTGAGTTAGATTGTATTAGATGACATAAAAGAACTAAAAGGTGTTGTGGGGTTGTTGTGTCGGTAATAGCACACTGACAATCGGGAGTCATGGAGCAGGCTACACAATGCAGATCCTGGCCTTTTTGTTGATAGGTTAATCATACAGCATCAGTTATGTGGGATAGGAGGACAAGGTTAAAGGGTGGGTGAAACTGAAGAATGTGTTTTTGTCAGCTAGGGCTTGGGCGTGGGGGACTTTAGTCTGCTGACCAGATAATTCTTATCTACTTGTCAACCAAGTTTTGTAATCGAAACTATACCCAGACCCCCGCCAAGGTCCTAATCTTATCAACAAGGAATTCCACAGATCAGCTTCTGGGATCCTTTGTCATACATCATTCCCCGGTCATACCTCATGATGTATAAGTTGGGAGTACATTTTGTTTTATGCATTGGTCATCAGCCCCCTGGGTGTTCCTGGCCATACTTCATGATGCATAGCCTTCCCAGAGTGATCAAACTTTACACTCTAGGTTGATTTGAAATGCACCTTGTAAGGTTTGGCTATAACTGATTGACCAGGCAGTTCTGACCTTGTATGAGAGTGCAGAAATGCAGGTAACAAAGAATGGTGACTGAACAGGCCACTTAAGTTAGCAGACCCACGTGTCTCCCTTTTTTATTTTAATTAAAGAGAGGAAAGATGAGAGTAAGAGGAAAATTATTAATATACCACTGAGAAGAAATAGGAGTGCAATATGGAGATGGCGTATTGAGTACTAGACATAAAGTGGATAATTTGGTAAGTGAATATAGTACAGGAGTGGGTAGGCTACGGATGGAAACATAGTCACATCACCAGGTATTGCTGTTGTACCTAAAGTGGACTAAACATTAGTGTCTATGGATGGTTCTGGGTTAATCCAACCTATGACTTGAAAAACTGGGGATTCACAACATGGGCTCACTTAATTTCACTTGTGCAGTGGGTAATAAGAGCAAGAGAAATAAAACTTCCAAGTTGCTATTAGCTGAAAGACAGGATATGAAGGCCATCAAGAGGTTAGTTGATATGGCAGGTACTCCCTGTTGAGTAGTGTCTCTGATGACGCAAGGTATTTGATGTCTCCTATGTCAGGCCGGGAGAATCAGGAGTGTTGCACTGCCTTCCCGAAGAGTGGTGCTTGATCAGTGGAGAGGTGAGTCTCAGGTTCTCCATCTTTGGGATTAGATTGTTCATGAGGTTGTGCTGACTCATGGTAAGGTTTACACAGTGGGCTGGAATCCATTGAACACCCTATGGAGACATAACTGCTGAATGGGGTCTCAGAGAGAAAGAAAAACTTTGAAATTAATTAGATAGATTTTATAGAGTATGTAGCAATTGGGGTGATCCTTGAAGGAACAATAGAATTTCAGTGAGTGAATGTAAAATTCCTGATTTGGAGAATACCATGGAAAAAATTACAAATACAGAGGAAAATGAAACCAAGCTGTGTAGAATTTTAGAAGCTGGGAGAATATAAGTACAGAAAGACACATGGAAGGTATAGTGAAGAATCTTACATGTGAAGATGAGGATTGGGACTTTAGATAAAATTGCAGCTAATCCTTAAAATGTTTTGTGTATATAGATTATGTAACTCATCACTTACAGGCCTTGGCCTCCTGTTAGCCAGTGAGTCAAAAATTACTATCACAGGTTGTTTATATGTTGATGAATATGAGAATTATATACATCTTTAAAAATATATCAGATAGGAAAAACTTTTATTAGCAAAATCTGTAAAAATTATGAAAAGATTTTTGTTTATGACCTTACGAACTGACAATGTTAAGGGATTGTCCTATCAAGGTCGCACATTTTTCAGTTGTATTAAGATTAGTAACTTACCCAGAACCAAGAGCAGAGATGGCCCAATTTTCTTTTGCCCTGGTCAAACACTCTGTTCCTATAAATAAGTGCAGTGTTCTGGACACTCCACTCCTACATATGAGTATGTGCGTGCAATGTACATGTGTATACACACACATTGTAAGGATGGTAAGTTATTGCAGAAGTGATAGAACATGTTTAACTATGGGAATCAACACATGGGAAAGAGGGCATGTGAACATAGTATAATATGGTGTATAAAAAAGAGAACAAAACAAGCACACACTTTGGCATTAGATCTGGATTTAAGTCTCAGTTCTATTCCTTGTTAGCTATATTATTTTGGGAAAGTTGCTTATACTTTTGCAGGCTTAGTTTCCAAAAAAGTATTTCCAAGACTACCAGTTCCTAGTTGGAGAAGCACAGTCTCAGCAATATATAGACCTCACAGGTTCATAGTCCACTAAGTGTTCTCTTTCTGTTTAGCACCGATAGGCTATCAATTCAGATTTCTATTCATCAGAAATTGTGTTGCTTTTTTTAACAAAAACAGTAATATTGCTAATATCAAAATATATGGCAATATACTCGCATAAACATGTATGTGAAATTAAGAAGTTAAGAAAAAGCATAAAAACATGCCTATATTTGATAGTGGAGGCCTATATCTCTAACTCCTTGATGATGAGGTAATAGGTTGAGAAGCTTTGTGATATTACACATGGCTGTTGCATTTTAGGCTTTTGTGTGTTGTTTGCTCATGTTCCTATTTATTTTTTTAATTAGTGCTTTAAGGGATGCAGATTTGTTGAGCAAATGCTGTCTTGTAAAGTATTAATTAGGAAGTTTTAAAATGAGAATAACTTCTTGCTTTTTGTGTAGCCCTTTTTTTTAATATTCTCATCCCTCCTTTAGTTGCGTCAGATATTGTTTCCAAAGTTACTAATCTGATTGCGAAATTATCTTCCCTGAGACCAAATCTAAACCATTTTTTGCTTACCTGACCATGTAACTTTCTTGAATTTTATGTTATTGTGATAAAAGAGGCTCAGGCAATGGGTCACTGTTTATTTGACTTCGACAATTCATAATAATTTAGCAGAGAAAGCTAGTCCAGAAGTCAGAAGATAACATTTTTGTTTTTATTTTTGGTGAATTGCTTTAGTACTGGTACCTAGTTAATTAATAGACTGAAGTTCCTCAACGCTCATGTATTTGCAATTTTTCTTAGGAAATTTCTTAGGGGTGATTACTTTTTGTAATCTTTAATAAACTCTAATAACACTTTAAGTTTAATAAACTCTAATAACACTTTAAGTTTAATAAACTTTAATAACACTACCTCAATGCTGAAGAATATGTCAGGCACTGAGAAGATCGGATTGAACAGGACCAAGTTCTAGACCTCAAAGAGCTTGGATTTAATGTAAGTAGGTAAGTAACTGTGAGACTGTGACTAATACCACTGTAGATGTGTCAATCAAGTATGAAGATGCTCAGAAGTGGTTATAAGTCATTGTAAAGTTAGGAATGGATTCTCAGAGGAGATGATGCTGTTTTTAGATCTTGAAAGGTAACTAGTGGTCTCCTCCAAGCAAAGGAGTGTATCCAAGGAATAGGAAAGAGACAAAGTGGGTGATACATATAGGGAACTATAATTAAATCAACATAGTGAACAGCAGCAGATGTGGCTAGAAATTTGAGGGGAAATACATTCAGAAGAGCCTTGCTTATCATGCCAAATAGCTTGGGCTTGACTAGTTTTGAGTTGGAGGAGTAGAAGACTCTCCTTTGCACTGCATTGTATTGAGTGCAAGGTTAAATCTCTTGGAACACTTGTCTTTTTTAGTAAAGAAATATGGGACAGAACCTAAGAGAGGAGCATGGCTATACCTGTGTTTTAATGTGTGAGTAAATTTTTAAATTAGTTAAATGAGTTGTTGCCTTTGTCCTAAGGGGTAGACTAGAAATAGATGGGAAAATATGACTAAATTTGTTGAGTTTGAGTTAAAAGTCTAGAAGTAAGGAAAACATTGAGACTGAAGATTTAAATGTGGGTTTAACTATAGCTGTGACTTGAACAATTTCCTAGAAATTGCTGTACATAAACAGAGTCATGTTAAAATATTGTAGGAGTAGGCTTGCCATAAATATGATGATTTAATTATGTTTTTCCCATTTTTTTTGGTCTGTTACTTATATGAGAAACATATAAGTAGTCTTTGAAATTATGAAAGCTTTGTAAGTCCTATTTTAAAAAAGAATGACTCCTCTGTGTGTGTGCGCGCACGTGTGTGTGTGTGTTTGTGTGTTTTAATAGACTTTTCGACCAAAGGTTTGGCTCAGATGCGTTCGTTTTCTGTCAGCTTCTCTAAAAAAATCCAAGGATAGAGTTTAAATTAAGGTTGTAGTCAAGGGTACCCTTCAGGGTAGGAACTAGCTCTGCTCTGATTTTTATTTAGTGACAGTGGAGAGCACTCAGAGAAATGTGTATATAGATTATGTAACTCATCACTTAGAGGCCTTGGCCTCCTGTTAGCTAGGGCCCTCTTGAGAGGGAGTGTGTGGAGAGCAGCTGGGTTAGACTCAATGCTGTTGCCTAGCAGTCCCAGAGGAGCAGTCGTAAGAGGTTGCTGCTGGGCAACCAGGGGGCTTGTGGTGGCACATCAACCCCGATGGAGTTTTACAGTAGCGGTGGGCCTGCCCTCATGGGAAAAGGAGTACAGTCTGATAGGGGCCAAGCCTCCCTCAGGGGCACCAGGGTTGTTAGTAGTTCGTACTTGGCCTTAGAATCAAAGATGATAACTTATGTTCTATGAACATGCAAGTATTTATGGAATTACTGATGGAAATTTAATTAATCATGAACTTGGAACAAGGCAGGTAGCTGTGAGAGCTAGACTTCCCATTTTGAAAACTTCCATTGAGTTTCCTTCTCCTTCCTTCTCTAAATTGGCTTAGTTTCAAGGTAAGTTTTTTGGGTCAATAGAAAGCAGTTTTTCTTTATGCTGCAAGAGATACATAATTTTGCCTATTAACGTTAGTTAACCAAAACAAACATTTACATTTTGGAAAGGTAGCAAACTAACTCTGTTTTGGTCAAGTGGGCCTGAATCGCAAAGTATTTGACTTAATATCAATTTAAGAACTTTAAACTAATATTTGAGATAATGCTTGAGTTTTCTTTTTGAATATAAAGGTCAGAAGATAATTTACCAAGACCACATCCTATGTTACTTTTAATATTAACACAGCTCATAAATGACTCTTCAGGAGAGTTGATAACATGTTGAAACCAATCAGCTCTTGTAAGAAGGCTGAATTCTGCTTTTAGAAATTGAAGTCACCTGTGTTGAGCAATTGCTTCTCTTGAAAATGCAGGCACATATTTAAAGGTCAAAATATAGCTGTTTCAATATTTGGAATAACGCAGAGTTGCATCAAAGGCTAACGTGTGAAGTAGAGGAAAATGCAGCTGCTAGATTTGAGAAATAATTAACATTGGCCAGCTGGAGAGAAGTGATGTAAACCCTTCTTATCTCTCTCCCTCCTCTACATTTTTATCAAGTACTTCTGGACCTGGGCTTTAAGTGTTTGCCTACGCATTCAAAGGGTTCAAGAAGTCGGATTTTGCTCTGGGTACAAAGGGAAACTTCTTTGTTAATGTTAAGGTCTGTGCTCTTTAAGTGACCTATATTCTTTTTAAAAGTACCTAAGAACTTAAAAATTCCTCTCAAGCCATACAATGAGATTTTTGTTTTGCACATATAGTAATATGTCTCAACCATTCAACTAGAGCACTGCTGTCTAGTACATTAATAGTTACAGAAAATTTAAATGTTTTGCTAATATGCTTTATTAAAACTACTTAACATTTAATAGTGACATTATTTACTATTTTATCATCTCTATCATTGGTAGCAGCATTATACTTATCATAGTTATATAAGACTATTAATAAATCTTAAACATCTTTAGTACAATAATTGTTCTGTGATTTAAACTATGTCATTTAAAACTTTCAACATCTTTATGTGATAGGTAATTTTTTAAAAATATATGTATTTCTTTTTACATCAGATGCAGTCCCCATAGAATCCCTACCACCAGGTCACCCTTGAACCATCACCATAGTCTCTTGTGCTCTTTGTGCCCCTATTCTAATCCCTCTTCCTTTCCCTTCCCTGCTGAATGTCTCCAATTTATCTTTTCCTGCTAGTTTTGTTTTTGTTTTCTTTATGTGTTTTTTTTTTTTTTTTGTGATCCCTTGTTTGGTTCCTCTATATTCCTCCTATATGTGAAACCATCCAATATTTTGCTTTTTCCTTGACTTATTTCACTGAGCATAATCCCTTCCATCTCTATCCATGTTGCTGCCAATGTCATGAGTTTATGCAAATGTCATGAGTTTTTCTTTTTTGACTGCTGAATACTATTCCATTGTGTATATCTACCATCTGTCTTTTATCCAGTCATCTCTTTTGGGGCATTTAGGTTGTTTCCATCTTAGCTATTGTAAATAATGCTGCAGTAAAGACAGGAGTGAAGGTTTCCTCTCAAATTAATGTTTTTGTGTCTTTGGGTAGATTACTAGGAGTGGAGTTTCTGGATCATATGGTAGCTCCATTTTTAGTAGTTTGAGGATCCTTCACACATTTTTCCATAGTGGTTGGACCATTTTGTATTCCTACCAGCAGTGTAAGAGGGTTCCTTTTTCTCCACATCCTCGCCAGCATTTGTTGTTGGGCCGTTCCTCTAGATCATTCTCAAAGGTGTGAGGTGGTATCTCATTGTGGTTTTGATTTGCATTTCTCTGATTGTGATGTTTAACATTTTTTTTCATATACCTGTTGGACATTTGCATTGCTTCTTTGGAGGTGTTCTATTTCATATATGGAGAAGTCTAAGTTTGACTGGAAAGGTTAGATAATCTTATGAAATGTACACAATAGGTTTTATAATCAGAAAATATGTCTTCATAATTCATGCTTTTGGTTATTACAGTGTACTTTAAATACCATATTATTCCATGAGGGCAGCCCCTAATGGATTTACAATCCATATCAGTATTTACCACAAATTTGGTCATATGTACAATGATAAAATGAAAGAGTATGAGAGATTGAAGACTATGAAATCATTCAGAAACTAGATTTTCTTATTTATTCTTTCGGCTATAATCTAAAACAGGAAATCTTTTTAATCAAGCTTCATTTCATCCAGCCAGTCTCTATGAATGTGAAAATTAGATTCAGCAAGCATTTAGCACTGAAGTTGTTCTTTTTTAGTGTGAGGTATATTATCGTTGCTATATGAGATGTGAAGGAAGAAAGAAATGGTTAAAACAAAAATTAGAGGAAAGGAACAAATAAAGTGTTTTTGACTAATTCTCAAAATTCTTATTTTTAGAGCTTTGAGATTTGAAGCAAAATCATGTGTCAAGAAACTGCTATTTTGTCATAACAGGAAAATAATACAGAAGAGAAGTTATATAAAAACCAGGTCAATAGTACAAGAATATTGTGAGGGATCATGGGGCCTAGTAGCTCAATCACAGGTTTTAGAGTCAGACAGAGCTGAACGTGAGTCCTGGCACTATGATTTACTAGTAGTGACCTCAGAGATCTATCTCGCCATCTCTAAGCTTTAAAAGAAGTATTCTGTGTAGTAGATTGTGATGGTTAAAAGGATTAAAATGCAAAGTGTCTAGCAAGGCTCATGACACAGAACAGGTGTTTCTAAAATGTTAAAATCCTTTTATCTCCTTCCTCCCAGCAGCAACAGCAACAAGTCAAAGAGGGTTATCTTGGGTTTCTTGAGAGTCAAGGAGGTTTCACAGTGGAATTATTGGGTCAGAGTTGGTCAATACTTTTAACATTCTTGGTCAGCTTTGCCAAATTGCTGTGTAAAAGTAATTGTACAATGAAGTGCTTGCATTTTTAATTAGAAAACCTGGTTTTTACTTATTACAATTGTTTATGGTCTCAACTTGAATCTAAGAAGACAGTTACTCTGGATGTTTTACTACTTGTCTTAACTTCTATCTGAAACATGAATATATTTCTTAGTCATTTTTATGAGTTTCTCTTAATTCATTCTTTAAGTATTCAGACTTCACTTAACATTTTTTGAATTAGTATTTTGGATAGATTAGAGGTATGCTATCTAGATGAAATTCCAATTTTGGTCACTTGTGTATTTCTTATCAACTAGTCTACTTGTAACCCTTTTGTTACATCAAAGAGAGACTATTTCTTCCATGAATCTCCCACATGATAGACAACTGCTGAATGAATCAGTGAATGAATGAATGAGACAGGTTGTTTGTAATTTTATGTACATGCAACAACTATTAAAGCTTTTCAAAAATGTAGCCGTTTACAAGGATCTGATTGGTATGCTAATTTAAAAATAGCTGTAATTAAGTATATAGAGTATGAAAACAATAGGAAAGAAGAGAATATAAGCTAAGGACCTATGAGAGGGAAACTTAAGTGAAGGTAAATAAAAAACTTTGAGTTATAATGCTAATTTTGTTGTGAACACTTTCATAAATGAACAGATGAGTTTTCCATACTTTTTACAAAAGTATAAGTTTACTTTTTATACAAATGAGAATAAGATGTTTAAAGTGTTTATTTTAAATTTATGACATACCTTTTACTCATGCAAGATGTTTGAATTTTCCATTCAATAATCACTAATTGAGTACTTACATTATATTATGCTAAGTTGTATATGTGAATGAATTGCCTCAAGATATTCACAGGTTGCTAGTGAAGACTGTCACACACACAGCTGTAATGCAGAGTTGGCCATGATAAATGCTTTAGAGAGTTTGATTAATACCATTCTGGAGCAGTTCCAAAGACCTTCACAGAAGAGGAAGCATTTGAGTTGGGGTTTTAAGGGTGGGTTAGAGTCTCATAATAAGAGCGCAGGGAGATGTGCCTTCTACAGAAGAAGCAGTGTGTGTCTTCTGTGGCTTGTCTGTGCACTTCTTTGGATATTCATTGTTAACCACATGTGACTGATGGTCCAGACCAGCACCTTTTCACATCTTATACAAGAACTCATGCTCGGGAGGTACTTAGGAATTACTGGTATTTAAATATCATAATGGATGAATGGACAAATTTACAGATCCCTTTTAATATGAGAATATAAATTTCAGATTAAAACATTATGCTTCATTTACTGAGGGTTTTTATATTTACCTAATTGCAACTGTCTAACTCAAAGGAAAATTTAAACTTTGTGAACCCTGCTTAACATTTGTCTCACCAAATTTTAAGAAAATAGAGCTGTGGGTTTTCCCCCTAGCTCTGCTTTTTCTCATTCTAACCTTAACTCCTAAACTTTTGTTGGCTTTAGATGCATGAGTTCATATATATACAGTTTTTTTAGTATAAAGTGAAAAACTTCCTTAAGTTGAGGTAATAGTGTTGCTTATTTATGAAATGATATTTGGGTTGATGCATTTATTTTTTTTCTTTAGAATCAAAACAAAATCCTGTTATATACTCATTCCATATTCCCTAATTAAATATCTACAACACAGTGGTAGGCAGTAGACATATATTTCCTTTAGCAAACTGTCCAGTAATATCTGGAGTAATTAATTGGGTTTTAGGGAGGTTGTACTAATATTTGTGCCACAAATGGCAATTTGGTTATTTTAATTCAGTAAAGGTACAGGCCAACTAAGATTTGTGACTTTGAGTCTCTCTTCTTTTTCATTCATGTGTCTTTTACATTAATGTGTCTTGAAAATCCAAGTATATCGGAATATGGCAACCTTGGTTTTTTTTTTGTTCTTTGTTTCTTTTGGAAATCAAAACAAACTCTTTAGAACATCACATTCCCAAAAGGAAGCTGTAAGACTAGGAGCGTTATCACAGTACCTTTCTAGGATCCCAATCTGAATCTAGTGTTAAACATAAAAAGCAGTTTTTATTTTTGCAGTTCTTGAGAAAAAGCAATAGCATGCTGTGTATTTGGTATTTCACTGTATATGTTCCTTCTTGATCCTAGAGCAACCTGGAGAGATAGGCAGAATAAAGTTTTCATCCCCATTTAATAAGAATGGATGTGTCATTTATGTACAAGGTGATGACTCCTCAGTGTCAGCAGCTGATAAATGGATGAACTGGAACTAGAACTCACTTTGGTGTTTCTGCCTCCATATTACAGTGCCCTCAGGGTTTTCCTTTACTGACTGGCTTGTGAGCTGTGCAAAAATGTGAGAAGCAAAGGAAAAAGAAGAGTAATAAAGTTAGTTGAAAAATAAAAGAATGAATAGCATAATGCTGTTGGCATTTGGAGGAAATGTGTATTTTGAGAATCATGGTGAAATATTTCCACCACATGTTTTCTTGGTTTTATACCAATTAAAAAATACACATCCAACAATGTTGTGTGGAACATGGCCCAGAAAGGGACTGGCTCAAACCAGGGAGACTAGGGAAAGAGGTAATAATCTTCATGGGGTGGAAGATGGGTATAGGTGAAGAGGGTCAAACTAGTTGGTGTCTCAAGGAATGAGACTGGACAGAAGAGTGAGCTGGTGGGCATTTTAACCCTAGAATAGGTGAAATTTGGTAGCTTAATGAAAAGGGAGAGAGGGGAGTAGACAGATAGTATTTCTCCCTTAATACAAAACTGAATTCTGTTTATATCACATAAAGGCACGGTAATATTCACATGCTGGCCCCCATACTTTGGAGAAAAAGTCACATATCATCTGATTAATATGAAAGAAATACACCTCTTCATCTAGGACAACCAAGCAGTTACTACATGTCTGCCCAAATGTGTAGAGAAAGGGAACCTGGTTTGCCTAATGATCATTTAAAGCCACCTTTGTAAGGAGTAGATATGGAAATGAAAATAAGTTGTTTTCTATACTGTTTTATTTTTTAAAAGAAGAAATTAACTTTGAGACAAAGTAGGAAGAAGAACAGGTTGACCAACTGAAGCACACTGCTGAGGGGAGCAGCAGGCAAGACAGGAGAGGTCTGCTGCACCATGTGAGTCACCTTTCTGGCTGGGGATTGAACTTGTGCTACAGTGGCTGTGGTTTGTTTCATAGTGCTGTGTGTGACTTAACCCCTTATGCCACCAGGGAGACCTCTGTATTTAGTTTTAAAATGAGGCTTTAGATACAAATACACTAAAGGATATGAACAGGGGAAAATATGCAGGTTGGTCTGATGCCTGATGATACCAAATTTCCAACTTTTCTTGATGCTGAGGTATCATGTGTGGGTTGGATTTTATTAGGTTCATTTTCTCTTCCAGAATTTCAATTGCCGTATTGTATAATTGAGAAAACAACGTCCTTGCTTCTTGGTGTTGAAATTCCTACATGAACTGCTGCAGGGATGTCTTGTTTTTAAGTTACATTTGAGGAGGGTTGTCACATAATTTATGAAATTACTTCTAATGGAAATTTGAGAAGCTGCAGAAAAATCCATATACTTTTTTTGCTATACTTTTGATTTTACTATTTACTTGTTTATTTATTTATTAAAGATTTTATTTATTTATACATACGAGAGCTGGGGACAGGCCAGAGTCCAGGGCGGTGAGAGGATCCACTAGAGACAGAGTGGGGAGCAGAACAGGCAAACTGACTGAAATGCACTGCTGAGGGGAGCAGCGGGCGAGGCAGGCGAGGTCTGCTGAGCCATGTGGGTCCCCTCCCTGGCTTGTGGCAGGGATTGAACTTGTGCCACAGTGGCTGCAGTTTGCTTCTTAGTGCTTTGCTTAACCCACTGTGCCACCAGGAAGGCCCTGAGTTTACTATTTAGAAATATGCTTATTTGCATAGTCTTAGAGCAAAACACAAGAAAGATTGCACAGAATACAATTAATGGGCTTGAATGATGGACAAAATATAATAATAAAAAAGAAACACACTACTCACTTATAAGGGAATATTGAACTACTTATTCAAAGAATTTTATCCTGCTCCCGCTATAAATCAGGGAAGCATAAAAGAAAGTAGATCAGGATGAAGAATGAAAGAATAGAATTGATTGTTGTTTCAAAGTTGTGTGACATTTTGTCACTTAATTAGATGTTTTTGCCCAAGGAACCATTTGTTCTTTTCTGCAAGACAAGGAATGAGAGATGTTCATCTTAATCAAGCTTTTCTTTAACTTTTGTTTCCTTCAGGGGTCATGGTATTCTGAAGAGGAGCTCAATCAAGAGAAATCTGGGGAAGCTGGAAATCACTGAGTTATTGAAGCCACACAGGAGGCAAAAAATATAGCGGTAGGTATACTTTTGATCCATCAATTGTGCTGTTGAGGATGTCTCTGAAAATATCTTTGTTGTTATAAAGCTAGAGGACAGCAAAGAAAAAGTAGGGTGGGAAGTCTTTATTTTAGAGAACAAATCAATATAGTTAAATGAAAGCTTAGTGGTACCTACTGTTATTGTCAAATTTATAACATATAATGCATGCTGAAAACTTGAAGCACATCTACATTCTTTGTCTACCTAGAGACCAAACTTGATTTGATATTTCCATTATTAGTTGTGCTTTTTAAAATTGTACTCAGCAAAAAAAATAAATAAATAAAAAATAAAAAATAAATAAAATTGTACTCAGCATAGGCAGCTGACTCACCAAAATGTCTTCAATTTATAGCCCATGAAACAGAAGATAAAATCAGAATATTATCAGGTTTTACCCATTAGAGACCATAGTAATAGTTTTGTAATCAGTACATACAATATTCTTGGTGACACTGATTGGTGAATGCTTTTTTTGAGAAATAGGTTTCTATTTTCTGGTGGTATGTATATAGCGTATATATTTCACATATATAAAGATATGCATGACAATTTTTTATATATAAATATATGTGAATTCTGCTAAGTATATATATATAAATGATACCCATTTGTGCACGTGTATGTGAATATATAGAGATCTCTGTATGTACTCACCTATTTACATATACTATATTCACGAATTGTATTTCATTTAAAAGTGAGGTTATGTTCAATTGCAATCTTACTAATATTCCACAAATTTTCTGCTATGTTGGTAGGATTTGTATCTGTGAGTACTCCAGTCCCTTAGCACTCTATTTTCTGACCCTGAATGAAAGCTTTGCTCCCTTATTGCAGATCAGAGAACACAGAGTAATCCCTGCTTGTGTGAAGTTTCTAGCATTCTCTGCCCACTCTGATTCCCTTGAGAACAAAGCTCCAAGGGAACCGGGAAGAGTGGAAGACATTAAATTTGGTTTAGGCTCATTGCCTGGTTTCTTCAAAATGAGTACAACTTTCCAGTTTACACATCATGATTTCATTTAGACAATGGCGAGGGGTTCATTTTCTTATCAGAGTATTTTTAATTTAATATCAAATATTAAATTTATATGAAGTGAATAACAAATGTTAATTGAAATTACCTTTACTTATGAAGTAATTCCAGACAAATAACTTTATCAAAAGCATTTACATTTCTACATAAACTGTAATCCCTATAATAAGAAAAAATGAAAAAGTAAAATTTACTTTTAGAAAAATTAATTTTGTAGTTGAGGAAAATTAAAACTAGCATGTTAAATAATTTATAATCTTTAATGTGGTTGGAACTTACTGTGATTATGAATATAACTTTATAAATCCTCATACTAACTCTCTGTGATGAAGATCAGGGGTGTATGGGTATTCTCTGTGATAAAAGTGTACCTTGCCAAGTATAGGATTTGAGCCTAATTTGGTCTGATGCTTAAGCCTATGTCCTTTGGCAGGAGCTAAAGGTACTACCTGTTTAGATGAGCAAAATATCTTGTTTTCATCAGGTATTTGGAATTGGTTGTTGAAAACTGTACACTGTTAAGGAACATTTTATTCTATGAACTACAAAAGATGAAATTTGGCTTAAAAATTTTCTAGCCATTTAATGAATGGTATAATGCTACAAAACTAATAAAAGTTGCAAAATAAAATAACAAAAGTTCATTGCAACTTTAGAAACAGGAATATAGAAATCAACAAAATAGATTAATTGAACAATTAGCATTCCAGGAATTTATAAGTGGTTCAAAATTGGGATATTTATTAAAATAACTTCCTAATAGATCCCAAATAACTTTTTATAAAATGCAACTATTTCTTTTAAGAAAACATACACTTTTAAAAGAGTAAATTAGGAATAAATGTTATTGGAATGTAAAATGTAAAAAAAGTTATTAAATGTAAAAAAGGCAATTTCAAGAATATAGAGATGTTAAGTGTTTATTGTAATCACAATTCATCACGTATAATTCACATCACCCTATAAATTCTAGCCAAGGCAGTAAATGTTTTTAAATAACTAACACTTTAACATTTATATATGCTAGAAAATTTCCCACATACTTCTCAAATATTAACTCATTATTCACAATAATTCTAGGAGATAGAGACTACTGTCATTCTCATTTTACAAATTAGAAAGCCAGGGACAGAGAAGCTAAGTAACCTGGCTAAATTCACACAGCTAATAAGTGATAAAGCTGAATTAGAACACAAATGGTTTTACTCACAAGTCTTTAATCTTAAATAGTGTGTCATGATGCCTCTCAATGATAACAATTACTAGAAAAGAGAAAACATCTATTTTCCTTTGAAATAAATTTTTAAAACTAAAATTCAAAAACATTCAATTGAAGAACTGTTAGATAGAGACTTTAATGAAGTGGCCACACAAAAGAAAAATGTGTATAAATCAATTGATTTTTCTATCCCAGCTAGAAATAGAAGCCATATGAAAGACTCCTCATTTATAATACCAAAGGAATATCATGTCTATGACTAAACTGATGAAAAATTCAAATGAAGAAAATAACATTTAATTGAGAAACATAAAAATCAGTAATAATAGGGAGTTATATTGTTACCCTAGATGAGAATTGTAAATATAAGATGGTAATTTCCCTGTATGAATTTATGACATTAATACAATTCTGTTTAAACCCCAATGAAATTTTTGGGTAGAACCTGGCAAAAATAGTTATTAAAATTAATATGGAAGATTGGACAATCTAGGAAATACAAATAATTGAAAAGAAGAATAGTGAAGAAGGGATTTGCTATATTCTAAGTATTAAAAGCATGTTGTAAACTTACAATTACTAAGACAATATATTTTTTCTAAAATAGAGACTCAAAGGAGCTATATTAACTGAAAATTCCACAAACAGATTTAAGCTTAAAAATGTAATAAATAATATATGTGTTGGTAGAGAAAGTACAGACTAGTCAACAAACATAAGTGCAATAATTGGTTGATGTTAGGAAAAACATAAAGTTGTTTTTTATTCACACAATATACAAATGAAATTTGTATTCATTAAAGAAAAAAATGGACATATGAAACAACATAAATTGACTAATAATTTTATAATCTTGTCTATCATGATGTCATAGGCAAAAACTATAATTGAAGATTAATAGACTTGAATATACAAATTAAAAACTCTGTACATATAATCAGAAAATAAACTGAATCACATGCCTAACAGTGTATTTATACATTTTTTTCTTGATATTTTGGGTGGGGGAAGATAATTAATCAGTAAGTTGTGACCAGTCTTGCAAATATACTATTGTTTGAAGGCGTAGTAGAGCCAGAGGCACCTACTGTAGGCATTGGGAATCAGGATGAATATATAGTATGTATTAGCTAAATATAAAGATGAAATTCTAGAGAAGATCAAAAATTACATGGAAATTATGATTGTTCCACTTATAAATATCAACTAAATTTGATCTTATTTGATATTTATTTGTATATAAAGAATACAGGATTTCAACTAGAAGCTTTATAATTCTTGCATGCACTATGGCATTTTGTTTTGGTAGAATTTATTTGTAACATTATGGTGTAATGCCTGAATTTTAAAATGCGTGAAAATATGCTATCTCTAATAAAAAAAAAAGTGTAAAAATTTGTTGAGTCTTGAATTATGCTGTGGCTAATTGCAGAGAAGTGACATAGTGATAAAATTTAGAGTGAAGAATTTTCAATTATAGATTATGACGCAAAAGAATTGTTTTCATCTTCCTCCACAGTAGCTCTGTTCCTTCACTTCTGGGATGTCAAAACAAGTGGAACAAGAGAATTTTATAACGTGTGAACAATAAAATCAAGAAAAATGTTTTATTTAAAATATTCCAGGTGATATCAGACTGGACAATGACAGTTGATTTACATTGACACTAACAAACACTAATTTTCTGTCCTGGGTCCTATTTAAAAAAAATTACTGGGTTCTGAGTCTCAGATGCCTCATAGAGTTGGGCCAAGAACTTTCTAGTCTTTCTGTTCACTTCCCATCACTCTTCATGTTCCTGGCTAACTTGTTGATTCCTCACACTGCCATCCCTCCTAAGGTCACTCATAATTTTCTGCTAGTGGTTCATCTTTGCCTCTCCCTGATATGGGATACCCTCATTCTCCAGAATCAAATTGCCCAATGTTCAGCATTGAGAACATTTCCTGTCCTTTCTGTCCTGATCTTTGTTCCAGATCAGTTTTCTTACTTCAACTCTCTTTATCCACCAACTCTATAGAGGTTCTTTCACCTTTAGGACTCAGATCACTAAAAGGTGACTTTTCTCAGGAAGCTTAGGCCATGGTTCTAAGAGTTAGCAATAAATAATGATCTTTCTATAAGGACTTGTACATATTTATATATTGTACATCTTTAGATCCATTCTGCCAGCTCATGAGATGTGCTGGGAAAAATCTAAACCTAAAGAGAAATATAGCTTAGACTCTAAGTCTTAGATCTCTTTCAAGCAAACAGTCTTTGAAGCATTATCTTTATTTTTATGTGTTCATAGATATACATTCATAGTATGTTTACGATTGACAATCCTCATGAGAAGACCGGTAGTAGCTAAAAGAAATGTATATGATGTCTTTCTCTCTTCATGAGTAACAAAATGAAAAGAGAGGCTTAACCTTATATTAAACAAGAGTAAAAAAGTCAAGCAAGCAAACCTAGAGACAAAGGAATAAATCTTACTAATTTTCTTAAAAGCTAGCTGGAGTGTCACTTCTTGAAGTCTGTTAAGGCACTACTTTTAAGTCATGAGCTCTGGGAGGGAAAATAAAAAAAAAAAAAAAAAACAACTAATTAGAGGAAAAATCAGTCATCTTTATAGAAAAGAATAAAGAGATCATATACAAAGAATGGCAGGGTTATTAACAGTTTAGTACTGTTCATGGTCAAAATAATTATCATTTAATGTTCATAGTGTTTACAAACACTTTTTTCATTTCTTCAGTCAATACTTTTTTTATTGAACACTTACTTTTTTTACCCTGTGCTAGACACTGCTGTGAGTACTGAGGATACAGAGCTGGAGACATTTATTTTAGTCCCTAGAGTTTGTGAACTGCCAGAATAGAAATGCTGATACAGAGAAAAATTGCCTATAGGACTGTGAGGAAACCCAAAAACTATCACATCAGGGATGGCTGACTTTTTACTTGAGGAGGTGTTGGGGATGTCATGCTAATGTTCAATTATGTAAGAAATATCATGTGGAAAAGGAATTAAATCTTTTCTATATGATTGAGAAGGCAAAACTAAACCCAGTGGTTGGGGATTGGAAGAAAACAGTTTGCTGAAATTATAACAAGCTATCTACCTCTGGTAGCTGAGAAGATTCTGGAAGCTTGGTATCACTGAGAAAGAATGTCACATAGGGATTCATATGTGGTGTGGTGAGGGCCTAGATATGGAGGATTGGTGATGCACTCATCTCTGAGGACAACTGTTTCAAAATCTGTTACTGAGATGTTTGATGTGGGAAGAGCTCCTAAAGACAACACAATAAGGGGCCAAGGGATTTATTTAGAGTAAGATTCACCAGCTTGGCCAAATTTCTCATCTCTGAGCCTTAGTTCCTACATGAGAAAAATAGGAATATTAATAGCATATGCCTTATAAGACTGTGATGAGAATTGAATATAATAATGGGTATAAATGGACTAATTTAAACTAGGATCTAATAGGCACTGGATAGACACTGTTACTATGTTATACCATTATTATATTACAGTCTCATCTGGGGAAACACTTAAACAATGGATAATGTTAAAATGATACCTGTTGATGTAGACCTTCTCTTTCTTCCTAACCTGGTATTTGTAAAAACAAAATCTTTCTAAATGTGTAATGAAAAATAGCAAGCATATGTAACACTAGACACATGTTAGGATTTACTTGTCATTTATCTGTTCTTAGATGTTGGAAAGATTTTTTAAATCATAGTCTC
Organism: Galemys pyrenaicus; assembly: GCA_019455555.1. NCBI lineage: Eukaryota > Metazoa > Chordata > Mammalia > Eulipotyphla > Talpidae > Galemys > Galemys pyrenaicus. Next base: position 14,520,362 of record JAGFMF010011861.1, on the reverse strand, counting down.
CAGTTCTTTGTATTATGCTAAGGAATCTATATTGTTAACCTCTATTTGTCATATCTCAGAGTCTTTGCCCATGTACTATGAGCTGTTCAGAGAGAATCTGTTCATGTATATTAGATGAATTTGAATGTTTCTGTGGCTTTGGTTGTAACTAAATATGTGTAAGAGTCATTCCTGTCTTTCAATCATTGTTGGTATTAACCAAAATAATTGGCTATAATGTTAGTATCAACCGCTAAATAATTTGTCATTAAGAAGAACCAAGGACATCAGGTTTTTGTGTTATTAGCCAGGTTCTGACATGAGACAATAAAGCAATTAACAACTGCCTATAACATTAACTGAACAACCATGGTTGAGTATAAGTTACAAAAAAAATATCAAGCATATCACATTGTGTTCACAGCATCATGCTTTTGAGTTTTATGTCATTCAGGCTCTGTTCTCCCTTGTGAAATTTGTATTTCCCATTTGCTATTCACATCTTGGCTTTCCTTATTCCTAAACTGGGCTAATGGATGACAGGATGTTATTGCTGGAAGAGTTTGGAGAAAACATCGTTTTAATTTATGTCTTTATATATTGTCAACACTGGGACCTCTTGAAATTGACAAAAGCTAAGCCGGATGCTAAGTCAGGGAAATCTAAATAAACCAGAACTTTCCCAGGAAAATCACAATAGAGGATTAGCCTGCATATGAAGAAAACAAAGTTGTGGGAGGTGATATGATTTTCTGGGCTACACAGCTGGTTAATGACAATCCTTGAAATATCCAGTCCAAAGCTCAAAATCAAACAATTGCGTGGAATAAGATATAGAAAACCTTCTGGTTCATTGTTCTTTTCTTTTTCACCATGCTGTTTCTTATGTTTAAAAGAAGAACTTGAGATGTAACATAATGGATTCTTGTGACCATTTCATCAGAAAAAGAATGCCTGATATTGGTCTGAATGCCTGATTATAGTAAGGCTTTAATCCATAGTTTTTTTCCTTATGATTACTCTCTCCATGCCCAGGCAAACCTAGTTACCTCCTTTTCCATTGAGTAATGCACTGTGTTCCGCTTGTCCCAAAAGGTAGTGGAATATGGTCAGGTAAATCAGGTTTCACTGGTGATCAGAAGTCCTACCTTTTCCAGTTTCTTGTTAGCCTAACTTTGCCCTACAATTGTCTTGTTATCAATAGCTAGTTAATGAATGTGACATATGTTTCTGTAAGGTTTGGGTGTGCCAAGTTTGTATGGGACATTTAGAATTGACTCATGAATTAAACCACACAGCCTGAGAACCAAGGGCTTTCATTTCAACTCAGATCTGCAATTTCCTCTAATCAAGCTCAGTCTCAATCTGAGAGTAATATGGTATTGTCATTGTATTACTGTAGATTATAATTTTCTAGTAACACCCCATAGTACAGAGTGTTAGAACAAGTAATTCAACATTTTATTCTTATTTTTAACTTTTAAACTACTATAATGGTAAGACTAAAAGACTTTAAAATAGCTTTTAATTTTTACTTATTTCAAGTATTTTATTTCCCAAAAATGTTTTATCTATTTATGCGATAAATAAAATCATTATTCTCCTCTACCTCCTGTAAAAAAATTAATAAATAAGTGAAATGATAGATTGAAAATGACGATTACCTTGCATTAGTTCTCAAGTGGCAGTCATGTTCTTAAAGTTATGACAATTTATTTTTTTAAATATAAGTTCAGTCTGCAAAACCCTAATTTACAGATGCTTGAGAACCACAATATTTTTTATTAGTTTGATATTAATCTATTATCCTACCTTGTAAATATCATAGAAATTGTAACTGTAAACATAAAATATAAAAATCCACCGGTAAGAAAATATAAGTACTTAGGATGCTTTTAAAACAACTATAAAATGTCAAAGATATGACCTTTGAAAGATAAAATCATTGTCTAAAAATTACATATGACTTATTTCTTTTTCTCCAGATGATGTATCTTCAAGTTCCTGAAAGGCAGCATTAATATTTTAGCTACTGATTATTATGAAGAGTTTCTAGTGTGTGACAGTTTTGTTTGTGTGGGTATGGCTGCTGCATGATGGCTATAGGGACAGTGTCCCTCCAAGTCATATCCTGATTGCCCATATCTGTGAAGGAATCTCTTTGGCTTAATTTGATAGGGGCTATGTTTTAATCTGTATATCACGTGACACAGGGCTCAGCTTTGTGAACTGACTATTAGGGGTCACCCAAAATGAACCATTTAACTTAAAATCCTTCTAGATGTTAGTTTGTAGAATCTTTTATTATATTTAAATGCATATCATAGTTTAATAACATCATATCAACATAGTTTTAGCTCTGTTTGGCTGTTTTTGCTTGTGGCAATTTGCTGACTTACCACTTGGGATTTCATAGTCATTCTTCATACTAGGTGAATGTTTGAACTATATGAAATATTTGGTATAAAGAGCTACAAAGTTGGAACTCCAATCTTTATTGTATACCCTGCTTTGACACCGTATAACTGTGTGTCTCAGTAGGTCATTCAGAGATCTGTGAATAAAATCGCTGATGACCAAATTTGAGTCTCATCCTGTTTATTAACTGTGTATCCATGGGCAAATTACTTAATCTATCTGTGTCAAGGATCTCATCTATGAATTGGAACTGACAATAGGAACTGTTTTAAAAATTAATATGAACATTGAAATACTTCATTTTTTAAAGCCCTTAGCATGGTGCCCATATGACTGATTTTTAAACCAAATTTCAAGGTGCTTAGACATCATTGAATTTGATGTCTGTAAGAATATTGCCAGTTTGAAGACTGCATCATTTAAAATTTGTTTCTTGCTTTATTTTCAAAATACTATTATTAAAACTATGCTAGTGAAAACATTGTCACCATGCAGAGTAGTAGTGACTATAAAGACTCACATTGAAGCTTTTGTCATTTGTTTTGAATTAAGGCATTAAGTGTAACTAAGGAATTGCTTTAAAACTACTAAAAAATCTATATATCTTATATAAACTGTGACAACCCTTATAACTGGCTTGAAACTTGGTTTTCAATTGTGTAGACATTTTACTACCTTCTAAAGGATTAATGTCATTGATTTCATTTTTAAACTTCTGTCTTTCTAAATGTTATAGGATGGATGGCAGACTTCAGAAGTCAAATTTTTTAATTGCTTCTTCTCTGTAGTGTCAGTAAAAACAGTCTTTATCAGATTTCTTTAGTAAGGTTGGTATATGACTTCTGTCTTTTTAGGCTTACCACATGCCCATAACTTTGTGTTAAACAATCTGAGGTCTCTTCATTAAGCTTTAAACCTGTTAAATTGGTATTTTTGTGGGATGTAGAGCAGAGTACTGTCATTTTGAGAGCTTGTTGCTTGAAGGATAGATTACGTTGTTTTTTAAAAACAGGATGTATCCACCAGGGTTGAAACTGGAACTCGTTTGAGCTGATGGGATAAAGTCCAACCAAGCTAGTGACCTTATTATCCAGGGAGAATGATGATGGCAACAGGAGGCAGTCATGACAGGTAGTGGGTCGGAGTCCAAGAACACCACCAAGGTGCAGCAGATGGTATCCCAGCAAGAGGATGGCCATGGTGACACAGAGTCTGGAAACAGATGAGATCCAGGTAGATAAACAGTTCTGATCATGGATAGTGAAGCCTCAAGAGTTGGGGTTAGGGCCGCAGCCTGAAATTCATCCAAGAAAAACTGAATGGACTAGTGGAGAGGCCCATTTTAAAGGAGATACAGTGCTATCCAGGACCTTAAAGCAGAGATTCTGCTATGCTAAAGAGGCCACAGCTTAAAGGGGCCTTGCGACACCCTCAGTTTTGGGGATTTTGTAGACTAGAGGGAGTTTGGAGCAAATCTAGTCTTTATAGATGCTGACTTTATTAAACCTTAGTTTAGACTCATGTCCTATCTTTTAAAAATTGGAAAGACTCACATATGTTAATTACTAAGCCATGTTTTACTTTATTGGTAATGAGTTAGGTTAGATGGTCATTTTGAGGTATTCAGCCTTGCCATTATTTTTTCAAAACTTGTGGTAACCATCAGATTATACTTATTTTCATGCAGTTGAAACTACTCTATGCGCAAAGGGCTTGGATTAAGTGAAGCATACAACATAATGGTGTTCTTAGGTTTATCCTAAGGAAGAAGTTATCTTAGAGAAGAAAATATAAAATGAGATTATTAGCAAGTAGGTGGTTTGTTTCTGGTTAAACTTACTAGAAATGGCTATGAAAAATTATGTGGAAGTTGCTGAAACTTACTGACCCTTTCTCTGGAAATCATTATTTAGGGGAAATTTATGCCTAGTTATGTTACTTTGGAATACTCTGTTGAGATAGCACCTCCACCTTCAACTTCTAAGAAAAATTGAACACTGACTCTCTTGCTTGTCTTAGTTTTTAACACCTTTCTGCTATTGAGCTCTACTTTATGTATACTGACATATTTGTGATTAAAGGAAAAAGGCCCTCAAATTTTGAATTCAATTTTAGGTTGATATCCATTTATTTAAAAAAAATAATTTTAATCAGAAATACTAAAATACTAAAATCCTGAAGTTTCATCTTTGTTTCTCCATGTTTTCAATATGATTCTTTCTAATAAATATTCTTCATAATGATGAATAGTATCTAGAAAAACTGTGAATTCATTTATCAAGCAACAAGTGATTTAAGAAATTAAGTTTAAGAAAAACTTGACCGTCATGAAATCTAGTTTAAAATTGTAAGAATCTGACCTTAATGGCAAATTATTTCCTATTCTGGGTTTTAGTTTTATATCAATTTCCACCATCTTCTTAGAAATATGATATTCTGGTATATCCTTGGGAATCACAATGAATAACAATGTTTACATCTTTTTAATAGAAAGACTTTAGTGGAAATCATTTTAATATATCCATTTTTAAATGCTGTAAAAATATGAACATACTTGTAAAACTTAGGGTTCCACCAGAGTAATAGAACCACTAGGAGGTAGATACTAAAAGATTTATTGCAAGAGATTGGCCTAAGTATTTGTGGCTGACTAGATGAGTCTGAAATCAGGAAACATGAAGGACAGGCTGAGAATCCCATGGCAGGGGCTGAAACTGAGCACAGGTGGAATTTAAGGGAAAACACTTTGCTGTTAAGGCAAATGATTAGATCAGACTCCCCCAGGATTATAGAGAACAGTGTGCTTGACTTAAATCCATTTATTTTAGTTGTTAAGCATAACTACACAATTTTTTCAAGGCAACACCTAGTATTTTGTTAAGTAAGGACTGCAGCCTAGCCATGTTGACACATAAAGCTGTTTGACACTCACACATTTCCTTATTATCAAAATGTAAACCATCACTAATACTTCCTCCCAAGAAGATTTTCATGTGTGTAAAGACTGGGTATAAAGACATGTATGTAAAGACTGAAAGCATGCTAACCCTGTCCCCAGAAGTGGATGCAGGTCACTGGATATTCATTCTTCTCCTTTATATATTATAGCATGACATAAATTTAGTTATTATGAACATATGTTGGATGATAAGCACTTGACAGGGAGGAAAACAAAATATTTGTCACACATATAGAAATTTTTAACAAAATAAGGATAACTCGTAACATTGAGTTCTCTTTCCTAGAACTGGTCACAGCCAGTATTTATAACTCCCTTTCTACTACCTAGTCTGTTTAGTTCCTATTCCCTTTGCTCTCAAGCAACAGGTTAAGTCTTTTTTTCTGGCTACATGACCCAAACCTTGACTCCTAAAGGGTTGAAGTCATTAGCAGCTGTTATATGGTTTTCATTGACTTTAGTCACAGACCATGGCAGTAATGAGATGCTCTGAGGGTTCTTTTGTGTTTAGACATATTCTTCTTTACTTCCACTATGTATTATAGTTCAATTTCCTCTTGGTAATCAGGATCAGTCATCCCAGTCAGAATAGACATGCTTTTCTTGGTTGTTGATTCAGAGGCTAAAGGAGCCTGAAGTGATCAGTGGCAATCTTTACTTTCAGTTCAATGGAATAAGGTTGTGCTTCCTGATAGAACTGCTTTTCTTTTTGAAATTAAAACTCCTTGAACTGAAAATAAGGAAGGCACAGGGATATACAGTTAGTGGATTTATAGGAGCTACTGGGGTGGTGCCACTCATATTTCTACTTCTTAATACCTCCACCCTCAATCCTGTCTATGACAGAGTGCCATCCATGTATTATTTTTTAATTTAGGATTTATATAGTTTTTAGGAGGGTATTGCCAAAAGCTGGCAAGATACTGCCACTTCACTAGCACTGAACTGAATCTTTGAGACACATTCTACTTTTTTCTCATGTCATTTTCTTCAAGATGATGAAGAACATGGTAAGACCAGTGAATGAGCATTCTTGGACTTCATTTGCTATGAAGTGAACTCATTGACCAGAAGCTTTGCTGTGTGGAAGACCACCATGTTACCTAAGGAATTTTGTAAATTTGTGGTTGATAACCATGTAGTTATATGGTTTTCATTGACAGACGTATTACATGTGGGGAGAACAAATCTATATCCAGAGTGTCTTTTGTAAGAACAAAACACCACTCTTTTCATGGTGGAAGTAGTCCAGTGTAGCCGATTGATCATCCTAGGGAATGATGCCATATCAGGAACTCAGCGTTGGTGTCTGCTGGCAGATGGGGCACTCAGCAATTCAGGTTGTCAGGGTGAGTGCAACCCCATAGTGCTGTCTTCATGGCCATTGTCCATGAACTCATTAGGCAATGATAGCAGTGGCTGGGGAAAGAGATACAGTGGTCATAAAAATGATGAGTCTATCTGTTTTATTATATCCTTCTCTGCTGATGTCAGCCTTTGGTATACAGTGCATTCACACAGGAACAAAAATGTCTTTACATTATTTGCTCATCCAGAGGGGTCGATCCATGTAGCAGATTTCCTTGTCACCATTTATGATCATTTATTTCTAACTTACTGACCATCTAGTCAAACCATTGACCACAACCTATGAGTCAATACAATTTTGTACTTACTGACCATTACAAGCAAAATGAAATATCTAGTACCTCTGTTCAAAGTTCTATTCCTGGAAGGATTTTCCTTCAGAGATGTTTCAGAAGGAGCTTTAGTACCTTAGTTGTCCACAATCATCTGTATACCAGACACAAGATTCTTCTTCCCCATGCAATAGTTTTAGGAAACTGTCCATAAGGCATTGTGTATACCCTGCTAAAGATAAGAGAGAGAAAGTAAAATAGCATAAGGAGGGGTCATGGGTGTTCGGACCACTTCATGTAATTTGTGACTTCTGGGCCTGTTTTAGCTCAGTGTCTTATATGTCTCATCCAGTTGATATTGGAGAGCTGCTGTGCATGTCCAGCTTTGTGACTTAGTGGGCTCTAAGTCACAGTTGGTTCATGATGGGTAATTCAAGTCTCATGACAACTTGGTGGTCCATGAATAGATGTTCATTTTCTACTGAGGTCCAGTCGTTTTTAATAGACAATAGTTATCCAAAATACCAGAGTTTTCACTGTGGTTCAACAATGAGGCATTTGATAAGTTTCCAAACAATGTCTCCATTATACACTGACTCTCATAGGAGAAGGTTGGTAAAAAGATATACAGTATGAATCTCTGGGAGTATATCAATTTCTCAAAGGAATCCTGACTCCTTTTATTCAAGAGGTTCTGGGTCATAAACTAGGTAAACACTAGTAATTGATTGACAGGTTATGACTCTTTCAGTGTTTCGAGATGGACTTCTTTCTGTTCAATTTCCTAAGACTTATGCTTGTACAGAATAATACTTTATTAAGCTGTCCATCTATTTAATTTCTAAAGGCACCAAAGCCAATGAACCAGTGCCTTAGGTCTCTGAGAATTAGATAATTCTAACTACTGTTATTCTTTATTATGGTATTCACCTCTACTTTGCCTTTGGTGTTTAAGTGCTACCACTTTCCCTGGTATTCAGTTATTCTCACTATATTTAGGGATGCCAGGTTAGTGGCAGCAATTACACCATAACTTCTGATCAATAGAGAATTGCAATAATGTTTTTAAGGATGCTAGTATTCCCCTTCTAAATTTATTTCTCACAGTCATTGGGAAGGGCATGTCCCTTTACTTTAGTACCTCCTGGAATAGGAACATTTAAGCTACAGTATTACCAAGACAGTTCTGGTATTTGGTCTTCATTTAAGTGTTGGTTGATGATACAACTAACCAACTAAAATGTTGGATCTCTAGCTAATATCTTGAGCTAAGACATTGAATCTAGAGTATCTGCTTAATGAAAACCATATCAGTAAGTTCATTCTGCTCCAAATCTCTATTCCTTCTGTAGTTATTCTCTACTCTTCATAACCATTCATGCACATATTCTTCAGATTTATGTCAGTATAGATCAAAAAATCATGCAGTTGTTTTGATGTGTAGCATACTTTGTACTTCACACTTTGTGGGCTATTAGAACATGAGATTATAAATTTAATCTCATTTAAAAGAAAAAAAGAAGGGTGGGAAGGCTAGATCCTGGAGAGAATCATCAGTGTCTTTCAAGGGACCTACTTCAGGAAAAACTATTATAGATGCCTCAGGTAAAATGGGGTAGAAAGGTGATTTCTACTGGCAAAGACAGATGACTCATTTGAATTTAAGGATTTGACACCCTAAGCTACTTTATGTATCTATTACAAATTTATTCCATGTGTATCTATTCCAGTTTTCAGGATCTCATTTCTTTCCAGTGAATGCCTTCATTTCACTTGCAGAAGACATTCTGCAAGCAAGGTAATTCAATTTGTTTTGTCATTTAGCAATTTACACAATGAGACTCTGGGTTTGAAATCACAACCTTACAGCCACAGGGGATAATAATTTCTTTTTAGGCAGACACAGAAGATTTTAGATCATTTATATAGAACTCGAACTGGGAATTTCAAATCCTGAGCTCATTCTTTTCTATAGCACAGTTAGAAGCAACCCCGAGGGAAAGGTTAAAAGGTAAGATTTTTGTGACTAAAAAGGCTAAGTAAGAAGTCCAATATCTATTGGGCAGGTTGGTAGAATGGAGAACCAATTGTACTTTCAATTGTTCGGTTAGGTCTACCCAGATTATTGAGGATAATCTTTATAAATCAACTGGTTATAGATATCAATCACATGTACAAAATTCCTTTACACCATTACTTAGATTAGTGTTTGGTTGCATAGTTGGGGGATTATAACATAGCTAGGTTGAATCATAAAACTAACCATTCCAGTAGCTCAACTTTGTTCTTGACTGAGAGTCATCACACAGGGACAGAGGTAATGATGCATTTGCAACAACTATGCCTAATTACTAAAAGCACAGGTTCTAGAAATTGGTTTTTTGAAAAAGTTCTAGAAAATCACTTGCTCTTTAGTCATTTATACTTCCTAAAAATAGAATGAAATACTATGGTTACAATATGCTTTTGGGAAGCTTGACATGGTTCTTTTTTTGAAAAAAAAGAAAAAAGAAAAGAAAAAGTTAGTGACCGTTTCTCAACAGTTTCCCACTCTCAACAATATCATCTTATCTCTGGCTTGTGTGATTAATGTCTTTAAATTGGTGCATCCATAAAAAAGTCAGGAAACCATGACATTTGGGTCCAGGAGTCTTTTCTATTATGTACATTTGTTGCTGATTGAAGCACTGATTCTGCTAATAGAGTTGGAATGTAGCTTTGTTTAGCTAAGATTCTAAAATCTGAAAATTTCAGAATGCTGATTCCTGAATAACTATGCTTTCTCAGTATGTTTATGTTTAACATGTACTTAAAGAAGTTTGGTTGAACTGTGACAAGAAGGATAGTTCTGAAAGGGAAAGGGCACACTCCTGAGTATGGTTTGGTTACTACTCGTATAACAAGGTAAGAGGGCTTCCTGGATTGTTCCAGGCAACTTCCATCTCAGCTGAACTGTTGACTTGTTTATTTAAAGTATAATCATATGGTGTGTTGAGCATTCTCTTCTCTTGCATATGTGCTGGTAGCCAAGAGGTGAGATCTTAATTATAAGACCTAAATCCTGACAGGATCAGTGAAATCTATGACTGCTAGAGATTTTTGTGAGAAACTTGTAGTGCAGCTTATTTGATGCTTTACAATTCAGACCTGTGGCAGGGTGGGGAGATGTGAGGAAATAGGATTCTGATTCTAAACATATACTTTTCCTTCCATATTAAATTTCCTGTGTTATATTTGAAGGGATACTTTGAATAAAATAAAGGAATGAGAGGGGGTGTTTCTTGGCAATCAACAACTCCCTCATCTCTTTGGCCCCATTCCCGATCTCCACTAGCAGTCAGCAGAACATCATAACTGGTTAATTTTAGACCAGATTCCCTCTGTTGCCTCTTCTGGTCTTTCTCAATCCCTAATCCTGATGTTTTACTCTGGCAGTGCGATGCTGTCAGAAAAGCTTTGTGTTCAGTTAGATCAGACTTGAATTCTTACTAGGTTAGCTAAATTTTCTAAAGTTAGGTTTATCATTAAGAAAATGATTTGTTGGAATTGAAACTGGACATCCCCAACTGTCCCAGCCCCACTCTCCCACCGCCCAGGCTATGGTACCAGTCTGCCCCACGGCACTGCTGCTGGCAGTACAGGTCACTGGCATTTTAGCACCCACCACTAGAGGCCCCATTGGAGCTCAGGCAGAGGCCAGCAGAGATGGTGGATGGCAGTTGTTCCCCTTCCATGCCACCCCAGGGCATGGAAGCCCTAAGCACTGGTTTAGGGCTGCAGGGAGAAGCATGGGGCCCCACTGGGCCAGCTGCAGCACTGTGGCTACTTCTAGCTGCAGGCAGTAGAGAGGCCTGTGGATTTGGTGCATGGATCATAGAATGGACCAATCAGGTGTGAGCTATGAGCTGATTGGTAAATGGTCCCATCAGACTTGTGTGTGTATGTGTGTGTGTGGGGCGGGGGGTGGGTATAAGGGAGAGGGTACCTGAAAGAGCATATAACGCAGCATAGGCGCTAGCTTGAGACTTTGCTTGAAAAGGGTATATGCTCTGTTCCTGGCCTCTGAAGAAAGCAGCAGTGTCCAGTGGCCAACCTCCAAAAGAAGAAGAGAAAATGAAAAGCTTCCCAGAGGTTGGGGGCCACTACCCTCCAGCCACTACCTCTGACATCGCCTGGAAAGAGCACCAAATGCCCCAGTCCCTGTGCCTCAAAGAACTATTTGATCTTGGCATGGACCAACTCACAAGTAGCTGTAATGGTGGTGTATCTTACAGCGCCCCCTAGTGAGCAGGTGACTGGTACTACTGGCCGTGTTGTCCAGAACTATCGGTGGGTGACTGGAACTCTGTAACCAGGAACCTCTGAGAGCTGTTAATTGCTCCTGGTCATCTGGCACTTCCTCCCAGTGCTGCTGCTTCCACTGCTATCTGGTCCGGCATCTGGTGCTGTCGCTTCTGACCTTCAGACGTTACTGTGGGCTGCTGCACCTGTGAGCAGTGGGCCCCACTGTGAGCACCTCCGGCTGTGGTGAGTTGGCGCTCTGCTTGCTGGTGTGCCATGAGTTCCAGGTGCTCCTTGGCGGGACAGCACCATCTTGGATGAGTGGCCTTTTGTTTAGGACTTTTGGGCAATTTGACACTATCTGGGGTGAGATAGATGGTTACTTGTGGCCTTGAGAACTGTTTCCCCTGTTTGTTAAATAAACCCCATTGTCGTTCCTGAGTGTGAGTTGTCTTGCAGTTGTGCATGCATGTGAAAAACCCATAGAGATGACCTGTGTGCTACTGGCCCTGACCCTTGGAGCTAAAACCCCCCTTGTTTGGGAATAAGATCATATATGAAAATTACCTGGTACCTGATAGGCATTTAACAAAATACATTTTTCTTAGTTCCCCCTCTTATTTTCCTAAGCATAAAAATAGCATTTAGGATGAAAATGACATCTCTCATCCTTCAACTTTGACACTATAACTTCTAAAAATAACCCCAATCTAGTTATCATTTACCTCTAGAATATTGCTTATATTAATAGGCATTTATTGGAAGTCTGATAACTGGCATTTTTATGTGATTGTAAAGTAAGATTTTTAAGACTAATCTACATTTTGGTATTCTATCATATTCTTAAAACAAATGTAAATTTTGTAACTCTGAAAATCAGTTGTAACCTGTTGGACTATATTACACTATTGCTTAAAATTTTTAATGGTATCGTTTCTCAAAATAGCATTAGGAAGACAAATTTTGACATCTTCTAATTAAGTTGGGTTTATTTTTGTGTGTACAAGAAAATATAGTTTGTGCCTGCCCATCTTTTTGTTTATACTGCTAGTTTACTTAGAAATTTAAATACTTTGGTCTTATTTCCTCTTCTGTGTTCAGCTCATATCCAGCAATTTTTATTTTATTTGTAAGTACCTTATGGTCTCTTTCATCATAAGTATTCTGTCATTCATTCAATAAAAATATATTGAGAGCTCACCAAAAACTAAGGGTATGGGGCCTCCCTGGTGGCGCAGTGGGTTAAGCGACGCACTATGAAGCAAACCGCAACCACTGCAGCAAGAGTTCGATCCCTGCTGCCGGCCAGAGAGGGGACCCACATGGTGCAGCAGACCTCTCCTGCTGT
>JAGFMF010011861.1:14430670-14499054 GCA_019455555.1 Galemys pyrenaicus | reverse complement strand
GAGGGGAGCAGCGGGCACAGCAGGAGAGGTCTGCCGCGCCATGTGGGTCCCCTCCCTGGCCAGCAGCAGGGATCGAACTCGTGCTGCAGTGGTTGCGGTTTGCTTCATAGTGTGTTGCTTAACCCACTGCGCCACCGGGGAGGCCCCCATTTTTGTGTTGTTTTAAATCTAAGATCCATTAGTATGATCTGATTTTGCTCATTCTAGGAATTATTTACACAGTTAAGGATGCTCTGATTTGACAGAAGTCTCTAGTCTAAGCAAATGTGGCCTGAAAGAAGAGTCTGTTAAGTCTTTATTGTTCCCTGGGTCAACAGAGTTTATATTCTTGCCTGTCCGGAGCTGATGGTATTACTTCTCCATTCCCATATGAGTGTCCCCAAAGACTGCCATTTAAATACCACAAACTCAGTGACTTAAAGCAATAAAGATTTATTCCTTCCCAGTCCAGAGGCCAGAAGTCAGAAATCAAAGTTTTGGTTGGGCACACTCTCTGCAAAGCATGTAGGGGAGATGCTTTCATCTTGTCTTCCCTATTTTTGTAAGAATACTAGATATACTGGATTAAGGGTTTAACCTACTCAGTTGTGACCTCATTTGGTTGTATTTACAAAGACTATTTCCAAATAAGATCACATTCACATGGGGATAGGACTTCAGCATATCTTTTTAGGGACATAGTTCAACCCATAACAAGAAATTTGATATCTGTGAAACTGCTGGAGTATGATTGACTGAGGTCAATCCTGCAGAGAAACATGAATGACTTGAAAATTAACCTCTAGGAATTTCGAGTGAATGCTCTTTTCAAACTGCTTCCTTCACATAATGGTTGCATTTCATGATTATGTGTATTTTCTCCTGTTTGAGATTCACAAGATAGTATTTCAGCTGGTGCAGTATGATATGACAACAGCAATATTGTACTGCAGTGCCAATATCAACAACCATAAAATCAATAGACTGAGTAAATGATGTGACTGAACTAGCTGCGACAATCAGCTAATGATTGATGTATGAAGCACGGCTTCCAGCAGCAGCTGCTTCACTGAAAATTGGCTTTAATGAATCACCACTGCAGCTGCCATTTTTCTCTGAGCCAGATAAATTCTGTCATGAACAAGGTACATTTAGAGCAGGTGTAAATTCACCTAGTAATGAATGTCATTGGCCTAAGTATGAAGCATGCGATCATTTTCAAATGCAAGGAAGGAGGCAATATTAATGTTAACTATATTGTATTTATATCTGTTCTTTTTGTGTGTGTTTTATCCATAACTTTGCCTTGCATGCATTGTGTTAAAGTGAGTACGTCAAATGTTAAAATGAAGCCTATCTAAATCAGTTCATTTGTCTTCTGAAAGCAAATAACGTACTGTATAGTAAACAACACTGGGGAAAAATATGTCTTTGTGAAAGGAATATTAAGACATGGCATCAGCAGTTTTTAAATTGAGCTCTGAGTGTTGGACAGCAATGTGATTAGTATCGTAAAATGCACAACCACCTACTGCTGTAGCTGCTGTAAATGCCTCTCCAATTCTAGACAGATCATGACTAGAAAAGTGAAGCATTTTTTTAGGTGACCCATTTACCTGGGTTGAGAAAAAATATCCTCAAAATGACAGCCCCAGCAACTATAAAAAGAAATAAAGCTAGGCTACATCCTTATAAAGATAAAAAGGAAAACCAGAAATGAACATTCCAGTCTGTCTCTTTATTGATGAAATAAGTATGAAGTCTTAGCTTGGTCTTTATCTTTCCAGAGATTGTTCCTGTGGGTAGTATTTGACTTACTTTTCAAAAGACCCTTTAAAAATGAGTTTATTGCAAAATATTATTTAAGATTACTTTTGTGTTTATGTTAGTCTGAAATTTGAAGCTAACAACCTGTATCTTATTTAGTTGATGAAAACATTGAAATTTCAACATGCTGAATAGCTAATAAAGAATAAGATTTCATTTCAATGTGTGCTTTTGCTAGATGGTAGGAGAAAGCATTAGAAATGATTGAAAATATCATGGTAAATAAAATTAAAGAGGGAGACCTTCAGTTCAAGAAATAACATAAATCAGTATCATTCAGAGATTCAGAGTTAGTTTCAACAGGAAATGGAGGTCAGGTAGAAGAGGGAAAGTTAGTTATAAAAACTGTTTTATTAATGAAAAACAATTAAAATACATTGAAGTTTTCACAGACCTTTTGTAGTTCTGAGTTAGTAACTATTTAGAGGCAATTAGGCTTTAGATAAAGTTGACTTAACCCGCCCTTCCATCCCCCCCTCCCCACAACACACACACATACACAGACCCTGACTAGGGCTCACGATATTTGGCTCCTAACGTCTAGTTTCTGCTTTGGTACAAAGAACATCCTAATAACATCATATATTAAGTACTTTTATGTTAGGCATTATGCTAAGTACTTTTCAGGCATTGTGTCATTTAATCTTCATAACACCCTGTGTGGTGGAAGATTTATTTCCACATTATAAATAAGGAAACTTGAGCTCATATTGCTCAAATCACACAGCTGTTATGTTCTAGAGCTAGTCTGTCTCCAAGGTTCGTGTGCACAGCATTAAACCATCTGTAGCATTAGAATCTCTTCCAGCTTTAGCCTTTGTGACCATCTGACTTCTTCTGCCTGGTCATTTCACTGTGGACAATGCTGCTCAAACACACTCAAGGGTAATACAGCAGATGCTCTAAAAGCACCCAAAGGCTGTCTATGCAGATATGGAAAGTGAAGGGCTTACTGTTTTATATGAAGTTGTTATGTCTATTTCATAAGAGTACCTTGGCTTAGCCAAAAGGGCATCTGATTATAATAATATATATTTCAAAATAATTTTCTAATTGGGGGTCTACTATTGGTTATTTTGTAGCCCTCTCCCACCTCCCAACTCTATTATTTTAGGAGTCTGTCAAGTGACTTTCTGGTAGGTATGCAAGATGACAACACACCCACAGTCCAGACCTATCTTCAAGGACACATGTGCTTTTGAACAAAAAGGTCAGGTTTCTTTGAATAGATTAGTGATCTTATGACAGTTGGGATGAAACATCTTTTATTAAAATAAGATGTTAATAGGAACTCTTATAAAAAGCACGGAAAAACTGTGTAGCACATGTAAAGTGACCTCTAAAGTTAGTTTCAACTCTGCTTTCCGACATATTTACTCGTTGCTTATCCTGTAGGTTGACTTAATGAAGCACCACTATTGTGAATCAGTATAACTCTGTTTAGCAGACCTGTGTTCCAATCTTGACTCTGCTTGGTGCTGATTCTTTTATATAATCTCAGAATCCTCCCTCAGGATTTTGTAAGGATTCAGTGAGAAAATGTTAAAGGCATCTGGAAAATCATGGGTACTCAGCAATCATTTGCTCCCTCCACCCCACTCCCATGAGATGGTATAACCACTTTCATATTTAATGTAATTATAATTGGCTTTCTTTTGTAATATGAATGCTTGAATGCCAGATCTAAATCTGCCAGTAGGTGTTTATACTTAAAATTTAAACTCAATTTCTCATGTTGGATTTTTATCATAACTATTTTATTAACTGTGATGCTTAACAGTTTTCTCTTTAAGCTTGGATATACCTATTAAAATGTTATAAATGTATGGGACTTATGAGGCTTGTGAGCTGATTTCCTGGTGTTTGAGGAATATGATATAGGCAAGAAAGTAATATGACTAAAAAGTATATTGTTAGAAAAAATTTAAAGTTACTCCCTTTACTGGAATTTGGCAAGAAAACATTAACAGTATTTTATGACAACTGTGAGTCTGGTGCTTCTGCATTGTGGTTTTTATAGTGAAATAGTAAAAGGATAGAGAAAGGGACTTTACTGATAATCAGCATGGCTATTCAGGTGATGTATTTTTAATACATTCTTTTAACACAAGAATTCTGGAGTCACACAAGCCATATGTGAGGAGATGAAAAGAACATGGAGATGAAATGATCAATTTTGCGTCTTGAGTACATTGAAAAGGTAACTTAGGGCAGACCTTCCCACCCTGTTTTAGTTGGAAGAATGAGTAGTAATGTGTGATCATAAAAATAAAGGGGGTGTAGAACCCCAAATTTGAGCCAATATTAAGAACCTGAAAGAAGACTGATTATTAAACTCAAGTAAAACACTAGAATAGAGGGCAAAAACTATCCCCTAAACAGTCTTAAAGACCATGGATAATGCAAACACTATGTGGGAAGGAAAAGGTTATTACTTGCAGATTTCTCTTCAAAGGAAAGGAGGAGAATATCAATTTCTCATACAAAGAGAATTAATGTGATTGGTTTCAATGAAAATGTAGTGGCAAAGAATCTTTGAATTTTCCCAGGTGCTATTTCAGCAGCTATAATGTACACTCTGCAGGCTAAAGCTAGGGAGAAAAAGCTGTCATGATGAATTTCTTCAAATTGAAGTGAACAGTGAAATGAAAACTAGAAATCTTTGGTCTGACTCCAAGCCAGGTGGGGAAGAAGGACTGTTGGAAACTATGATAGAACAAATTTGCTTGAATATTCTGGAAAGTTGGTAACCTTTTAGTGAGTGGAATGCATCTGGCAAGTAATAAAAATTCCCAAAATATTACAATGGTTGACTTCCAGTGTTGCCAATCTTATATTAACTTCAAAGCAGAAATGTGAAATTTAGACTTACTGTATCTTTGAATGAACTTAATGAAAGTTAGGGAGGAGGTCTCTGTTTTAGTTTATCATTTCCTCTTATAAACGTCAGCCTCCTAGGAAGAATGACAGCAGCAAAAACATGCTGCTTCCATTTCCCTTTGTTTTTCACACCACATTCCTTCTTCACTGTGAAAATAGAAAAGGTAGAATGATCTAATTACCTGCTGTTTGTTTTTGTTCTCTTGGAATTCTGAAAATTTAAGTTGAATCTAAAGCATGATTGAGACCTGGCTTGTTCAGAATCCTGAATAATACCTTTCTATTTCAAGAAATGGTCACTTTAATTTTTTATGGGAACTCTGAAAGATTTCAGAAGCTTAGACTACATCAAATTCCTTTTAAATCTGTTTGCTAGCTTGGGTCAAGGTAAATTCTACTCATATGTTCTTCAATCATTACCTTTCTCCTGTGTAAGATAATAACATTCTTCTTCTTCCCTTTGCTGCTTCTTCCTTCTGCTTTCTCCAAGAATATCTTACTCAGTTTTCGCCATACTCTGATCTCTCTTTGTTCAAGATTCTACCAATTCTCATTTTTCAACTACATATATACAACCTCTGAAATTTCCATTTTCAATTTTCGCCTCTTATCTAGCTCCAGGCCCATAATTCTGAGCCCTTCTGTGCATGTCCCCTTGACACTTTTGTTGTCACTGAATCTCAACCAGATCTCCTCATCTGGTATTTTGTTAGTGGCTCCATTTTTATCCTAGTTTCCTAGACATGCAACTGTATAACTGTTTCAGCTCATTTTTCTCTTTTGGTTGCCAAAATATCCTATCACAGCATTGCGTGGATTGTTCCATTTCAATTTTTTTTTAAATTCATGTGTATTACTTATGACTTTGACTTGGCAGTTATAACAAAGTCAAGCAATTACAGTGGATCAAGCACAGTATGGGTTTAGCTCTGTCTTATATACAGCCCAGTCACATGGTATAGGGGTGGTATAGGGGCTTGGACAGCTTAGTGCTGCAGGCTTCTTCCATTTTATGCTTTCTCTTCTTCAAGGTTTCGTCCTTGACTGCCTAGTGAATGATGGCTCACCCCACAGATACAGTTCAGTTTTCAGAAAGGAGAAAAAGAGGAGAGAGGGGCCACACTTCCTCTCTTTTAGGGTATAATCTAGAAATGAAACATAACACTTTCTGCTCATGTTTAGATGACAAAATCCAGTAGTGTGGCATCTCTGGTAGAATGACAGATTTCATAATACGGTCTTTAACTTTGTTCCTAATGAAACTTTTCATTTCTATAGAAGATAGGGAGAATCCTTATTGAAAACCAACCAGCAGTATCTGTCACACCTACCTTACTCTAGATTTACTTTCTTTTCCTGTTGTGGGCCTTTATTGTCCACTGCCAAGATTACTTATAGAGACTTTCAGCTTGACTTACTATTTCATCACTCTCAATCCTCCCATTCTATCTTCTCAAAGAACCACTCCCCCCACCCAAATCTCTACTCAGTAGCCCACAGTTTAAAGTCTTTGTTTCAAGAACTCTTGGTAATATGTTTCTACTCTTTCTGTTTTTAGTCTTTTTTCCATTTTAATTCATTATTCAGGCAATATATGTTGAGTGCCTACTATGTATCAGGCATGGGTGGGATCATTTGTTTTTCAAAGCTAGTTCACTTGGGTTCTATGGTTAGAAGTGTTCCCCAGATTTGGGCAAACTCTTTAAAGTCGTGATAATTCATCCCTTTTGATTGCTCTTACATTGCCATACTTGAGAGGTTAAAAGTGTCTTAAGAATGGCCTTTTAAGACTAAGTCTTGATTTGCTTTTAAGAACCAGCTGACTTTTCACCTGATGCACATTGATGTTCATATTTTTTATACATTTTTAAACTATGATTTGCTTTTTAAAACAAAACAAAAATAGAATAGAATGCTTATTGAAGTGATTATAGCTAGACTTATTAGCTCATTGAAATTGTAAAATAGTTCAAATGTGAAACTAAACTGAGTATTGCCTCATGTATTATACTTTTTTAGTTGCCTATTTGCTCATGAACACTTAACTAACTTAACTTAACTTAACACTTCATTCTCAGTTCTACAGACTCAATTTGAAGGTCTATATCACAGAACACACCCTACCTAGGGTGTGACTTCTAAACTACGTTTTCTGTTCCTTCAACAACCCTAGATATTATTAAGGTAGACATTTACATAACACAAGTAAAGTGGCAGCATTGTTATATTTGTATTTCATTCTTTCAGAGAAGTCACAGGACCTTGTCCACTACTAGGGGAGATACATGAAACTATATTGCATATGTACAGATTCAGATATTTATAAAACACTTTGATATTTTGTTCATCATAGATTTTTACACCTATTTTTATTTTGTAAAACTATAAAATTAAAATTTATCTTGACTTCTAACATTTTGGAGACCACCTGAAATATATCTGAGGTATACTGTGTTCTTATTCTCTATGCAAAGTATTTACAAATTGACATGGCTGACTGCTTGAGTCATTAAACTTTCCAAATAGGAACTGTGTGTTTCAAAGAGAAAATAAGTGTCAGTCTTATCAGATTATAGTTGCATTTACTTTTACCACTGAAATCAGATTGGGATATGTAAGGAAACCTGTTCATGAGGACAAGTGAGGAGTATCAAAAGGGAAGTTGGACAAGCACCAGGATTGATCGTTTTAGCCACTTTATTAAACTACCATCTCCAGTGTGGTAGTCCTAACTCTATAAAGGCAGCGTGGCCACAACTCTCATACTGTATCCTTGGAAGGGAATGAAAATGTCAGACCCTAGTCAGCTTGCATCTATTTTATATATAGGCCATCTGCTAAAGTATTAATTTGGGGGAAATATTCCTCAGTTAAAAATAGTTTGCAAATCCCTGGCCTGTAAGATTTTCAAGCTCTCAGCTAATTCACGATTCTGAATGTGCACCTGTTTTAATATAATGATTTGCCTATCCATGCACACCTTGATCAGTTTCCCAAGCAAAGCATGCAGTGCTTTTTGGTAAAACCACTGTTTTGTTTTGGTTTTCTCTGTGGATATCTCTTTGCTGCCATAAATGTCTTGAATCTTCTCTAGATATAACTGTATTTCCAAGAAACATAACAGAGAGAAACTTAAACCTTATAAAGTAAAAATGTCTTGCAAATTCTACCCAATGTTGATGTTCAAGAGGAACAGTAGAACATTTGGTGATATTTATTTCTTATTTATAATTTATGCTAATGTATTTAGTATATATAATAATTATAATATTAGTTTATGAGCATAGTGGTACTTACAATTTATATGATAAATATTAATAGAAGATAGGTACACAAATTTTTGTTGTTGCTAGAGGCATGTTACTGTATTTGTAAACTTTTTAGGAATTACTTCTCTTTGATGAGTTAAATTTTTGATAGCTAAAAATTTAAAGGGTGAGTAGAGACTCTCATGAGGTCTCTTAATCTTTATTGGTATTTAAGTTTAGTGTATTTCCTATATTCAAAAATAAGTATGAATTTCATTTTCAAAGTCATAGTTATATTTGAATATAACAATCTTCAAAGAAGTGAGAAGGAAAATAATTATTTCACTCTTCTATTTCTTTTGTTTTTAGTTCTAATGCAAGAGTAGAGATAGGTAGAAATTATAAAGGGAAAACAAAGTTAATCATGGACAAGTTATTGAATATATAAGGATTTTTAGAAGTGTTCATTTTAAAGATAGAAAGCAATGTTACTTTTATCTGACTCTGTTCTTGTTTACAATTTTTATTAGATCTTTGCCAAGAGCTTGTTTACAAATGGTTGAAAAATTAGGACCAGAAAAGTGTGCTTTCTTAATCTTGTTTTGTAGAAGGTGCATATTTACATTATTATATGTGCATTTTGAAGCTTATAATTTTTTATTTTATTACTACTGCTACAATCATTTTTTTTTCATTTACTTCTCCTCTTCTCAGTTCCTTGTTTATCCAGTCTGTACAGATAGGACTCAATTGAAGGGAAACAGTCCCAGATATAGAGAAGACCCTGAAAACTATTTGAGTAGGTGGGTAAAGAAACTAGGTTAAAAGATGTCTGGTTTTGATTCTGATATTCTTCCAAATGATCAAGTATGTTTCAGATAGCTCTGAGTCTGAAAATCACCTTATGCACCTTAACATTCAGCAGATGTTTGTTGCATAAATACCTACTATGTGCAGAGAATACTGTGCAAGATGAGTAAGTTAGTACATGCCCTCAACAGGCTTAAAAATCTTATGCCAGGTGGGGGCAGGAAGGAAGATGTTAATCAGACATTTATAATATATGTGATGAGTTTGTTGATAAAGCTATGCCAGAATATTTTAGAGAACAAAGAAGAGAGCCTACCTGACCAAGGGGACAAAGAAGACTCTGGGAAATGGCTGCACAATTAACCCTGAGTAGATGAATGTAGATATTTGCCAGGCCATGGGGAGGGCACTGAGGATGAAGAAAGGGGAAGAAAATATGAACAAGGCTCAAGGGTGCCATTGACTGGATGTGACTGCAGAGTTTTAGGATTGGGGTAGGTTGGACATGTGAGAAAATAAGAGAAAGTAGATTGAGGCCAACTCCTATGTGCACCATCTACTCTGAATGGACTTGGATTTAATCCTGTCAGTGCTGGGAAGGCTGTGAAGGACTAATTTTAGGGTGATCGTGAGCAGATTTACTTTGAAATAATTCCACCTGATATCTGTGTAAGGAATACAGTTGCAGGAAGCAAAATTTCCTGCAAGAAAATCATTGAAGGTGTTTTTGTAAGAGCCCAGGAAGAGTGAATGGCGGTCTGAACCAGGGCACTGGGAGTGATGGAAGAATTTGCAGTGTCTAGTTGCTGTGAAGGACTAATATGAATAACAATGGTTCATACTCCTGTTATTTACCCTCCTTTTTTGTCAGGAACTCAGCACTGAGATACAGGAATTTTTTAACAGGAGTTATACACTTTGTTAACAGGAATTTTTATTTTTAAAGATTTTATTTATTTGTCTATGCACAAGTACTGGGGTGTAGGCCAGAGGTGCAGGGAAGAGGAATTCACCAGAGACAGAGTGGGGAGCACAGCAGTGGATCCACTGAAATACACTGCTGAGTAGAGCAGCGGGTAGGACAGGAACGGTCTGGGCTAATTCGCTGTCTGGGGATTGAACCTGTGCCACAGTGGTTGCTAATAACTTCATAGTTCTGAGACTTAACCCCTTGCACCACTTGGGAGACCCCTGTTAACAGGAATTATGTGTGTGTAATTTATCTTCATTTCTAGGAGCAAGATAGTTGGATTCTTTCCATAAGGTCCCAGGTGGTTGCTTAAAATATTGGTACATATCTCATGTCATTTAGTAAAGATGAAAAAGATTCTCCATAGTAATATTCCAAAAGCATATGTTTCTACAACCAAAGGTGTAGTCACATCAAGTATTTTGGGGTTTTTTTGCCCATAAATGTTTGCTGTAATGACTTTAGTGATGACTTCCTCAATTTGCTATTGATCCCTCATAGCACTGGATATAGCAGTAGTTGTCTACTACATATTATTACTGGCAATCCGAGGCACTAATATTATCTGTTGTTTGAAATGAAGCTACTTTGAATTTTATTAGAAACTTTCATTGTTGAATTAGAGGTTCTACTTTTTCCAAGAAGGTCAAGCAAATCATGATATTTACATTTGAACATAATTTAAAAAGATAAAATGATTAAAATTTGATATTCTAAATTAATTTTCACATTTTCTGGTTATTCATAGATTTTTATTATTATTATTCACAGGAAAGAACATTTATTAGAGCTTCTTCCTTAACCTGTTTTAGAAAAAAACCCAGCGTATTTTAATCAGAGATTTGTAAGTATCCTTTTTTTTTTTCTTTATTTAGGAAGTTAGATTGATTTTGTGAAAGAAATGTCTTCTTTAGTAAAATGCTTGGCAGGATACAGCTATACAGTATGAACTAGCATGCAACATTTGAATGAGACTAAGACACAAAATCGCCCCTCAAATACCAAAGAAACAAAAACTCAGTAAGTAAACTTTCACCAAATCTAGTTATAGCCAGTGAATGTTTGATCAATTTACTTTGCAATTGCTCTTTCTTGATGTCACTTTCATTTCTTTTTCACCTTTGTGAAATATCTGTGTGAAAGTTTGTAACACCAATGGGAAAAAACAGGAAAAGAGTGGAGGTGGAGCATAGAAAAGGGAAGAATTTGTATTGTGGTATAAAGTATATGGATTTGGACAACTTTATACTCTTTCATTAACATTTCTAAATGAACTTTTAAAACATCAAAGCTAGGATTCATAATAGCTGAGGTCCATTCAGTTTTATCACATGTATGAAATTCCTTATATTATTGTACTCTATTGGGGTTTGCATTGAGCAGACCCCAAACTGATCTACTCAGGAATGGAGAATCTGGGAAACTCTTATTTCTATTCAGCAAGAGACCAAGACAAGCACATCTTCTTCAAGGGGATATTTATGAGATGAATTGAGAAGAACCAGTGAAAATTGAAAACCTTTGTCCTAAAAATGTTTCTGTAGTAATAGCATTTTATATTTTATGCCCTGACATATATTTTAAGACTGTGTAGTCCTATTCTAACCCTAAAGCAAATAATCAGCATATCAAATGGAAGAACACATGGTCTAGGGCCCATGGTGTAAAGACAGGCAGCAGGTGCGGAGCTGGGTGAGCTTCTCAGGAGGTGAGGATACGTGTAAGACTTTGAACAGCACATTTCTAGGTTTCTCAACTGTAAATATTTGTGTTTGATGACGGTTGAGTAAAAATGATGACTACCTTATATCATTTTATGATTCCAAGAAATCCCTGAAACATTGTTGCTTAGTAGTAAACAGTCACTTATCTTGGCTAATCTTGTAACTATTATAATGACATTAACATTTATGTAGTAGCTAATAAAACCAGCCAACAGGAACTGAGACATATTTTTAACTTGCTCCATCAGATAAGATCTCAGCAAGTTGTTTAATTAAAAGGTGTACTGCATTCTTATTTACACATTCTGTAGCTATACAAGCTGTTTCGTAGTTAAGTGGCATTAGTTTTCAGTTCCAGTACCTATGATTCTGTGGACTTGAGAAAGTTATCTGAACTCTTTAATTCTTCAATTTGTTAGTAAAATGAAGGTAAAAGTGCTTATGTCAGGCTTGGTATGGGGATTAAATGTAGTGTTGAAACAGTGGAAAATAAATAATAACAAACCTGTATACCACCTCAATAAAAATTTACTATTGATATTTACTATATTGTTTCATAGACTTTGAGATTTTTGGTCTCAAATATTGACTTCATTTGTCAGCTTATGTATAAGCTATTTTATCGATGAAACTGGCATTTATGAAATCACTGAAAGAATTGTAAAATACTTATTCTTGGCCATATTTCCAAATATTTTTGACAGACACTTTAGATAATTTACTGAAAGTGATCTATAGGTTACCCTTTGAGAAATGCTAATTTTCCTTTAAAAATGAGACCAAATTAGCTGATTATCAAGGTCACATGGAGAATCTGTAAAAATACATATTCTTAGGGCTTTACCTTAGACACTCTGATTTGGCAGGTCAGGGGTAAGTCTTTGGAAATTATGTTTTCAAAATTTTGCCACTCTGAATTTGGTATTTACAAACCACTGCTCTATAGTCTCACCATATCTCTAACTTTTTAGTGATAAAATTTTGACTGTGTGGATGAACGAACATAGTTACCAGTTTATGCTTCAGTTCACCCAGATAAGTTACTAAAACGGAAAAGGAAGATTTTGGTTTCCATTGTATGCATTAACCAGATGGATACTTTTCTTACCCTCATTTTTGTAGCTCCTTTAAGAAAGTCCAAGTGAAGAACCCATAAATCACAGTATCCCTGGATAAGAAGGAACTCTCAGAGATGAAATAGTTCAAACTTCCTATTTTACAGAAGTGATATGTGAGACTCAAAAATTTGCCAAATGGCTAACATTAAAACTAATGTTAACAGGGCTAACAGAGCTAACATTTAAACTAACATTTAAAATTCTGCTTGCAGCTCAGTTCTATTTCCATCAAAATGGGCCAATTAGTCCTGTCATCTCAAAACCTATAGACTAGCATAGACCTCCCAGCAGGGCCTAGAAGTACTCTGAGCTGTCTTCCCTACATACTACCCAGTACTTACAGAAAGTATTATATCCAGTTGTCTGAAGGTGACAGCTTATTCTATTCTAACTCCATCTTTTGTCCTGTCTAAAAAGAGATCAGAAGGCCATCCTGGGACCAAAGCCTTCCAAGGCTTCTGCAGCCTATTCCAGCAGAAACACCTTTCTTGACTCTTCATCTTGGCCAGAGGCATTCACGCCTTTTCTCAAACTCCTGATCTCTCAGTGCAAATTGTTCCAGTTTGTCTTTTTACTCTTGTGCCATTTTTTTTCCTTTTGGTCTTTCTTCATTTCTTACATCACTTATTTATACTCAATCCAGCTCTGGAGTGCCATGAAGTTAAAGAAATTTTAAATACCTCTCTATCCCAACAACAGTATTGAGTGCTAGGAATATAATGAGTATATAGACAAATATAATATAAATGAGTCCATCAGGGTCCTAGTTTGAGATGAGTTCATAGTGTTATGGGGAAAGGAGATCAGTGCAGAAGGTTGCAGGCAGGCTTGGGAGAGCCACAGGAGCCATGGCTACCACTTTCCTGGGGAGTCGGAGAAGCCTTTGGAGAAGAGTGGCACTGGTCTATCTGGGGCACAACCATCATGACGTGTAGTATAAATGTGCAACCTTTTGAAACCACACAGAGTCTGTTTCTCAGGCCTACTGAAGAAAGAGTGCAATAGAGATGGAGAGAAAGGTGTTCTGTGACACATGACAGGAGTCCTGCATCTTCTCCTCATGCTGTTGCCAGCCTCTGTAATCTTTGAGGAATCAGTAAGAGTCTCCAGGACTCCCTTAATCACTCACTGAATTCATTCAAATAGTGAAATTCATATTGTAGGTTGTCCTTACTTGGAATACAGTCAAGTAGAAGAGAAGTGCTTCTAAGCCAAAGTGCTATCTGAGCTGAGGCTTCAGTTTCGAAAGAGAGGTAAAGAGAAAATTTGAATGAAGAGTGTCCAGTTAGGAGGAACTGCAGCCAGGATTTGGCCAGAATCTGGAGGTGAAGAGAGTGTGTCTGTGAGTCACAAGTCCAGACAGGGCAGCAATTTCTTGTAACTACTAGTACCAGAAGGGAAAGGAGAGTCTGGGAAGTAAGCAGAGTATCCATCATGTAGAGTGATGTTTGTCAGACTAAGGAACTAGATCACTCTTTCGTGGAGAAAGTTAAGTGGGCTGGGGGGAGGTGGCAGAAAAAACACAGAGGGAGATTAGATGGTGTAAAAGATTCTGACCAGAGTGCTAAACCAGGTATATTTCATCTAAAGCAATACCTTCAATTTTCTACTTTTCTTTTTAGCTTTGACATATAATTCTGTGAAAAGGGGTCAGTTGCAGAGTACACATCACTTTAGAGTTTATGGATTATTAAATAGAAGGCATACACTCTGCCTTTAAAATTTACCATCATGTTCCACTTAGAATACTGCAATTGCCTTCAAACTCATCTCTTGAGTTCGTTCTTTTTCAATCTGTTTCTTTGCTTCAGAGTCATCTTTTCTAAGTTTGATTCTGATTGTCACACTATTGTTTAAAAACCTTCAGTGATCTCTCATTGCAGTTAGCATAAAATTTAAATCCTTAACCCATCTCAATAATGTAATCTCTGTTAACTGATCCACGTTGTCTTGTGCCATTTCCGACCTCCTTCTTTGTACTGGAACCACTCTGACTTTCCTTTAATTCCTGAATGTTCTTCTCCTCTGCCTGAAATATTCTTTTTCTACTTTGATACCAATTTGCTCCTTTTCTTCCTTCATATCTGAGTTTTTGTTGCCAGTGAGTCGAATTCTCATCCACTCATATAACACCTTGTAATTTTTCACTAAGATTCCGCAGTTTACAGTCATACCTGTTGTACTGATTATTTTTTCACTCATTAAATTCCAAGAAAGAAGTTATATATCTGTTCTGCCAGGCATCTCATTAGCACTCAATATTTATTTTCTAAGTGACACTGTGGTTTTATAAATGAATGAAAGGGATTCTGGATTAACCAGTTTATATTTGATTATTTACTTTTAAGAATTTAAACAGAACAGTTTCTTTTATTTATGTAAAATAAATTGACTCTTAGTCATATATATTTTTAGTACCTCAAGGATATAGAATTTCCTCTGGTGTTATATAATAATTATTTTTGCCTTCCTGAAGTCAATTTTATCTTGTTCACTAAATGAAGCTGATTCCAACAGCATAGGGGTAATTACTCAATTGACATGTTTTGAATTAAAGCAAATCAAAGCGATTAAAACATGGTAATGGCAGCTATAAAAGAACAATATGTCATGATTTAACGTATCAGTGAAGGATTGGAAATATGTTTAATTTGTTTTTAAATTTGTTTCTAAGTGTCACATTTTTATTGCACTTGCTAATTAAATGAGGCTTTTCAGTCCCAGGCTCACTGAAAATAATTTAGAACTTTAAGGAGTGATATACTTCCTCTAAAGAATAATTCTCTGTAATGTGACCTTCATGGTCTAACAAACAATACCTGAATGGGTTTGGGGAAGGTTACCACTAATGTGTCAGCCCATGGCCCTCAAGTTTGAAGCGCTCCAAACTGGCTCCCAGGACTCTGGACTAAACACATGATTGGATTGTGGAATGGAATCTAGTGTGAGGGATTCTTGTATTCTATTCTCCAGTTACATTGTTGAGACTCTTGGAATTGTCTACTGAATGTTAACAGTCATAGTTACCTGGACTTTCAATCTCTAATTGCCTGCTGTGGTACTTACATTAAATGATCATTGAACATGTTTTTTGCTTGACTAATCTACAACTCTAAGTGAAAACACAGAAGAATTAAAGGTAGTTTGAAGAACATTTACATATTAGAGATTAACATTGTGGTTGTTATATGAAGAAGGGTGTTGGCTTGGAGGCCTATAATTGATGATACCGTTCAGAGTTTGTCAGTGTGGGGATCCTAGTCTCCTCAGACCCCATATTACTGATATAAAAATAAAATTAATTTATTTAAAATATTTATTTCATAGTTATATTTTATCTATCATATATCTTTGCATTCAACAGATCTCTTAAAAAATGTAGGTTCTTCAACCTTGAGAGGTCATCTTGTCATTAAACCTCGATAAACATAACTCTGGCACCCATTCTGTGTGACATACAATCTTTGTTTCCCCACACCAAGTATTTCTGAAAATCTTCAGATTCTATTAATCTATTCTGAGTGCAGCTGTCATTTTTAATGGTTAATATTCTGGTCTCTATGTGCCATTTCTGCTAGCACTTAAGGCGTTTGGTTTTTTTTTTTAAGTTATTTTTTTAAAAAATATTTTATTTATTTATGCATACAAGAGTTGGGTTGTAGGCCATAGGTGCAGGGTAGAGGGATGAGAGGATTCACCAGAGACAGAGTGTGGAGCAGAACAGGTAGATCTACTGAAATCCACTGCTGACCCCTCAGCGGGTGAGAAAGGAGAGGTCTGCTGCACCATGTGGGTTAACTCCATGGTCAGGGATCAAACTCATGCTGCAGTGACTGCTTAATAGTGCTGAGACTTAACCCCTTGTACCACCAGGGAGGCCTGCTTAAAGTTTTTTGTAGCTGAAACACTCTCTAGTCTACACCACCTTAAGACTGACCTTCAGATCCTCCCATTGTTTTCCAAAGCAGAGATATCACTAAGATGGTTTGTAGTGCATAGTAAGCCTTACCAAAAACTGGAGGATTATGTGAGAGAACTACAATGCAGGAAGAAGGTGGCTAGAATTGGCTTTCAACATCATTACTAGCAGAGTTCATTCATTGTGCCCATTCAGAGCAGTCACCTAGAGGTTAGCTCTGTTCTTAGCTTCCAGTCTGTCACCTTGTTTCAGGCAAGTGTGCTTCAGTCTTGTCCTGCTTTCCTGGAATCTAGAACAAAATCCTTCTCCCTGCACAGAAATAAATGAGTAGATGCTACAATGTTTATATTCTGGCAGTTATGTCCTGTCTTGATTTTGAGCCTTGATTAGAAGTAAGTCTGTATTCTTGGTTTTATGAAAAAACAAAACAAAAACATCATCCCTGTGACTGACTAAGTCCTTTGGCTTGGGAGTAGATTCAGACCCTGCTGAATAAAACTTTTAAATGTTAAATAGTAATGTTTACTTATGGTCTGAATATTATCATTCCACAGTGGGGTTTCCATTGAACAAAACTTCTGCTCCCTAAGTCTACTCCCAAGCCAAGAAGACTTAGTCATTCCAAAGGATGATGATTTTTTTCATAACACCTTAGAAGACTACAGACTGACTTCTAATCAAGGCTGAAAATCAAGATAGGACATATTTTTCTTCACAGATTTTCCCTAATAGACTTCCCCTAACCTCACAAGGGCCTGACCATCATAGAAAGGACTAGCAGATCTATTTTCTTGTCACATACACCCCAGAGTTAGATATTCTTCTCTCTTTACAAACTATAGCCACCACTCCACAGAGGATCTGATATTAAAAAATGACTTTTATCCTTGAAAAAATCATAAATTTCCATTATTCTAGGATAAGGGTTGGTCCAGAAGTCCATTGGCACCATGACCTGACTTGATGCTGAAATTTGGTGTTGTCCTACCAGCAATCTGATCTTTTCATCTTCTTTGAAATCAGGGCTGCCTTACTTTTTTTATTGATTGATTTACAGATGAATAAAGTTCTTTCTGGTTCTAAAATTCTCAGATATTTTTGAGTTACTTATGGATTGTCAGTTGCTTTGTTTTTCTCTTGATTGCTTTTAATAGGCATGATTAATTTGACTTTACATATATTCCATTAAGTTGTAAAATAGGTAAAATAAACTGGATCAGGTAATCTATGTGACCAAGGTCATATAGACATTTGATTCTGTTGTGCAAAATGTTGCATCAATCTTAATTAGCCTATTGAAATATTTCTAAGTATTTTTAAATTCAGAAAACATAGTTGTCAATCTTCGCCCAACTACTGAAATTCAGAGGTCATTAAAAATGTGTTATGAAGTTAGTCAATTGCCCTCCGTTATAGATGGTGATAGAATTAGGAAATGAATCATGTTTCCATCATTACCACTAATTTTAAAAATGGAAATTACTATGAAAATAAATTAAAGGGAGAGATTTGCCAGAGAGCAAATGATATTAAAAAACTAAAGCCTTCAAGAAACTAAAAATTCTTTATACAGTTAAAATTACTACTGTGTGTATGGGAAATACAGGTGAAAATAACCCAGCATGTTTCCCAGGTAAACCTGGAAGCAAATTCAGAAAAACCTAAAGAAAGAGAATATTTTTAGACTCAACAAAATTTACCTTATACATGAACACAGCAGTAAAATGACCATTCTACTTGGCCTCAGTTGAACAAATGCCTATGGGGAGAAAAATACCAGTGAAAATATTCTGCAATGATTGGAACAGATTCCTAAGTTAAAATACATTAATAAGGTTATTCAGACACCAGAAAGTCTTCTAATTTAGAATTTGCTGAGAAGTAGGTTTTGAGTTTTAATCTTAGCAATTAATATTTTTAAATATGAAGATTATTCGAATTAACAAAAGATAGGAACCTCTCCTATCTTTTTTCTTAATGTTCCAAAGTAATCTAGGGTAGAATATGTAGCTGGAACTTGAGACGCCTCTGCCTAATGACACAAGAATAACTTGAACCAGAGTACTCATTCAAATCAACCATGAGTTTATTAGATTTAGCTGATTACTATATGTAAAATGTATTTTCAGTCAATTTGATCCATCTAGCTTAGAAAATTCCAACTTTGGAAGTTTATTGCAGTGAGTATACCTAGTCAGTACATCTTAAAAGTGAATCTAATTAACTTTTAAATGCTTATAAACGAACTCGTGCTTTAATCACTACCTTAGTTACTGGCTATTTTTGATGAATATTGGGAAGTTTAGTCTGGTTTTATTTAAGTAGGTTTGTCTGTAAGGTAAGTGGAAGAACTGAAAGCTATTTAGTGGACAGAAAACTAAAAATCTAGCTCTGTCTGCATTGCAAATGGAAGACAAGGGATACATTTGCACAACAGGGACTAGAGAAATAGGCTCAATGATGTTACCGGACCAACCTCATGTTATGTACTTGGTGGTAATAGGGAACACGGATTGGACACCGGTACCCCCACTAACCTTTAAAATAGGCAGAAAGTAAAATGTTCCAATTCAAATTATAGCTCATTTGTGAAAGTACCACTATTAATTTACTTCTTTGATCTAAGACTGTCTGGCGTTCTCCCTGAAGGAAAACACACAGAGAGCATGCTCTTGTGAATTAATGAAAAAAATTAATTAATTAATTAATTAATTAATGGGAAATTAATTAATTTTCCCAAGAAAAACTTGTCTAGGATGAAAAAGAAGACGACATTGGAAAGCTAATGACAGAAGTATGGGCTAGAGAGAGGAGGAATAGGGTATTGATGAAGGCAGACAGCAAAGGGTGCATCTTTCCCAGATGGTCTGGGAAAGTCTGTCAGTGACAAAGGTTGGACATACTGTTGTAAAGAAATTGTTTTCTGACATATTTTTAAAGTGATCATGCAGTATTTTCTTACTTGGCAGACTTCATTTATTCATTCTCAATATTTTCCTTTTATAAATAGTTATTTTACATTAACCACATTTCAAAAGATTGCCTCTGATTTTTTAAATTAAGAAGATGTACATATATAAATGATGCTCCCCAAATGGAATTAAAGGAGATTTTCTTCAACCTTTTCTTAGTTCATTTTTTAAAAATTTCTTTGAGATATCCTGAGACACATTAGTCAGTATTATCCAGGATATTCTGATATCTGAAGCTGACTATGCCAAAAAATTCTTTCTGCTATTTTCAATGTGTCCTTGTTTCATATATTCCTCACCTACCTCTAATAGTGAAGATTTTTGAAAATTGTCTGTAATTATACTTATTTGCAAATTATTAGAAAGTCAGCTTTTTACTGTTTTTTTTTAGTTAATTATGATTGATATAGGAGAATTTTTCAATTCAAAACTTCTTCAATATTCTTATCAAATGTCAAAGGGCAACGGAGGAAAATCTAAAATGAAACAGATCAGAATGTCAGGAAGATTTGAAAGGCCTTTTGTGGTTCAGATATCCTGCTGACCAAGGATATAAAAGTGGCAATGCTAAAAATGCCAACAGAGCTCTCTTGATCAGATTCAATAATGTAAGCGTCCCATCCACAAAGATAGGATCTGCACATAATATGGATTGCACAGGGTCAGATTGAAGTTCAATTGAAAACCAACCATCCCCTGACCACACTAGAACCTATTTGTTCTTCCTCCTAGAAAGTATGATCTTCAATATAGTACATGTAGTGAACAATGTATTAACCTGATTTAGTGGTAAACTTCAGAGTTGGTTATCAGAGTGGAGGGTGAAAGGACTGTGAGATGATTGATGAAGCGAGGTTACCCAGTATATTTCCCAGTAGAGCAGGTCTGCACAAAGTTAATTTTCCTATTTATTTAATTTTTAATTTACTATAAAGACATTTTTAATAAGGTGTGAAATTGGATAAGTAGATCTGCAAGGTTACATTCTTGCATTGCTATACTTTGTTAGTCTCATTAGTAAATGTTCAATTCTTTTGGGTTGTCAAACAGACATATTTGGTATTAGACCTTGAATCAGCATAATTTATGGATTTATATTTCAGTGTATCATTAGAGAAAGATGCGGGAGAATTAGATCTCCCTTTATTCTGAGTTATTCCCAAACTTGTGTGACAACAGAATCTTTCTGGATGCTTGTAATACATGTGGTGTCAAACATATTGAATCAGAGACTCTGGGGAAGGTGCTGGGACTCTATTGTGTTTTTTTAAATTAAGATTTATTTAATTATGTTTGACATCACTTGTAGTCCCCAGGGAATTCTCATCACCATTTCACTCATGCACCATCAACTCAGACCCTTGTGCTCTTTCTGCCCTCATCCTGGTCTCTACCCTGCCCCTCCCCCCTCCCCCCCAACAATCCCTTTGGTTTGTCTTTGTCCTTTTGTTCTTGTTGTGTTTTTTGTTTGTTTGTTTTTGGTTGTAATTGTTCATATATAATAATAATAATAATAAGTGGGACTCTATTGTTAATGGACTTCCCCAGTGAGGCTTATGAGAAGGTAAGCTTAGGAGACACTGCTCTAGTTCATCTCACATAACATTGATTTACATAAATAGGCTTTTTGCCTCCCCCCTCCCCTCTCTCTCTCCCTCTGTTTCTCTCCCTTTACCTTAAAGATTTTTGTAAAATTTTAGAAACAGCTAATTTGCTTTAAAGTTACTGTGTTTGTCTTCAGGCTGGCATAGATGAGATACGATTTTCCCAGAGGCTTCATTTAATCAAGTGTTAAGGTGAAAAATTTGTCTCTTTTTCTGTGGAGTGGCTCATAAGAAAGAAGAGGAATTAATTTACACCGCCTGGTGTCAGGATGTAATATGATTATGTTGGCAGAGCTATAAAAAGAAATTAGTTAAAGATTATAAAAAATTTGAAAGAGGTCACTGTTAAGACAGATGGATGAAGCTGAGCGTGTGATCATTTAGCAGCTACAGAGCTAGAAGGGTATTAGAGCTGAGATGCTATAGCTCTAGCTAGGGAAGTTTGGAGACGGTCACTGGATAGTAATTATAGTTTTTAAGGGGAAAGTTCAGAATCTTACAGGAAAATGTTTGTCTTACTGTATAAGAATGACTAAAAGTTCTGATAAATACAGTATCGGCACTGTCCATTTC
The DNA here is from genome assembly GCA_019455555.1 of Galemys pyrenaicus. Classification (NCBI taxonomy): domain Eukaryota; kingdom Metazoa; phylum Chordata; class Mammalia; order Eulipotyphla; family Talpidae; genus Galemys; species Galemys pyrenaicus. The sequence continues at coordinate 14,477,430 of JAGFMF010011861.1, read as the reverse complement.
CTCGGGAGTAGACTTTGCTGCTTTTTTGGGGGCCTTCTCTCCTTTGTAATCAGAAATGTTTTAACACAAATAATGATGTAAACCAGTAGTAATTCAGGTTAAAAAAAGAAAATGTTTTCCCTGAAATGCAAGTTTACTTTGATATTTTAACAAAATCCTCTAAAGTTCAGCAAAGCAAAGAGGATGCAGATGCATGTGAGATTATAGGGATACCTGAAGTGATTGCAGTTTATGCCCAACAGAGATATGGAAAGGACAAGTCAAAGCTCAGCGAGGGTCAGCTTGGAAGCTGATACAGGCAAAGTGGGTGCCTTATCCACCTGTAGCTAAGAGCAAAAGGAAAGTAGTATTGGTGATGGGGCATTTTAATCACTTCTTTATTCATCCCATTAGTGAAGGTGGGTTCCCACCCTCGGGTAGGAGGAGAGCCATACACATGACCCTGACACTGGACAGGTTGAGATCAGATGAGATGGACAGCAGTTTAATTGTCATAGCCTTGGGGGGAGGATACCATGTAGGGCTACAGAGGAATATTGGGGAACAGAGTGAACAGGGACTGGGGGAGAGACAGGCTTTGTACTATTCGGAGGGTGTCTTGTCCCCTGGGAGGATATTATGGGATTGTTTGAATAATTCTACATACAGGGAAGCAACTGAAATCCATTACTCAGAAATGATCAGGAATTTTGCCTGGTTCCTTTGAAAAGGACTGTTGTTTGGTGAAGCAGCGTTCTCTTTGGGAACACAGTAAAGGGGAATTTGTGGTTTATTCGTTCAAGGCCTGTTTTATTAGATGCCTCGGCAGACATCTGTGAGTCATTGGTGGAGGGAGTGAATATCTCCAGTGTATGGGGATGAATTTTCTACTTTGTGAATTCTTTGAGGAGCCCATTAAGATTCTAAATTCAACCATCTGCCTGGGGCTGGCTGCTTAGGGCCTATGGGGGAGGTAGAAGATTGAATGCTCCCAACATTGTGTGTTCTGAGAAATGAGTGCCTTGACCACTATCTATAGTATCTAGAACTCCAAAGGGGTTAGGGAGTATCCTGGCAACCTAATATATGTAGAGAAATCTATTGCCTTTATTAATTTGGAGGGTACCTGTGGAACAGGAGATTTTCAGAGATTTTCCTCCAAGGGGAGAAAGTCTTACTCAGTGGTCTAAGAATTTGTAAAAATTTGTAGATATGGCCAGTTGTTGAGCACCTGTTCGCCAGTTGTGCTGACCCTTGGGTCCTCTTCTTTATCAGGGGCATTCTGGCTTCGGGGGCAAAGGAGAGCTCTCTACTGAATTCCATCATGGATGATGGTGGTGATATATCAGTAAAATGTATAAGTTATTCATTCATTTGATCTTAAGGGGCTCCCCAACTATCCAGTGGCTCTGGCAGGGAGGTAACCCCTCCAGCACTATGACATCTGTCCAGGACTGAAAAAATCAGGGGAAGACACTCCCAACTCAAGGTGGACTGAACCAGAGGGCCTTAAGTTGAACTCCACAGTGGTAAGGAGGACTCAGCAACCATATGAGCTCTTGAGGTTCTGCTTCAATAACAGCATATTGAATAACTGGTACAGGGTCACAAGGTCAAAGTTTGTAAGAAACAGTATTTCCAGAAAAAACATAGTATGTTGCCAGAAGAGCTGCTGTAAGGGAGTGTAGTACAAGGTTGAGAAAGGCAGTTTCATGTCTCAGAAAACCTTGGACAACAAGTAGTGAAAAGACCCCAGGAGTCATTAGATAAGTATGCAAAATCCTCTACAGTGAAAAGAGCTCTGAGGACACTGCATAGAGTGTTTGTTGATCTTAATTTTAATAGATTTATGGAGACTTTCATAGACCGGGGACCTCTTCAATGTACTTATAAGTTAACAGTACAATGACATTAAATAAAATTTGTAAATGAGGAAAAATTTTTGTCCTTAATATAAAACACATTGAAATATGTTGAACGTGAATTAACCTTGTGGGTGTTGAGAGGCATCAGTACCTGCTTCTTGATAGTGTCAGGGATTTACCAGGAAACTCTCAGGAATTTGTGCTTCCTCCAAGCATTGCCAATCTCCTTGGAGTCTGGTTCCACTTCCAGTAAAAATTATTCTGTCAATGGCTTGGACAGAAGCCATAAGACATAAGATTAGGCCTTTGGTGTGCTGGTGGATGCAGTACTGGCAAAGCCTAGGTGCACTGACTGTGGGATTTGCATTGGGCAAGCCATTGAGTACCAAATACTCCTTCCTCCTCCCACCTTTTTTTTTCTCATCAGCCCCTGGACCACGGGCCACCATGGATGTGCACCTCGATAACCTTGAGGGTCAGGAGAACACAAGCAACATGGACAAGGAAAAGGACAGCACAGGAGATAAGCAAGGTCACTACCCTTGCATGAACAACAGCAACAAAATCCAGGAACCATGCTTAATTCTCTGCAGGGTGGTGATCTCTTCCTCTTCACAAACCTTATAAAGGGTTGCCTCTGGGGGTGTCCCAGAGCTACACAATGCCAACTGTATTGCTTCCCCAAGCAGCCAGTCACGGCCAGGCCAGACGCAATGATATAGCCAGACCCTTAGTAGTCAGGTAGTCAGGACTGAAGTGCTGAGTGATTAAGGCACTGTATTTTCACTACCTTTACAGGTGGGAACCTGAGATACCATCTGCCAAACCCAGACTAAGCCTGACAATACCTGGTCACTTCAGGGAATAGTCAAATAACAATAATTCTCATCTTGGAGACAAAAATATTTTATGGTGGAAAAGATGGCAATGGCTGACAAAGACAACAGAATAACTACAGAAGACTCAGCTCCAGCTTGCCAACAATTAGTTGCTCCATTTCAGGTAGCCTTTACCAGGTAACATAACTAGTTAAGTAAGCCAAGGGCAGTCAGTTAATGCTGACCAGGTGTCCTTGGGCCTGTGATATAGTTCATGACAATAGTGACTTTTATTACTCTTATTCACCCATTGGTGAGGGAGATTCCTGCCCTGGATGGGTGCAGGTGGCTAAACATGCAGCTCTTGTCACTGCATGGATGAGATCAACTGTACTCACAGCCCAAGGCAGACGACACTGTAAGCCACTCAGGGCCATCGGGGATTGTACTGAGGAAGAGAGAGAACAACCAAGGGCTGTGGGATACAAACTTTGTAGTAAAAGGAGGTGTGGTGTCTTCTCTTTTCTACAGTAGGGTGTGATTGGTTTATCTGAATACTTCCATTGCTGCCAAAGAACTGAAAAACTGCTCCCTAAGAAGTGTCTTGTCCCTTGACGGCAAGGGTTGTTTTCTAGGGTACCTTGGCCATGGGAGTAGAGGGGGAAGGAAATTTGTGCTTAGGCAATTCAAAGCTCTCATTTTGCTGGATGTTAGGGAAATGTGGAAGACTGATCCTTCATTATTTTTTTTTTGATCCTTAAATTTAAACCTTTTACCACCTGAAGAAATGATCCTATGGATGGTCGTGAATTGGTTGTGAATTTGCCAAAGGGAAAATAAATTTTAAAATGGAAGTGAATGATTTTATTACAAATTACAAGAAATTTTCTGCTGTGAAAAAAATGGGAATCTGTGAGTTAAAATAAATTTTGATAAGAGGAATAGATATATTATTGCATATTACTTTTTTGACTAAAGGAAATAAATATCTTGTCATTACTTGGATGAAAAATTATTGAAACTTAATCCAGAACTTTTTCTGCTACTATGAAGACTTTATGTCCTTAAAATGACCCAGTTCTACAGCACTCTAAAATATAGGAAAATATATTTTCTAATCTTTTAAAATGAATGACTATGTTGATAAATAAAGTTCTTAACAGTCATGAAAAATCACAAATCTAGAGGCAGGAGAATTCTGTACCCAGATGCTTCTCGGCCTTCTAAATGACACCTGACTTCTGTTTTTGATAAACTCATGTTCTGGGAACAAGGGAAGACCTTTGGTCCTACACGAGGTGGGAAATCAAATTGGGTGTTCAGTAAAAAGCTTACGTCATAAAGTTTCAGAATAAAGCCGAACATGTAAGTAGTGAAATATTCAGTTAAAAGTTAATGTTATCTGGGGCCTCCCTGGTGGCGCAGTGGGTTGAGCAACACACTATGAAGCGAACCACAGCCACTGCAGCACGAGTTCGACCCCAGCCGCCGGCCAGGGTGGGGACCCACATGGCCCTGCAGACCTCTCCTGCCACGCCCACTGCTCCCCTCAGCAGTGAGTTTCAGTCAGTCTGCCTGTTCTGCTCCCCACTCTGTCTCTGGTCAATCCTCTCACCTCCCACGCCTCTGGACTGTACCCCAGCTCTTGTATGAGTAAAGAAATAAATCTTAAAATAAATAAATAAATAAAAGTTAATGCTATAAAAAAAAAAAAAAACAGCTTTCAAAGGAAGACAGTAAGGATACTTTCCTATTGGCCTCGACTTGGGTAGAAAGGAAGGAAAAGACTTTGCTGATAATTTCTGACCCCAAGTGGAAGCTCACAAAGGTTTGCAACTATGTAGTTTTTATAATATTTTCTGAAAGATCCAATGCTGAGAATTTAAAGGTAAACAATTTGGTGGTGCCCTCAAACACCCAGTTGAGGCAAATTCAGTCTATGGAGAAAAAAAAGCTTAAATTCAAGTCTCAGATAATCTCAAGAAAAGGTTTTGAAACTAGATGAGCTATAGCCAAAGTTATCATGAGAGAGAAGCTAAAGAAACAACAAAAAACAGAATCTGAACATAAAAATATAGATATTAGAATTAGTCAAAAGGTTTAACTATAGACTAAATATGTTCAGAAAGAATAAATGAAGGTATTTAAATTATGCATTACTAAGGGATAAGGTACGCTAATAACAATGAAGAATACCTGAAAACAGCTAAACAGGGTATCTAGAAATGAGAAATATAACAATTGGAAATTAAAAATCTATGTATATCTTTACAGCAGAGTAGACACATTTAAGAGAGAACTAGTGAACTGGAGGTTAAATCTGAAAACATTATGCAGAATGAAGCACAGAGACACAAAGAGGTAGAGAATATTAAAGAATTGTTGCAAGACATTATCAGAAGAATGTGAATATCTATCTCATATGTCTGCCTGGAATTCCCAAGGAAAGGATAAATGGTGAAAAACAATATTCAAAGAGATGTGTCAAATTCAAAAGAGATAAGCTGTCAAACCAAAAATGACAGTTATGCCATCAGTATATTATTCAGAGTGCTCCAAAGAAGCAAAAGTAATAAAATATATATTTATCTATTATAAAGAATTGATTCATCCTATTATGGAAACTGAAGAATCTCAAGACCTGCAATCAATAAGCTGGAGACCAAGGAGTGTCAATGGAGTAGATCCAATCCTAGTTAGAAGTCTGAAAAGAGGAAAGAGGATGGTGTAAGTTCCTGTCCACATCTGAGTCTGAAGACAAAAGATTATGTCCCTATTCCAGTACAGTCAGGCAAAGAGAGCAACTTCTTTCTTACTCAACCTTTTGTTCTTTTTTTTTTTTAAAGATTTCTTTTTATATTTATGCATACAAAAGCTGGGGTATAGGCCAGAGGTGGGAGGGGGTAAGAGGATTCACCAGAGTCAGAGCAGGGAGCAGAACAGGCAGATCAACTGAAATACACTGCTGAGGGGAGCAGTAGGTAAGGCAGGAGAGGTCTGCTGCACCATGAGGGTTCCCTCCCTGGCCAGGGATTGAACTGGCGCTACAGTGGCTGTGGAAGCCCCATAGTGCAGCACTCAACCGCTTGCACCACTAGGGGGGCCCTCAACTTTTTGTTTTTAACAGACCTTTGATGGATTGCCCACCCACACTGGGGAGGACAGTCACTCATCTACTGATTCAAAAGTCAGTTCCACCCACAAACACTCTTACCCAGAATAAACTTGAACCAAAAATCTGGACATTTCCTGAGTAGGTTGACACATAAAATTTATCATCACAATCAGCAAACTTCCTAATATCAAAAGTGAAATAAAATAGAATAATATGTAAAGTTCTTCAACCCCAAGTAGTATACCTTGCAAGAATGAGAAAAAGCAAAACAAAACAAAAAACCCAGTAATTCCCAAAGGAATTTGTAAAATCTATTCTCCAGGGAAAAAGTAATTATTTCATAACTGTAATATGCAAAAAATAATTTTGTGGTAATAATGGCATTTAAATATGTAGAAGAAAATACTTCTTAAGGGCTACCTGCTAAAATATTTAGATGTAAAATGTCATGTTATCAGCTTGCTTTCATATGGCTAACTAAAGTTGGGTGTATGTATTTAGAGAGGGAGATTGAGTATAGCAAACTGTTAACAATTATTGAACCAAGTGGAAGTCATATATTATTTATTCAACAATATGAATATATTTAAATAGTAAAATCATGGGAAAACACTAAAACTTTATTTATTTAACAATCCTAGATTTTCTTGTAAATTGTGATAAACACCATCTGTTTTTCCATGATCAACAGTCTTCCCATCAATATCCAGTTTCGTGATGTTTCCTCTCTGTGCTTCTCTCAAGATCATCAGGAGTTGTTCAGTGACCACTTCAGTGTTTGTCCCTTTGGTCAAACCTACCTATATGTGTGTCTTTCTTTTTAAACTGAGTTCACTTTTATCCAGAAACAGTCTCTGTTTCTGGAGTCTGCTTCATTCTGTTTGTCTCTCCTGGAAAAACATCACACTACCTTAGTAACTAGTACTTGGTAATGGACTTCATATCTGATGGCTAAGTCTTCAAGCTTTATAATGTCTTCAGGTTTGAGAGAATGTGTCTGTCTAACTTTTTCTGTTTTTAAGAAGAAGCTATTCTTGGTCTGCTTCATTTACATATAAATTTTTAAGTCAGCCTACCAGTCTGATTATGTAGACATGCTTACAGAAATTCCTTTTTTAATAGCCTCCTAATGGTATCCTTTACATGGTTTTCTATTTACAGACAATGCATCTTAAATACATTTCTATTATGTGACTTAGAAATTTCTGTATTTCCCCACTGCTTACAGGAAGAAATACTGTATCCTTTTAAATGACATCCTTTGCAACTTGGATTCCAAGTTTTATGATTACGCTCCAATTTATTTTTCCAACTCTTAAGTGGCATAGCATTCCATTAGGGCCAGATGTTTCCTTTTCCTTTATTTGGAACTTGCCTTTTACACTCCCATCTAGATGACTTAGCTTAAGATATTTGTAGAGCTTGAGAGCTTGATAATATTTATCATGTTCTTTCTACCTGTGTTAATCCTATCCAAATATAAAGGTCAAATAATGTATACATGCTCTGTAGCTTCTGTGACATCTCTCAATGGCCCCAAATTCAATAGCCATTTTCATTTTATATTTCTATAACATTTTAAATTTATAGCATTTATTTAATATATCACATATTGACTTTTATTTTTACATTGCTTTTACTATGTCTGTATTTCATCTGTAGAATTAAGTCACATACTCTTTCAGAGTGAAAAGCATGTATTTTGCTTTTATGGTGTGAACTCACTGTGTCAATTATAGTGTTTAGTCTCATTTGGTGTATTTCTTTAGACACTTAAACTGAATGAAGGATATATAGTAGATGATTTGGTAAAGTGTAGTAGAAAAAGCAAGGAATGAAGTGTCTGATGAAGTGGGTTTGTTGCCTCTGTCACTTGCTAACTGGGCTAGTTTAGTCAAATCATTTCATTTGGTGATTCTCATTTTCCTTACTTTTGAAAATAGTAATGATTACCCCATTGTACAGAAACACACACACTAATTCTTATTAAAATGCTTTAAAATAGTGTATCTTAATGTTTATGCTGTTTTTCACATTATAAAAAACTTCATTATAGAAAATTTGGAAAATGAAATTCAAAGAAGAAAATAGAAAGCATATATGACATAATTATGCCACCCATAAAAATAATGTACTGTTAAAATATTGGTGTATAACCTTTATCATGCTTTTCTATGCATGTATTTTAAAAATTACTATTATATGTATAGTGGCTGTGAATATGTATAGTTGCTATAACAAATGTAGCATGACTTATATTATTTGTTATTTGATTGGAATATTTTCTTGTCTCTATGACTCAGAAAATCCTTAAATCAGTACAAGGGAGATGCATTTCTGGACAGGTGGCTGATCTGGTACAGATGATGCAGAAAGGAGTCAATTTAAGATGTGGAGAGGGAGGGAAAGTTGTAAATTAGTTTTTTAATGCTTTTTTTAAACACCACGTTTCTAGCAATATATAGTTCATCTCCTTTTGTCTTTACAACTCAGCATCAGAGGCAATTTCTGGTCACATCAGCACCATTGTTCAGTAAGATAAATCATGTTCAGAATAATAATCTACATAGTGTTTGTCAGTAAACACTATGCTTGATTTATAAGCAAACTTCATTTGTGTAGTTGCTAACCAAACACATTTATATCCACTAGTTTGTGTGACTCCAAGTTGGTAGAGTAATATAATTCTGCTTGTGATAAATATGGAAACTTAATTAACTGAGAAGTTAAATATCTTATTGGAAGTTGCAAGTCAAGTAGATGCCAATGCAGGTTTCAACTTAGTAATGTTCATTTTTAGGTAGCTATATGGACTACTTACCAAACACGGCTAATTTAAGGACAGTCATACCAAGTGTATGTTGATGTAACTCAGAAATGCTGTCACTGCTTGGACTTCAGCTTTTAAATCTTTACTTGAAATAATTTTATTTTGATTATATACAAATCTAATTATTTGAAGAAGTTGGAAAGAATGGGAAATTATTCTCAGCATAAAGAAATGGGTCACCAAATAAAACAATTGGCATTAATTAAAAGCAGTTACTATAAAACATAATGTTATATGTTAATTTCATTTTTTATATGGGTGTGAAGTGAGTTGTACTGATGGAGTCATAAAAATATTTTGAGAGGTGGGATAAATAGTTTCCTAAAATAATTGTTGCAACAGTTCTGATTCACATTTATTGTTAAAATTTTTGTGTGTTAGTAAAATTGTTCTATTATTCTCTATCACAATGGATTTTTCCTTTTGAAGATAGATAAGCCATATATAAATTAAAGTTTTTCTGAAAGGCATGCAATTTAACTTAAATAACTGAAGTCCAAGCTTAACCTACTGCTTTAAATTACCTTTACATTGGAAGAGTAAATAGGGAACTATTTTTCTTTGTCATAGATGTATCACTCTCAATAATAATTTTAAGCAAAGAAAAATCTAGAAAATAAAGGACTCTTTCTCTCTTGTTGAGAATAAGAAGGGTAAAGGAGATTCAGTTGAAAAAATTTAAGCTATAAATTCTGGTTTATTGAAAATCTCACTGGATTCCATATTTATGCAAGGGAAAGCTGAGAAATTGTAAACTGTGTGTAACTGACTTCAGGTTGGCAACTCATTCAAAATGTATGAATCCCTTCCAGACTGGCCAGTGCTTAAAGAGTATTAATTATCTAGATGCTCCAGAAGAGGGTGGTTCACTAAGAGTTTTTACATTGACTCAGTATATGACAATCGATGTTAACCACCCCTGCAAGTCATTGTATTTTGCATTTGTTTACAGCCTGCCTCCAAACCTATTTTAATGTTAACAAAATTCATTTTAATATTTAATAATTGAACTTAGAGTCTTTATTGAGAATATTAAAAATTAAAGGCACCTTTATTGAACAGAATTTGCCTGCTCATAATTTATGGGTATTGCCTATTCAACATTTATTTGTGGAATTTATTAGGTAACTGTTTCAGTCCATGTACCAGACAGACACTGGTCAGAACTAAATTCCTCTTCCTACCTTTATAATGATGTCATTAAAGTCCTTGACATTTTCAAACCTCCTGCCTCATTTAAAAGGGGAACTATTTCCTCAGGATTTGCATTTAATCCCCTAAGCAGAAGAGATATGTTCATTCTGAGACAAGAACACAAACAGACCCCATGAAGCTCAAAATAGTGTCATTTTCCCTCTAGTATAAATTTAGTCCTTGGGCTTTGTGGACTTGAAGGGTCTTTGTGCACCTTTTGAAATGTGGGGAAACTTTGTGTCCAAAAGCAGCTGGAAAGGGCAAAGATGACAAGTGAGAGCAACTTGTCTGAGAGCAACCTCTCTCCAGAGTTTATTCTTTCTCTGAGGCCCCTTTCAAATGTTGTGTTCCCTCTGATGCCCAGTGTCATTTTCTTTTTTTGGAATTAACCATTTCCTCCTCTGCAGTTGGGGAACTAACTAATAGGCAGCCTTCCCAAGTTTTCAGTTGAGGCAGAGTAAGTACTTATATATTGTGCCAAAGCCCACAGTAACTAGCATGGTGTAGTGCATTGCACAGAATTAGAGCTAGATACTTTTAAATTAAATGCAAATACTTTTTCAGGCAGACTGTAGTACCTTAATAACACAATTATATGAGTCACTAATTAGAAAAAAATAATGTGAGAAGTAAATGAGGATGAAGGAACACAGACAAAGTGGAGAAAAAGGATGAGATTGATTCCTTCTAATCAATGCTAATTCATCTCACTTTTGGTCACTCAGAAGAGGAATAAAAAGGTAGAAGATGAAAGGTCAAAACTGTACTCTATAAGAAAGGAGGGTTGCTCTTCTATGACTTAGAAACACTTAGAATTACTCTCATGTTAAAGATAATTGAAAATACCACTCTGTGCCCTGGGTACCACCCATTACACATAACACACACATACACACACACACACACCACTTCAGAGAAGGTACTGATAAAAAGAGAAAGACTTTCACATCCAGCTGTTATATGACTGCACTACAGTTTCTGCATCTGAAAGGTTAGACTACCTGGTCATTTTAAATAAAAAAATCCTGCAGTAAAAGAAAATAATTAATGGTCCTTTTGGGAAGCTATAAGGTTGGAAGGAATCCTTATGGCAAACTAACTCCCTATAATACTTCATGGGGGATACATGTTGCGTATACTTTCTAGCAGAAACCAAAGTGGATAGAATGACCAGTTTAACGACACACTCACAATCAAGGGGGTTACACAGATTATTGCAGTTAACCTTCTCTAGATTGTTTTACTTCTGTGTGTACTATTGTTTTAAGTGGCCGTAAGTTTAACAAATGTCATTTTACTGGTATATTTCCTTTATTTGGAAAGATGAATGAAAAATCAGTTTGACTTTGCTTTTAAAATTTATAGACCTAAACTGTTAAAAATTCACTAATGGTAAAAATACTTCCTATGTGTCTACTAATATATATTGAAGGATCTGTACATATCAATATCAAGTAAGAATTTAAGTATAATAACAATATATGTGTCAATAGCTAAAATCTTCTTTGGCTTATATTTGAGGCACAATAATACCATATTGGGAGGGGGGGATTTTTAAGAAGAGAAAGGGTCTCTAAGTTAAAAAAAAAAGTAACCTACAAATTCCATGTAAGTTCTATTTACCCTAAAGTGGTCTTCATACTTAGGTAAAAAAGTGATGTGCTAAAGGATTCACATGTTGAACATTGATACAGTAGGATCACAGGAGAAAATACCTCTCACTGTGGGTTCATCTCAGGCTTCACAAGCAAACAAATTAACATCAGACACATTAGTAAAAGAGTAAACCAAATTTAGTTACATACATATGGAGAATTTTCTTGGCTGTAAATTCTAAAGTGAAGGGAACAAACTGAGAACTTGTATCTTGTGCTAAGGAAATGGGCTAGGGGCTGGATGTCAGTGAGAGGAGAGGGCATGAGAACAGATGACAAAACCTTCCCTCTAGATGTTTGCCCTACTCTAAGACAGGTTTCCGACATTAAAATTTGTTTCTGGACATGACCCTATATCTGGGTAATTGAAATTCTTTAAGATTATGGTAACAATTTTCCCGAAAGCCCACAAAGTCTCTGTTGACCTCAGTTACACATACGAAGGTGACATGTATTGGAAAAAAATTGCTCTGGTGATCTTGTAAAAATCCTGTTTGAATATTTTTAGGGAGATCAATTTTATAAAGCTTTCACTTTATCTTATTAAGAATAAAATTTGAAGTCAAGGAAAAAAATCAGAATGTGTTTTATCTCACCAGGCTGTGACTTTCTCTGATGAACCTAGCACAGGGTCTAGCATTTCATGATTTAATTATGGTTCAATAAATAGATGAATAAATGGTTTTGTTACTCCATATTAAGAGGTGATTGTTATCCTTCTTTCACCTGTTTGAAAGAGATTTGTCTACTCCAAAAAAGAAAATCATTAAAAAAAAAAATCTGTAGGCAGAGAACTACAAAAAATCAGCATAGGTTATTAAGATATTGAGAGCTTGGGAGAGGCAGATAAAACATTTCGTTATCAGCTGACACCAGGGTGTCTCTGTTTTTGAACAAGAAGAGCAAAGAACTTTCCAAAATGTATGTTCTTCCTTCTTTGTTATTTTAAGTGTTTTTTCAGATAGACTGACTCATACCACAAGGGAACTGATTTAGTGGGTAAGAAGTTTATTTCAAGCCTTACATGCATAATGAGTAGTGGCTTCACAGTAGGAGATGGGCTGAATGATTTGAATCCAGGAATTAGAGGAAGAAAGCAAACAGTGTTGTAAACTAAAGTTGCCTCAAAAAAAAAAAAAAAAAAAAAAGAGGAGGAAAAGGCATCTACCTTCTTGCTGTCTTGGCTTCATGAAAGGAAGCTTGAGAAAGAATGAGTGTGAGTTATAATGTTTATTTGTTTGTAATTAACTAACACTCTAAGCAGGCTTTTTTGAACCCATGGAAGCTGACTAGTGATTAAAAACACACACTCTCCTTAAATGCTCAATTTAACTTGAATAACTTAGTCCTCTTCTGTTGTGTTGTGCTAGTGTTTCTTTTTTATTATTTTAGAGATTACAAATGCTATTATGTGTGTATATAAATATGGAGAAAGAGAGATATTGATAGAGACTGTGTAACTTTTTAGTTTTTTTTTGGTTAAAACATCCTGAAAATTGTTCATTTCAGAAGAGTGGAAATGTGTTCCAAGCGCTATAAATCACATTACCTTGCTGTGGGCATGCAGGAACTTCTGTAAAATCTCTAAATGTCCAAATTATTTCAACTCCTGTAAACAGCCACAGTTGACTAAGCAGAACTCATCCCAATTCCTGTGCTAATTCTGTAGAAGAAAAAGAGGAAGAGTTGCGAATGAGTCAGCTGCTCCAGTTAGTAAACATGAACACAATTTACTTCATAAGCCCAGAAAATGAAAATAACCTGGAAATTAGTCTCTCCTTTGTATTTCTTAGTAGTGTTTCCTCATCTTTCTATGGATTATACATATTTTTGAATGCCACAAACCATTTAGAAAGGCAACATATATGCATACTTATATAATGTTTGTGTGTGTATATGTATATATACTGAATATATATACTATATATATACTATAATATTTCTCAAATGCTATTTTTATATATGTATTTAGTATATACAAACCTATGTGTATACATGTATTTAGTATATTCACATATATAATATAAGCCTAGGGCAATAACATTTGAAAAACAGATGACTATTTTAGAGGAGAAAGGGGCTTACACATAAAAATATGCTATTTTTTGGTAAAGTATAAAGAATTTTTAGAATCTTTCTATGCTAGCACATGTGTATTCTTAATTTTGCTGTATGAAGGTTTTTCAATGCTTTTAAATAATGAAGAGAATAGTAGCTCATTATTACTAATTAAAACATTTAAGGAAGTATCAAAATTGTTATTTTCCTTGTCCTGTCATTTGCAGATAGGATTCTTATTCTTTTCAGAAAGATGAGAGTTATATTCATTATTTCACCCCACACACTCCATGTTGTTACTTTTTAAACTTGCTTTTATCTCACAGATCAGCTGTGCAACTTTAAATAAACCACTTAATCTCTTGAATCTCAGTTTCCATGTCCCCAGAGTAAAGATTATTCCCCAAAGGATTATTAGAAGCTTTAAATGAGATAATAGATATGACAGTGTTCATGCAGTGTTGAGTAAATTCTGTTTCCAAGTTAGAAAATTCAAGAGATTGTTTAATAGGAAGCTATTTCTTGTTAGGATTAAAGAGGGATACATAGGCAGGTGGTAGAAGAAACAAAAACTTGGTGAAATATGAACAGTGATGCCAATGATTAAATATATGACTGTATAGAGTTTTTACATATTTGTTATTCATGAGAATCCTGTGAATTAGGCTAATTTTAAAATACCCATTATATAGGAGAGCACTATAATTTGGAGAAATTAAATGGAATAACCAAAATCACCATGCAAACTTGTGATGGAGTGAAATACATTTTGACTAGTAGTCCAGTGTTCTTTATAATACCCTGTGCTCAATTCCAGGAGATTTGTCAAAGCCAGAGAATTGGCAAATACTAAACAGAAGTTTGATTTCAAAATTGTTAGCAAATTTATCTTTCTCAAATATTTCATGATTTCTAGAAAGAGGAGAGTATCTGGGGGAATAGCCGAAACTGCTCCTGAGGCTCATGCTAAACTCAGTGTGCATTTCTTGGGTGCTGTGGACCAGAGCAATTGCAACTGTAGTATCAACTGTACCATGTTTTGCTACTATTTCTCTAGAGAACATCATACAAAAGAGGAGTAGTTTCAGAACAAGAAAAACTTACTACCTCCCTCCCTATAAAGTAAATAATTCTTGAGGATTTCATGGAGAAAATTGCTAGAAAGATAAAAAATGCTTAAGAAAGCACTAACAATTGCAGTGTCCACTAGAAGAGGTAGAACAGATCCTGCTCTCCCAAACCTAATCATGACACTAACGAAAATGAGGTCTGAGAATAGAACAGATGGAAATCCACACCTGTCATTGAAGGGGAAAAAAAAAAAAACTGAGATGAAGTTAAACTTCTTGTTTCTAAAGTATAAGAATAGAGTATATTCTGTTTGGTCCTACAAATGATAGTGATTTGGTTTCAGCCTGTGCATTTGGCTACAAGCAAATACTGGTAGACTACTGCAGTGGTGTAACAAGTTAGTTTTTATTTCCTTTCAAGCCCTGCTTTGGCTTATCCATCTATACACAAGCAGAACAAAAGGCAAGAGATTACTGTACCCTAAAGCATCCAAGTGGCTCATAGGCTCAGGGTTATTTATAGCTCTCTGGCTTATACTGAGAACTTCCTGTCTATTCAGTGAATGTGAGAATGTGCAAATGGGAGCTCCAGCGCTGTCATAGGAGACACAGATGCAGCGAGTGATCAATGATTAGATTCTCAAGCCTGTTCTGTGTTTGATCTGTTGTGCCTCGCAACCACTTTGTGAATATTAACCTCAGAATAGGTTCATCTCTTCTTCATGTGCACATTCTATTTGTAGATGTTGCTATGAGGACAGATTCACCAGAAATGACTGATGTGGAACATCACAAAACTGATGTCATCACCAGTTTTGCTGCTTCAGCAAGGACAGGCCGCCGAAATGCTGTACCAGACATCCAGGGTTCAACTTCAACAAGTGAACTCTCAGAGTTGCCCCTCAAAATGGAGAACCTCTCCTTGAAGAAAGGTAACAACAGTCAACGTCTCAAAAATCAGCAGCGTGTCTCTTTATCAGTCTTTTCCTTTGGAACATAATCTCTTTTAACTAACTGAAAGCTCTTCTTTCTCTTGTTTATTAACCTTTTGTTTAAGATGAAGTAGGTTTTTCAGTATTTTGGAAAGTGAACAATTTCTTTTTATCATGGTGTAGTTGGATATTTATTTACTTGATTACTAAATTTTTATACAGTATTTCTCCTTTTAGGTGTAGGAAGTGGGCAGGTTTGAATTTTGTGTACTCAAATTATGTTGAAAGAATATATTGAAAATATATTCAGTTATATTGAAAACACCAGACAAACTCAAAAGGTAGCACAATAGTGTTAACTATCCATGACTGTGCATATCACTATACAGAAAATAGCCATTGTTGTTCTTTGACTTTCTTCATTTACCCTTCATCAACATTACAATAGAAAGTAAAAAGCAATCATAACCATTTTGAAGAGTTTATTTCCTTTTCTCTCTGATTATCTTTTAATATATTTCTAAACATTCACTATTACATTTCAAAGTCAAAGGGTGCTTGGAACCATATTCCATATTTTAGCTCATAATCCTGAGCAAGAGACTAGATCATCATACTACATAATCTCTGAATAATCTTTATTCACTTGTTATTATGAACTTCTAGTTGATTTCATAGCAAGAGAACTACTTAAGGGGCCTTCACCATCTCCTCATTAGCCCAACTTAGAGAAAACAGAGTTGACAGCTCTTCTCTGAAAGCTCTAAATACTTCATGGGTAGCTTGATTAGAATCAGTGATAGCAAGTGCTGCTTAAATAATTCTGAAGTAACTTAAGCGCTTCATATTTCATAGGGGCTTAGAGTACCATTTCCTACCAAGCCTGTTTTCCTGTGAGAGTTGTTTCAATAAACATTTATTAAGCACCTGCCATGATAATCAGAAGGCAACTGAGCGTGATTGCTATGATTCAGAGCCACTCTGTATCCCACTTCTCATTTCTATTTTGTAGCAAAACAGCGTATCTATTTTTCTGCCTCCAAATCGTTTGTCCCACTCTTTCTCTAACCCTGACTTTCACTCCACCGCTCCACCACTGTTTTGAGATGGCAAATGACATTTCTGATAAAATCAATGTTTGTTTCTTTTTTTTTTTTTCCCCGCCCCCAATGTTTGTTTCTTAAGTCCTCATCTCACATGATCTGGTAGAAATTTTCTCATGGTTGATCTTTACTTCTCCTCAACACTTTTCTTCCCTTGATTTCCAAGACAATCCACTCTCCTGGTTTCCTTCCTTCATACTGACAGCTGTTCCTCAGACTGTTGTTTCCCCTATCTCTTCATGAATGGGTTGTACAAGTCTTTGGACAACTCCTCCCTTTCCTGTGGTATCATCTAATCTCACTGGGATAATGATCATCCTTCTGGTCACTCACACTGGTTATACCTCCGGACTGGAGCTCCTCTGAACTTAACCCTCATAGACATCTCTGCTTGAATATTATAACAATAAACTTCAAACTTAATGGGTACTAAAATGAGCTTCAGATAATACTCCCTGAAACCTGCTCTCTCCCATCTCAGTAAATGATAGTTTCAGAATTACCACCTGCTAAATTCAAAAATCATTCAAATTACTCTTGTTCCCCATTCTCTCTTACATCCTGTATCCCATCCATTTGCAAATACTGCCAGCTGTCCTGTCAAAACTGGCCCAGAAAAGTGCTTTTTTTTTCTCATCTGAAATACCTATTCTCTTAATACCTCTCTGACTCAATCTCCCACTCCTTTTACTTTACTGTGTCCCACTTGCATTCCTTCCTGGGTTGATGCCACTGACCTTGCTATTCTCTTTGCTCGGCAAATTCTTCTTTCTACTATCCAAACAGCTAACTCCCTTGAGCCCTAATTTATTTATTCATAAGTGCCTCCTTCTCAGTGAGGCTTTCCCAGCCAACCCCATCTAAACCTGCAACCTCCAGGCCCCAAGAATTCTCAATAATTCCTATTCTTTAATTTCATCTGGAGCATGTATCCCTTCTCATACCCACGCTTTACTTTGTTTATTGTCTATAGCCCTCATCAAAAGTTCCCTGAGAGCTGCAGTACATGTATTTTCATTTTTTGATAGACAGTCTATACTTAATAAATATTTGGTGAGTAAAAGTTGATGAACTGAATAGAATCCATCATATTTATCTTCCATGGTATCATTGTAGTAGAAGATTTTGGGGACAGTAGTACAAGACTTACTAGTTTTATTTTAAAATGGGGACAGCAAAAGATGATATATTTTAGAGAATAAAAAAAGTATGTGAAATAATTGCAATTTAATAAAAGGTTTTTTGAAAATTGTAGTGACATGAAGAATTGGTGGAACTAGGAAAAAGGGAAAGTCAACTGAAATCGACAAGGGGAATAATTAGCTTCCTGATGAGGCAAAATAGGTAGCTTCCCGGATCATGAAAGAATTAGATCTGGATAGTATGAGCAGTATCAGGGTCAGCTCCAAGTGTGTGCAACTAATGCAGTAATGCAGGGTCCCAGGCCCAGAAGAGACCTGCACTAGTTTTTATGCTCTACTGGTGCCATCTTGGACTATTTCTTATTTTCTGAGCAAGTTGGTGCTGTGCTTTCACTTTGCCCCAACAATTGGGCCCCAACAATTATGTAGACAGTCCTGGGGAGCACATTTTCTTTCTAATAGGAGGGAGGGCAGAAATAAGTACAAGCCACAGGGGCCCTTAGAAATTTTATTGGCAGAAAATTGAAGGAGACAGACAGCTGAAGGATGACTCTGACTTTTTTTTTCCTGTGGTACAAAGTGACATCATTTCCTAAGAGCAAAAGAGAAAGTGTAAGGAAGCTAGAGAAAGTGTAATCCAATATAGAAAGGTACTAAACTATGAAACCTGTCAGCCTAGGTCCAAATTATGGTTCTGTCATTTACTAGCTTATGGTTTTGGGCAAGTCATTTACCCTGTTGTTGACTAATATGTAGATGGAGACAGTAATGATAAGAAGACTTCCTGGGGCATAATTATTCAGGAGAATAGGAAAGAAAGGTGCTTAGGAGAAATATATTATTAAATCTATCCATATCTCTTTTCTTTGTATAGTTTCTGTATCTGGGTTGGAGACAAAGTATTATGCCTCATGGAAAAACGACTAGAGCTCATAAAAGGAAAACCAACTGTTCATTTCCTTTTCTTTTTTTTTTTTTTTGACAATAAAACTTTTGTTTATTTTAATTGAGGTAACATTGGTTTACAATATTGTCTATGATTTAGTAGTACAAGATCGACACCCTTCAGGGTCTATTACCACACCATCTATTACCACACCACACCTACCAACGAGATGTGAAAGTCCTCCATCATTAGCTAATTGTGGCCCCTCCCATTTGTGTTTACTCTGTTACCCCTTCCCCTGTGGTAGTCTTGATTCTATGGTCAGATTTCTAGGGTGGTTATTAGTTTGATTTTATTTGATCTTTTGTTTTGTTTCTCTGTATTCACATGTAAATAACATTATCTGATATTTGTCTTTCTCCTTGACTTATTTGTTCAGCATAATTCCCTCTAGTTCCATCCATATTATTGTAAAAGTCAAGAATTTTTCATTGTTTATAGCTGAGTAGTATTCCATTGTGTATCCTAATGCAATCATTAGTCTTTGGGCACTCAAATTGTTGCCGTATCTTGATTATTATATTAATAAATAGTGCTTCAGTAAACATAGGAGTGCATATATCTCTTCAAATTAGTATTTTTGCATTCTTCAGGTATATAGCTAGGGTTGAATTGTTAGATCATATGGTAGATCTATTTCTAAATTTTCAGAAATTTCCCAGAGGGTGTGAACCAGCCTACATACCACCATTAGTGTGTGAGGGTTCTTTTTCTCCAGACTCTCGACAATTCTCATAGGTGTGAGGTGGTGTCTCATTTTGATTTTGACTTGCATGACTGTTGATAAGTGATAGGGAGCATTTTTTCATGTTTTATTCCAATATAATTTAAAATGTATTTCAATGAAAATTATGTTTTTTTATAGATGTAATTAAGAAAGATGAAGAAACAATACAAGACCAATCAGAAAAACCCCCAAATGAAGAAAAATGAAGGCTCATAACCTATTGCAACTGCTGAATTTCTGCACTTTGAAAGACTTAGTGGTTCTGCTTTCCTGAGATGTTTGATCTGGTAGTAACTATGGTAACATTGCAGCCCTAAGCAACATGTGTATTAGATAATTTTGTTGTGATGCTACTCACTTCGATTGCAACCATGATGCCCAATATAGATTATCAAAAGGCAAATTGCTTCCAAATTGCATCCAAGGAAAGGTTTAAAATTGATGATCACTTTAAAAATATTATCTATAAACCCCAAAAAACCCATTGTTCTCTTTTGAAATTATTTAGTCAGATATATATTTTTAATTCCATGTTTATGGTGATGGCTAGACCATTTCTTGGTAAATATATAAACCAAACATCATTTATCTGAAACTTCATGTAATTTGTAGGAAATTATGGTTTTGGGTGAGAAGGGATAATAGAATATTCAAAAACACTTGAATAAAGTATATTTGTTTTTAACCAAAAGTATACCACTTTTCTCCTAAAAAAGATTTAGAAAAATGGCAAAAGTTTGATAAACCGAATTTTCTCTCAGATGTTTTTGTCTGATATATTTTGCTTCTAGCCTGTGCATACTGTGATTTTTTTTTTCATGTGGTCTCTTAAAATGCAAAATTTGTGACAATTTGTTTATATGGAACATGCCTATTAAATGAATTTCACTATCTTCCTTAATTTTTGTGTGTACATGTGTGTATCTTTTACTTTAATGTGAATTATACAAAACATTTTACAGTTTGTTCCACATTGTCTTCTTATTCTTAGTGGTTTTGTATATATATGACTTGTTTCTAAAATAATTTCCCTAGAAATGCAGACATTTAATTTTATATCTTTCCTAAAGTAACTAACACAACAGTAGACACTTAAATTTCAGTGCAATAGACTAGATAGCAAAATACTTACTTTTAATATATATATAAGTATATATTTTTATGAGACTGACGCGCTACCTACTGCGCTAACGAGGCACCTTAGTATATATTTTTAAAGGAATAAAAACAAAAGCAAAGCTTTAGTAAATTTTGATTTATTAGATTTTAAAAAAGTCAATATTTTGAATTTAAAATTTTTGACTAACAAATTCAGTATCATATATGAATGCAGTTGTATTTTATTTGCTTGGCCATATCAATATACAGTAATCAAATTCTCTTACAACATTGCTTCTAACACAAATCTGTCATTTTATCTTAGCTGAAAAATGTATACTAGCTGACAAATGAAGATATATATTAAAGGAAGATGTTAAGAGTCTTTGCAATATAAATCACCTCCTGCTTATTTCACTAACAACGTTTACTTTGATATCAAATATCCACCAAAGGAGTAGATTTCAAGTTGTTTTTAAGTTTTCAAATATAAATATTTTCGGTATAATACTAATTTTTAACATTCAATAAATGTAGTATAGCTATGAAACAACATGATGTTATATAACAGTATTAAGAGTGGTAAGAGTGGAATAGTGGTTTTCCATTTGAGGGGAGTGGCGATTTTGCCTTCTAGAGGACATTTGGCAATGTCTGGAGACTTCTTGATTGCAACACGAGAGAACAGGAAAGAAGGCACTACTGGCATCTAGTGGGCAGAGGCCAGGCATGCTGCTAAGTTGTTAAGCACCACACAGCCCTGCAGGCAGAACCTCACAGCAATAATTTTCTGGCCATCTGTGTCAGTGTTGCTGAGGCTGAGAAACTCTGAAGTTAAACTTTTAAGCATGTATATTTTAAACCCAGATGATTTGCGTCTTAATTCCAGCTCTGTTACTTGCTATTTGTGTGTTTCAGGGCAATTTGTACCTTGTCAAACTGTCTCAGCCTTATCCTCTGTAGATTAGTATTAATAATAGTACCTACTATTATAGGGAATTAGTAAATGAGATAATATATGTAAACACTTGAGTGATACCTGGCAAATAATTACATTCAAAAATAATAACTATCAATATTACATTCTTTTTAATCCTAGGTGCTATTGCTATTAATCTCTGGTAGTGGAGCTATCTTCTGCCTTCTTCTATGATTTCACAAATAACCCTAATTCTCAGTGCTAGGCGAATACATTGTATAGGAAATTCACAGTTCACAGCATTTATCACGTCACTCACACTAATGAGTTCCAATTCACTCACACTAATGAGTGACTGATAGATGATGATCATTACTCTTTAATGATGAGTCACCTCACTAGTGTTTTATGATTGTGATTGCAACAAAACAAAATTTTAAGTCGGTATTTAAATGAATAAACTGAGATTTGTAGAAGAAAAAAATAACATTGCTCTTAGGGTCATAATATTATTTGGTTCTTATTCTCACTTGGAAAGTCAAAAGGAAACCTCATCCCTCCTTGCTGTTGCTAATAATGTATTCTGAATGATATGTATCCTAAATCACTCATCACAATGTGCATATAAATGTCCTCTTATGTATGTATTTATTAATATTTTATAGTACACAAGTTATTAGACTTATTGATTAATGCCAACAAAATGATTTTCTTTTTTTTCTGGGAAAGAATGCAGACAAAGGAGAATGAAGGGCCCGTGTTAGTTTAAAAACAAAATCGAATTTGCTTATCAATTAAAAAAAAAACTCATTTTGAGAACCTGTGGTATTTTGTCATAGCAAGTAGACAGTTTCAACAAATCTACCTAGTTGGGGCTTATTGTAAAATCTCCATGTACATATTTGCCACTGTCCTTTCACAGCTGTTTGGTTTAATCAATAGCTATAGGTATTAATATTGTCAGATAAACCTGAAAAAAAGGGGAGATGATAAAGCTATAAAGCAGGTCTCCGATAACTTGACAGTGTACAACGGAGAAGAAGAAAAATTATTCTGTGTTATGTACCCAGAGTATATTTATGATCTAAGCTGGAAAAGTTTGAACCTTCTGAGTCTGGCTTTGGGGAGAAGCATTCTACTTGCAAAAGGAAATGGTCATTTGTTGCAGTTTTGTAGGTCAAGTAACTTGAATATCTTGGGCAGATGATGGTGGAGAAAGGGCAGACACCAGCGCACCAAGCCAGTGTGTTGCCTGATCTGTGCAAACTGACGCCTCAAACTCAAATGACCGTTCTGCCATTTTTTTCCGTGACTTTGGTTATTTTCTTTCCGCACTTCAATGTCTTCAGTGTGTAAAATGGTAAATTATTATCTTGAGGATTAAATGAGTAAATACTGTTAATTGCTAAGGAAAATGCCTGATACATAACCAAAGTTGTTTATTATTATTTTTATTATTAATGTAGAGGGTGGTAAGGACTTGAAGGTGCAAGTCTTAGATCTGTTGATTCCTTTCTCTACTATTTACCAAACTACATTTCCCTCCTTTTCCTTTGTACTCTTTCCTTTCCATGAACAACACCTACTTAACCTGAAATTAGGACTGATTAATTAGAATAGGTTCCATTTTTTTCACTCAGACATAGTGACAATTCTTAGAACATCGAACATCTGAAGCTATTTAAAAAAAGAAACATTGACTTAAATAAGGGTTAAATAGGTGCTGTTGCTATCTGTAAAACTCCTAACATGGATTTCTCATCAAGCACACATTAGTAGGAATAATAATAACTATAATTATTATAATTCTGTACTTTGTATGTGTGGCAACTACTAAGCACCAGAGTAGATCCCTTTGAAGCTTCATAAAAATAATTATGCAAAATAGTTGTTAATGTTTCTTACTTTACTGATGGAGGTAATGAATATAGGGAGTGCTTTTGGGAATTCATGGCAGAAAGAAAGTGGCAAGAATGACCTAGGATAGGATGCTCAGATTCAGAACGTGTACTGCTTCTCTTACCCTTAAAAGGCCCTTCTGACCCAGACCATCTCAACTGTCAGTTTGCTTCAATTTATTTGAATCTCTTCAGGATTCATAGAGAAAACTGGGACATATATAGTAGGACAGAAGTACATAAATCATCATGAAGCACTGATATCTTAGCATAGCAGTTTTGTATATTAGTCACTCATTTCCTCATTCGTTCATAGTTTACCTTATTCCAGGGAAGACTTATATGATGAGCAAATTATTTAATTTTCCAATAACTGCAAGAACCCTGAAGAAATGGGAATTAGTGAGAAACCTGTGGTTCTTTTTGGAAGGGAGATAATACCTAGAACTGACACAAAGGGATTAAAAACGGATCTGAAAAGATGAAACACTGTGCCCAAATCTGACTCACTTCATGTTTGTGCCAAGACTAGCCTAACTATGCCAGGACTAACTAGCCTTTCCAGGCAAAAGCAGGAAAGAATTGCCTATAAATATCTTTAAAATAGAACCGCATAGGCAAATGAAATGACCTCCTGTGTTCCCGTAGATGTGTTTTGGAGGTTGAGTGGTGTTTGCCAGTCGGATGGCAGAGAATCCCCTGAAGTGCTACTTGTGGTCTCTACAGGAAGCCATTGTCAGAGAATAAATTAGAACAGAAAGTCTTTCCACACTGTGGAAAACGGAGAGTGTATAGCATTACATTTGGCAGCTTTCTCAGTGCTTTAGAGATATCAGACGTTCGACAATTACTGTTTCATAGTAAAAAGTTTTACCTAAATTGGATTTCATTAGTGAAAAATAATGCTTTTTAAACATTTCTTTTATATTAGTAAGATTGTGGAGAATTATATTAAAAAAAACAGTGGAAGGAAGTGTCAGTAATAAATGTGGATTTTGATCTACATTTAATCCAAGTTGACTACACTTTTAGGTAATCAGCTAACCTCCTTGTCATCTATGAGACATTACTTGTAACAGACACTAGGTGGTGCTGGCACCACACCTCCGGATGATTTCACAAAAGTCAAATTTAATCAGGTTTCCCATAGGTTCAATTTGTTTTGTTTTACCAGTTCTGCTTTGTGTGCTGACCAGGATTAATACTAAACAAAACACAACAACAAAAAAAAAGCCGCAGTATTGTAAATACAATTATTTTTGAGAGTTTATAAAAGAAAATATAAAAGTGTGCTAATCTATAGGTATTCACATTTTAGGATACCCTATGTTGTCAGGTACCAAAAGAGGGTGCTCTAGTCTTAAAAATACATTTCTTGGGTCTACAAAGGCTACAACTTTTTCTTCTATGTAGCAGGATTTTTCTTCCCTATATGGCAGGGTTGACAATTTTTTTTTTTAATTTAAGATAGCTTTGCAAATGTTTTATTTATTAAAATCAGATGGACATGAATTCTGAGTTTTATCCAATCTTAGATTCAGAATTGACCTTTGATGCTTTTTAAGTTAAAAGCACTATTTTCAGCTGTGACTTGGAAAAGCCTCTGGCAACTTAAGCCCAAGTTGATGTATGTGAATATGTTGCTGTACTCTTGATTTAACTCACTTGCCAGTTTCCCCCTCCTTTTAGGAAAAAATAGTTTTCATGAAAATAAAATGGGGGTTAGAGCCAGGTCTTCCAAGGGCAGGAAGGAAAATAAAGAAACTTTTCCCTACATATCCTGTTGCATGTTGTGTGGGAAAGTTAAATACATGAAAGGGACACTGGCTGAGGAGACTTGGCAAAGTACCTGCCTGGGGTAAGAGGTCCTGACATAGCTCCTCAGTATCTTGGGAGTACTTCTCTGGACAAGATGTTTTTGTTCGGTGCCAGGCCACCTATGAGTGAGTAGAGAGAGGAAGGGACAGATAATGCCTAATATGAATTAAAGCTACACAACATGCGTTAAAGACTGTTGCCATTGCTTTATGTATGTTTGTTTAGTCTCACAACAGGCCTATATACTAAACAATAAATAAATAAATAAAAAGTTTCAGAGAGGTCCTGCTTGGTTCACAACTAGTAAATGCCAAAATATAGTGTCAAAGTAGGCTGAATCCAGAAGCTGTGATTTTAACCTCTAACCTATAACTTTCGAAAGGAGAGCAAGCACATAGGGACTGCAAAATGCTGCATAGGGATACTGTAATTGTTCTAAGTGCTTTACACATATTAACTCAATTCTCACAACCCTCTAATATCAGTAGTTACTATCTACCTATAACAGCATAAGTTACCCTAAAATGATCCCCATTTAACATCAGAGAAAACTGAAGCACAGAGCAATTAAAAGGTTAAGATGATGGTTGAAGGTGAGGGTGTGCTCAAAGATAGTACTTTAAAACAAAATTATTTGGGGCCTCCCTGGTGGCGTAAGGGGTTAAGTCTCCGTACTATGAAGCTATCAGCAACCACCGCAGCAGAGTTCCATTCTGGGCAAGGGAGCTGACCCACTTGGCCCAGCAGACCTCTCCTGTCTCGCCTGCTGCTCCCCTCAGCAGAATACTTCAGTCAGTCCATCAGTTCTGCTCCCCACTCTGTCTCTGTTGAGTTCTCTCACATCCTTCCCTGCACCTCTGGCCTACATCCCGGCTCTTATATGCATAAATAAATAAATCTTTAAAACAAAATTTATATGAAGAATTATCATCTGGCAAGAGTCAGTTTGGAGCATCTATTCCTTTTCTCCCTTTCTCCTTCCCCTGGGCCTTCACCCTACATGTTATCCCAGGTGTACTCGTCCCACTCTTTGATGGAGAACATCTTCCTCGGGAGATTGGAGGGGAGGGTGTGTGCATGGGGGACACTGCTCCGTTGGAAAGCATTAAATGCAAGGAGGTAACTCAGATATTTCACCTATTGAGGAAATAACGGGCAAAAGGCTCCATGATTCTAACACCAGGATTGCCTAGAATTCCAAAAGGAGATTGCAATTTACAAGTTCTTTTCAAATACAAGTGCTCTTTATTTCTTGAAACTTCAGTTTTCTTATATGTAGAATGAAGTTATTAAAAAGTCCCCTTACTTCTACCAGGTTCACAACTACCAGATAATCAGTTCTGATAATCTCTGATTTTTTAACTCATTTTAAGAGAGATTTTGGGAGAAAAAGCCTGCTTATCAGCAGCTGTTGCATTGACAACACCGCACTGACAGACAGGACTCGTGCAGCCGGCTGTAGGATGCAGGGATGCTACTGAAGAGCAAGAGCTTGGCCTTTTTACTCATAGAGTAATCATATAGCATCAGTTGTGAGGGGAAGGAGCACAAAAAGAAAAAAGGGTGAAACTAGAAAATGTGCTGTCATCTACAGTGTCAGGGTTGTGAATCTGCCCTCCAGGCACTTCTCATTTGCTTGATGACTTGGTATTGTAATGGAGATCATCCTAGATCCCCAGCCAGGGTTTCAATCTTATCAACAAGGCTTCAGGGTCCACTGATGAGCTTCTGGGGTCCCTTGTCATACATAGGTCCTCAGCCCCCTGGGCATTCTGGTCATACCTCCTGATGCATAGCCCTCTGTGGGGTCAGAGAACTATCAGGTCTTTCGACCCTCCCACCACTGTGATGATGGACACCTGCGGTGTTGCGAGCATTCCAGGGTGGGCATGTGCAAAGTGGGCGCACCTGAGTTGGACACGGGCTTAAATGGGCAGCGTCATGAGGATGCCAGAACCAACAGGACCGACAGTACTGACGAGCAGCAGCAGTAGAAAGCAGCCAAGAAAGAGGGTGAAAGGCGCCGGGGGCTGGGAGGCCTGTCAGCCTCCCGGCCACCCTGCACCCATGCCTGCCATGTACCTAGCCACCGCTGACAATAAAAGCATGAAAAGCCACCAAGGGCTCCAAGACTCCTTTCCTTTACTCTTGTCTGCTAAGAACCATCCCGAACTTGCTCCTGTGCTACCTTCCTGCCGCTACATCCTCCCAGGGTGATCAAGCTTTCTGCTCTTGGTTGATTTGAAAGGCAGCTTGTAAAGTTTGGCTCATATTGTTAGGGCACGGTTCTGTCAGGGAAGGAGGTATCACTTAGGAGGGAAGATCTTTATTTATGCTGGTGGGTTTTACACCAGCAGACTCAGAGATCTCAAAGCCTGAGGCCTGAGCAACTAGGTTACAGAGTGTCTATTGACTAAAGCGAGGGGGCCAGGCATCTAGGATGCACGAATCAGGGTGTATGTGGCCTTGCGAGTTATCAGATGTTCCCTGAATCTTTCAGTCCCCGGGCTATGTCCCAACTTAGCTAATCAGCAAGTCAGCCTGACATTTTCCACTTGACTACGACTGACTGACCGGCGGTTCTGACCTCGTATAGGAACGCAGAACTGCAGGTAACATAAATGGTGGCCGAACAGGCCGCTTAGGATTAGCACACCCACAAGCAATCGTGGTAAATGTGCTTAACTCGAAAAAATTCTTATGATTTTTCTGTGCTACTCCTTTCAGTTTGGGGCTGAGACAGATTGACTATTTGTGTAGTTTTCACAATGACACACTTCACAGATGAGAGCTAATGTGAACTCAGTAATAACTGAAGAAATGATCAGAATCTCTATAGCAAGAAACACAATATAAAACTTTCACTTACTCAAATTTAGCTCCCCGTTGTCCTCACTCCCCCCTCACTGCTTCTTCAAAGTATTGAAACAAGTGGGTCCACTTTAACTTAACCTGTGTCCTATGATAAGTGATATTACCTTCCTGAAGAGCCACTCTGAGTCTCTCATCACCATGACATTCACTGTCTTTAAGACTTTCACCCCTGAACAAAAGGCTTTCACCCCATCAGCTCCCTGATCTCAGTGGCTCTGGAGTTACCACATTATAGGTCTCAAGCCAGCAAGCAGGAGCCAGGAGCCAGGTGGCTGCTGTAGGGTAACATGATCAGGACTTTCCCGCCCTCCCACCATTAGCATCTATGATCGACATCTGTAAGACCTGTGGTCTTACACACGTCTGATGGTGGCACCTAGGTTAGGTATGGGCGTGAGTAAGTGCCTGCACCTGTGCCAAGAGACTGAGTATATAAGGGTGGCATCTCAGAGGGCAGCAGCAGAGAACAGAGCGCCCAGAAAGTGTAAGATTCGCTGAAGTCTAGGAAGCCTGCCAGACTCCTGGTTTCTACCTTCCTTTGCCCACCCTATCCCTGGTTGCCTCACTACAAATGGCATAGAAAGATCATTAGAAGCCTGAAAAAGCCTCTGACAGCTTCAGGACTCCTCCTGTATCCGACCACGCAGACCCCTAGAGAACCTGCTCCCTGCCTTGCTGGGGCTCCCCTGGCCTTCTGGGTGCTCATGGAGCTTCCCTCGCTTACCTGACTGGGGGCCTGGTAGAGAATGATGGACAACACACTTTGTAGAATGGGGAGAGTGTTTCAGATGTAAAAGGCAAGAGGCTGAGGAGATAGAAATGCACATGCCATATTTGGAGAGAAATGGTCCATCCGTGTGTCAGGCATGAGGTGATCAGAGAAGCAGTGGGAGGCGCAAAGACTAAGCCTAAACATGAGATGGGGGACAGAATGGATTCCGGACACTTGGCAAGAGCAGGCTAAGGGGCTGTGGACCTGATCCTGTAGACAAAAGGAAAACAAAGATTTTTCTTTTTTTTTTCCAGTTGAAAGCTATTCAACTCCTTTATTTTTCTGGATATGTAAATGAAGTTATTTTATATGTTATCTTTAGTCAGTTAGTGGAAAATGGATGGCAGCTAAGCAAAACCAGACCATTCGGTCAAAACGTTCTCCACGTCAGAGAACAAGATCAGCTGTATGAAAACAGCATCCGTGCAAATGACTGTTCCACACTCAGATACTCCCCTCCAGGATTACTCCACTTGGTCCTCCCTCATCGAGCTCTGCCTCGCCAGTGATCTGCTTCAGATAGGCTCTCTCTTCAGATCAGTTTCTTCACCCTTTTTTATGGGTTTGTTTCTGATGTTTAAGAAATAACACTTCAAATGCCTTCAGTCTTTGGAGGAAGCAGGAGGATGTGGAAAAATCTATTTGACCCACCCTTGTCTTTATCACTGAGACTTCTGCGCTTTAGTAGGCTGGTACATGACCTAGTCCCAGAGCAAAAATGAGCAGAATTTCCACAACCTTGAGGGGTCTACTGTTGATTTTCTGGAAAAGAACAAAACAGTAACCAGATGGCAGTTGACAGACAAAGGCAAGTATTTATTTTGATCTCTTT
Source organism: Galemys pyrenaicus (assembly GCA_019455555.1). NCBI lineage: Eukaryota > Metazoa > Chordata > Mammalia > Eulipotyphla > Talpidae > Galemys > Galemys pyrenaicus. The sequence goes on along the minus strand of JAGFMF010011861.1, from coordinate 14,447,785 downwards.
CCTTGGGGAAAGAAAGTTTGATAATTAAATGAAAGAAAAGATATAACTGCAGATTTTTCACTAAATGGTTGCCTGGGAAACTAAACAGTCGTGGTTCTCTGCCCTGAATATCTGCTGGAGGACACACAGTCTAAAGGCTGTGGCTCTATTAACTTCAAATGGAAAGCAAACTCATTTCAGGCATATTAGCTATGAACTCCAGATTTTCTTTATTATGCTTTTCTGCTGATTGTAAAAGTGGTCGATAGCAACACTTCTGGAGGGTAATTGAGGAATAGTGAGATTGGAAACAGGCATGGTAAGATTTTTTAAAATTCAGATTAGGCTGGTACATTAGTGTCTGTAAGACTGAGTAACCAACTACGTAAAAAGTTTCTCTGAAAAGATAAAACCATTGATTGCATTTGTAAAATTTCTATAAACTAAGAGTACTTATAAACAAAACAAGGGGGCCTCCCTGGTGGCTCAAGGGGTTGAGCACCGCACTGTGGGGCTTCCACAGCCACTGAAGCACTAGTTCGATCCCTAGCTAGGGAGGGGACCAACATGGCACAGCAGACCTCTCCTGCCTGGTCCGCTGTTCCCCTCAGCAGTGTGTTTCAGTCGATCTGCCTGTTTTGCTCCCCACTCTATCTCTGGTGAATCCTCTTAACCCCCATGCCTCTGGCACGTACCCCAACTCTTGCATGTATAAATAAATCTTTTTTTAAAAAATTACTATACATAACAAAAGCATTCGTTTTCAAGTTGAAAATTAAACATGGAATCATACCAGAAAATAGTTCGCAAAGGTGAAAAAGCAAGTATTTGAAAAAATAACAGAAGAATATGACAAAATACAACTTTTGACTATTGATTTAGTCACAATATGGTGTTATAGTTAAGAACATGAACTCTGAGAGGGACAAGCCTGATTGCAATTTCTGCTGTACGTCTTCCAGATTGCAAGTCTAGGACATGACTGTTTTCCCACCATAAGCTGGGAACAGCAATAGCACCTACCTGGACTGATAATGCTTTAAATGAGATTAATGTACCTTACAAAATGCCTAGCCTGTATTAACAATGTAATCTTAATATATTATCATTGCTGTCCCGTTAAGAGAAGCATCAAGTGGCACAGATATTTTAATAAGCAACTGGAATATATATTGAAATTTTAACTAGTCCTCAATATGTTTTAAATAGTCTTTAATAGCACTGGAAAATAAATAAATTCCAGTTTGAAAACTACAAGGAATTAAATCTTGCTAGATTACCCCTTTAGGAAAGGTCATTAACTTCTAAGCTATTTTGATTCAATACCTCATTCTATGAGATGAGTGTATATATGTACACACATATATAGGCATGTACCACTCATATATGTACATATATAGATATAGCATGTGCTATAGATATAGTATGTGCTGTATGCCCACAAGTACACATATGTGTATTAAATATTAAAAATAGTATTTTTTAAAACTTTCAGCTTTTAAAAATACAGTTAAGAATTTTAGAGCTTGTTAGCATTACAAAAATATTTTAAAATCTTAATGATGATTTAACTGTGATTAATATATTTAACAAAGTGTCAAACATAAGTCTACTTACTTTAAAATTTAAACTTAAATAAACCTAATTATTTACAGAAATTCTGATTTTTTTTTTTTACTAGTTAAACAAGATAATGGTAACTTTGCTTAAAGTGCCAGGGATGTTTCTAGACAGTTTCAATGCTAATGTCAGAGACAGAAAATATTTCCAATATAGGAAATATTTGAGCAGGAGATTCATTTTTCAAAGAAAGAAGACAAAACAACTTGTCACATTCTTTTTCACATGCAGTAAGAATGCAATAGATTCTTGCATTAGGAAATATTTGCCATAATGCCAGGGATACTGTATCTTGCTTCTTTTCATGTTGAAATTTGTGTTTCTAGGATTAACATAAATTATAACGGCATGCACAAGTTTCACATGGTGACTGTGGCACATTCTACAGTATTCAGAAATTTTATATTACCTTTAGATGTAACGTAAGATATGACAGTTCAACTAAATGAAAATTGAGCACTAGAACTCTCTTTTTTAAAGAATGTTGAATTGTCATCAAATATGTTTCATACTCACCAATTTTAATTTGTATTTGCTTTATAATTTAAGAAGTTGTTGGATACTTTAGAAGAAAAGTACTTTAAAAGAAAATAATTTTGTTTTGGATTTTTCATTTAATTGCCGCCTTTTTTATTTTATTTTTTATTTTTTAAAAAAAGATTTATTTATTTATGCATACAAGAGCTGGGGTACAGGCCAGAGGTGTGGGGGTGGGGGGTGAGAGGATTCACCAAGACAGAGCCGGGAGCAGAACAGGCAGATCAACGGAAGTATACTGCTGAGGGGAGCAGTGGGCATAGCAGGAGAGGTCTGCTGCACAATGTGGGTCCCCACCCTGGCCGGCAGCAGGGATTGAACTCGTGCTGCAGTGGCTGCTGTTTGCTTCATAGTGCGTTGCTTAACCCACTGCGCCACCAGGGAGGCCCAGCCTCCTTTTTTAAATGGAGGCAACATTGATTTACATTGTTGTATATGGTAAAGAAGTCTAGGCTCACGCCCTTCAGGTGTATGCCAGTACAGCAGCCCCACCAACAAGACACCCAGAACCCTCCAGCACAGCCCTTCTGGTCCCCTCCCTAACTGCTCTTCATCCTCCCTCTTCCCCTCTGGCAGCCTCAATTTTACAGTTATATTAATGAAACTATGCTTAAACTTGTGTACACTGAATATAATTACGTTGTCTTTTAATCTTTTAGAATAATTGCTTTCAGTAGGACATAAAATAGGTGAAAAATATTGAGTATTACAACATTATTACTTTGCTTAAATTAAAGCAAAATGCATTTTGTGGAATAATGAATCATAAATGATGCTTGTCATTGATAGTTCATCAGCAGTGCAAACATGTGCAATAGTAACTAAACTCTTGTCTTTGGTATTTTGCTGATTTTCAGCTTTACAATTTCATTGTGTTACATGCCTTTGGATTGTGAAAGTATATTTGTCAAGACAGGGAGATAAGACAAACATTTAGCAGCATATGGGCCTCCATTTTCACTCTTACTTTAAGGTGCACTAATGTTAAAGACTAGACAAACATAAGAAACTTATCTACGTATAGATGTGAAAAAATTCAAGGTGGTCATTTAAGGCCTTTGAAGAGAGAAAAGCAGTCAGGAGATAGCTGATAAATAAGAAAATATAGACAATTGAAAGATTAAGCTTATATTGAAGAGAAAAGGAGAGATTGTAGAGTTTTTCCTTTTCTGGATTATTAACTTTTCCCTTATTTTTGTGCAAAACACATTATTACTTTTATTTTGTATTGTATTATACCTTATAATTTAAAAATTCACATTTGACACTTTTGTAGTGGGTTTAAATCTTTCTGTAAAAAATTAAGTGTAATAAATTTATACACATATATGTATAAATATGTGTATAATATAATATGTGTATAATATAATAATATGCTTAACTTTTTTCTTTGTTCATTCCAGTTTAGAAAAGTTTGTGAAACTGATCATTCATTTCTACTCTTTACAAATTTTAATTCTTTACTTCTGTGTTCCTGTTTCCTCATCTGTAAAATGGCTTTATAGAGGACACCTAAACTGTAGGGTTGTGAGAAATATTAATAAATGTTTCAATACACGTACACTGGATAGAATAGTACCTGGTCTCTAGAAAGTTCTGTATGTTTACAATTATTCCCTCCACCCTCATCCTTGAGGCTGGTTCTACATTTCATGATGCTGGGTCATGAAAAGCAAAGTGTGGGAGATACATCTTGTGCTTGATTGTCATCAATTGTGCATGTTGGAACCTATGCTGACAAGTCACATTCCTTCAAAATTTCTACTCCAGTAGCTACCACATCCTGCCTGCAAACCTTTTTAGCTTCACTTCGAGCTTAGCTATTAACATCCCTTTTTGGCACATTTAGTTCAGGAAAATCCTGTGTCAGACACACCTGTGTACTTAGTATGCAGATGACCCCCTCCCTTGCAATGCTCTGCTACACTGCTTTGTAAGAAGGGAACCCATAAAAGCTTGCAGCCTCCTCTCACTTCACCTGAGAATGAAGCACAAGTGATTCTTTCTAAGAATCTTCCAGATATACACAATTTTTATTCTGCGCTCCACCTCAGCACTCAGCTAGGCAGAGAAGACTGGTGGAGGACAAGGGATCTAGGAGGGACTCACTAGTGGCCAAGCTCTCCAGTTTCCCTGTCCACCTCCCTTCTTTATCTCTCATCCCTTGTATCCAGCCCCAGTAATCTTTACTTCCTGTGGGCCTTTTGGAATCAGAGTTGGGGGGCCTGGCTCCTCCATCATCAGGCATCTTGCAGATCCTGTAGTCTAGGACTTTTGTCCCCTCACACAAATATTTCCACTTATATAACAGAACCTACTACTCCACTCATTTTCCACTCCATTCCTTGCTTTTCTCTGTGGTAAACTTCCTCCTTTGGTGACCTAAATGACTAGTAAGGTCATTTGTTAATTTGATTGAGAGAAAAGTCAGTGAACAAAAAGAAAAAAACAATGATTTATATTTCAGATATCACTATGCTTTAGAAACTGTGTTCTGAAAAAGAAAACCAACTTCCCTCTTCGGTGTGTGTGTGTTCCTGTCTGTAATCTACAAGAGGGTAAGAATTAGTTTTCTATCAGAAACTGTTTCACAAGAATAGTAATTTCCTCATCATGCAATGCAGCCAGTGTTTCTCTGGTGACATTTCCTCTTCTCTCACCAGGATTAAACCTAAATAGTGGGTTTTATGTGCAACGTTGTTGGCTAGAATTAGTGTTAGTCACTAGTAACTAGTGTTAGTCACTTTACAGGTGTTTTCCTCCTTCAGGTCCTGCCCTACAGCTGTCCATCCTTCCTTCCTCCAGGGACATTGACCATGATGCAGACTGGGCTCTTATTCATGAATAAGCCTGATGACACCTCTTATGGGCTTTGCTTATAGATACGGGTATTTTTTGCTTTTTGTCTAAGCATCAGACCCTTTTGAAAGTGTAAGGAGACACAATAATTATGCCAGGACAATAGGTGTAAATTGGGATAATCTCTCTAAACCCACAAATGAAGTTTGCTGGCACTCAGGGTTTACAGATAATGTAACTTGTTTCCGAACTCAGAGTTTGAGCCATGCCCACTCACACAGTGAGTGGCCTCATCTCATAGTGTTTGCCTTATCTCTCACCTCTGCATGATGATTGTCTCATCAGTTATGAATTTTTAGAAACTATTGCCTGAGTTTAGGCTGCATATGTTCTGTGCCCCTCTCTAATCTGTTGATTCTTCCTGAGAGTTCTTCCTCCCTCCCTCCCTCTTTCTTTCCTTCCCTCCTTTCTTGTTTTGCGCCTTCATTCCTTTCCTTCTCTTTCCTTCTCTCTCTGGAGGTAACATTGATTTACAAGATTGTACGAATTTAGAGGAATAAGATCTCTTCCTTAAGGTGTTGTTTCCTCACTCACCACCAAAACACCCATAGTCCTCCACCACAGTCTATTGTGCTCTCTCCCTACTTTTCTCTCCCTCCATTTAGTAGCCTCATGTTTGCAGTCAGATTTCTAAGGTTTGTTTTTATCTGAGCCTTTGTTTTGTTTCTCTCTGTTCTACATACAAGTGACACCATCCAGTATTTATCTTTCTCCTTCTGATTTATTTCACAGCATAATTTCATCCATTTCCATACATGTTGTTGCAAATGGCAAGAATTTATCTTCTTTTTTAAGTAAGTAGTATTCCATTGTGTATCTATACCACATCTCCATAATCAACTCATTTGTCTTTGAGCTCTTAGGTTTTTCCCATAACTTGACTACTGTAAACTGCTGCAATGAACAAAGGAGAGCATATAACCCCTGGAATTAGTATTTTTGTATTCTTTTGGTAGATAGCTATGAATGGAATTGCTTGATAATTTTAATATTTTTAAATTATCCATATATATCCATTTTTAATATTTTGAGAAATCCTCATACCATTTTCCATTAGGACTGAAACAATCTAAATTCCCTGCTATAGATTCTTTTTAAGCATCTTCTTTTCAAGCATCTAAAAACAATTTGCTGTTTTCATTAAAGAAAAATGCTTACACCAAACTAAATGCTTAGCAGCTGTCTGAGAAAATTCTCTCTCTGGAACTAAGTAATTCTCTCTGCTTTACCATGGTGTCCAGATTCCTCTCCCAAAACATGATCTGTCTCCTAGCAGGTACCCCAGGCAACTGTCTGATGGTATCTCTGTGAGGTAATTGGGATCCTCTATCTTGTTGGACTTTTGTAGATAGCTTTTAAAAGAAATTGAGAACCCAAGGAATGGATTCTTCCACTCCTTCTTAGGTATCCTCTAGGAATGTAGAGAACTGAATCTCTTTAACAATTTATAGGGATCTATTGACTCTTCTCTTTTCTTATATAGATTGTCAAACATCCACATAGAAAATATTCAGTGATTTTCTCACACTCAGTCTCATCACCCTCCAGCCTATTTATCTGGAACTAGAATTGACTTTGGAGTCTGCCTCAACTGTAGCAATTCTATCCCATTTGTCACATCAAGATGATTTGGATGTGTCATGCATGTTTTAGTTACAGACAGGCTCTGCCTATACTGTGTACCACTGTTAGTCCACTCAGTTTTATTTGAAGTGTAACTTTATTTTTCTAAATTCAAGCTTAGTTTCAAATAGGAGTTCCACAAAATGTCTTCAACTCTTCTCTATTAATTTTAGGTAATCTCAGTTGACTTAAAATTTGTGTTTTAGTTGATGAACTTGTCATACATGCTCAGGAGCTCTCTCTGCCATCCTCCCTGTGTCAATGGAAGAAGCATTCCTACTCCTATATCAGCTCATCCATGCATTCTGGTTCCAAACCCTTCCACATTTTCAAGGACTTATGTCCTAAAATATATTCCCCTTTTCTTAGTTTCACCTGAAACCTTAAAGTTTAAACTTACATAGTTCAAAATTTCAGACTTTCTTAATTTAAAGCTCTATTTAGATTTCAAACTTTTTCAAGTTAAGTTATATATTGGGTCCCCCACCCTGGCCAGGGGCCAGGGGCAGGGGCAGGGGTCGAACTCTTACTGCAGTGGCTGCAGTTTGCTTCATAGTGCATTGCTTAACCCACTGCACCACCAGGAAGGCCCTCCATAGCAGGTTCTAAGGTAGACCTGTAAAGACCTCAGTACCTCTGCTGATACCACAACTGTTCTCATCACTCCCACTTTTTACTATTACAGATAGCAATCTCCATGAATGCTGAAGGAGGACTAAACACTGAATATTGAGTACTTAACAGCCCTGTGCTCATTTGCTCATTTAATACTTTGTCCTACAATCATTCTATAGCTACCACACAATTATCAGTAGTATACAAACATGCTATATCACCCAGCCAAAAAAAAAAAAGACAATTGTATGATTCTACATAACTTTTAAACACTCTCACTTTCTAAATATGTGAGTTCTTCTTTATGACAGCCCAAATGATAAGTCACTACTTACTGCATCCAATTTCTCTAGTTTCTCTTGAATTCACTCTCATTCAAGATGGATAAATCACTCTTATCAAAGGCATCAATGACTTTGCTGCTACTTGGTCTGAAGATCAACTCTGTTTTTATTTCTTTCAATTTCTTATCAATATTTGACAAAGTTAATCTGCTGCTCTTTGAAGTACTTCTTTTGGCTTCCCACCCATGACAACCACCCTTATTTTCTCCACATCTCTCTGGTCACTTTTCAGCTCCGTTGTCTGGATCCTTCATAATTCTTCCCACTGAAAAGAGGAAACTCTGCCATATTTAAAACTCTAGTCAATATTTGCTTCTAATGAATAATGGACATTTCAAACTTATCAATGCAAAAAAAATGCTAATTTTCTTCTGGTAGCTAGCTTTCCCTTCCCCTTAGTTTCTTTAGTATACTACATGGAATTTCAATTTAATCAGTTGCTCTAGTCATTGTGTTCTCTCTTGATACTTCCTTTTCTCTCATGTGTTACAGGAAACATCAGTATCAGATGCCCTCTGAATGCCAGAGTCATAGGAGAATGACAGAGGACTAGATAGTGTGATACCACCATGACCACCAGCTCCTTCCTTGCCCTGGCCCTGGCCCCTGACCATTTCCCCTGCTCCACTATCTTCAGATTTAGACGAAATCTCTTGTAGAAGGAGGAAAAATGAAACCTCAAGTTGATTTGGCCTTTAAAAATCATAATTTTTCCAAAAAATAACTGCATACATATTTGCTATTAGATCAAAATGGGAAGTTGAATTAGTAATCAAGTTCATTGACAGACAAAGACATGTATGTAAGCCTGGCATACCCACATCCTTTAGGTTTTTCTCCTCTTGTGTGACTTTTGGGCTTTCTTTATTGATTGATCAATCAAGGAGGGCACATGAATCCCAATGAGTTTGCAAGATGATCTATTAAGGTGCCAGAAGAAAATATGAATATTGCTATTCACATTTAATTTTATATAAAATGATATAAATTAGTCTTTGCTAAGATTTATATTGATATTGATCTTTTCCTCAGGCCTATGTCAGTCATTTGTCATGAAGTGGTCTGAGGAAAAAGTTCATGACAGACCATGGAAGTTTCATTTTTCATTCCATGTCAACTTATTGTATTGATTTGCTGTATTTTATGTGGACCCATGTAAGTGAATTCATAAATGATGTTATTTATTAATACTAAGCATAAAATGAGAGAAAAATTGGAAAACGTCTTTAAAATTGAATTGAAAATAATGTAAGTAATATATAACCTAACAACAAATAATGAGTGCAAATATGTGTTCTCCCAGTGCAAGATTTTGTCAGTCATATTTCAAAGTATATATTGGGAACATATAAATGGTTTTAGCAAAAAAAAAATGTTTTTAACAATTACAGAGGTCTATTTGAAATGTAGATTTATATCTGAGTTTTTTGTTTGTTTGCAGAAGTTAACTCTTAGCCCTACCTGGATATTTAGCCTTGAAATGGTAGCTAGCTGTAATGTGAAACCATTTACCATTAGCAAGATAATATATTAAAATATTATTATATTTTCTTCATCTCAATCTATTCAATTTATGTTTTATGTCTTACAATACTCAACATGATGTTAACACATCAATATAAATGTATAAGTTATGAACATATGCAGTAAGAATCTTTACTGATAGAGCACAAACAAAAGATATTGAGACTCTTGCTCAGTAGGACAGCAATTAGCAGCTCTGCTTCTAAATATTGTAGCAAAAAATGGTAGAGCTACATAGAACTTTAAGAAGTTATTAAAAGAAACAAGGTCTCTGGGAACCAACATCTTTTTTGTCAAGTTTTTCCTTCTGTAAAGTTATAAAGCAGGGCCACTGGCATTGAGTGAATGAGAGTCTCAGTACCTCCTATTCATTAATTTAGTCAAATATATTTATTAATTATACCCTATCTACAGGGTGTGGCAGGACAGAATCCTGTGGTTCCTCCTCAGAGTTTCCCTATCAGGTAACAAGAATTCTTGGCAACAGTTCAAAATTGTATTTGACTACTGTCTTTCCCCACTGGGTGTGTGCCAGTTATGCAAATCAGATTGCAGGAAGAGGTTAGTAATTGCTCAAGCTAAAAATATAGACATGCAAACTAATTCTAGTTAATTTCTGGGTTAAAAATTGATTTCCAATAAATGACCACTTTTCTTCCACCTATTTCTCCTCCTCTTTTTTTTCTTCTTTTGATGCAATAAATGTTTCAGATTGTCAGAAGCATCCACTGTTAATCAGGGTTAAGCAGAGGACACAGAACATCACAATAGCTAACATCTACTGAGAACTTGCTGTGACACTACACTCTGAGCATTTTGCATTAATTTATTTAATCCTTAGACAACAAAAAAAAATCTTTACACAACCATTTAGCTATGAAAATATGTCCACTTTAAAGAGAAAGTGAAACACAGAGAAATCAGCTGATTTTGTTAATTTTATATATGGCAAGGAGTAGAGACAGGAATTATCCACTGGTTGTCTGGCCAAAGAGCATGCATTTTGCATCACTATGCTGTACACCACTGATGGTTCATTTGACAAATGTTAATTTTTGTTTCTCTCTTTTAACTTTTTTACATACAATTTACATGCCATGCATGTACCAATTTAAATTGTACAATTTTATGGTTTAACAAAAGGACACACCTAAATATCCAATAACAATAAAAATGAAGAATATTTACATCAGTCTGAAATGCTCCCTCATGTCTCATTGTGAGAAATAATAATTAACCCTTTCATCATTATATATTTTCTCTCCTTATTCCCAGTAAGGTGACTTGTTCTGATTTGTTTTGTTTCATAATACAATCATGTCAGCTTTCTTAAAGTTAGCATTTACATAATATCTTTCCATCATTTTTCTTTTTACATATGTGACTTATATTTACAATAAAATTTCTCATAAACACTATATACTTAGGATTTTAAAAAAAAATTGTCCTCTTACTCTTTTGTTTGCTATTTGCCCAATGTTAATCTACTCTGCTTCTTGTCTCTTCTACTCTTGCCTTCTATTTGGGTTAATTGAATTTTTAATATTTCATTTTATAGACACTTGTGGCTTATTAGTGATACTTCTTTGTATTTCATTTTTGACTACACAAATATGGCTGAGGAGTAATTTACAAGAATTATTAAATTGGCTAGTTGAATAACTAGTTTTTAAAGATTGGCTCTAACCAGTTGTCTGTAATCATAACTCAGGTTTACTTTGGCATTTCATGTACAGTGTAAATAACAGAGACCTTCAAGGATTATAATTTAAAAAACCTTCTAAAGTCTTGATTTAGAAATGATAATAACCCATAACCAGAAGACTAGAAACTTCATTAAGATGATAATATATAGGCATACTTATCAGCATCATATTTTTACATAAGTCACAAGATCTTCCTACTCCTGCATTTAATAAATAGGTAATACATTTTGAGTATTTTTACTCAAAAGTCCTTTTATTTTGAGTAAGTACTTTTACTTTGGAGGGGGAAAAAATCCCTAAGAAAATAAGTCTTAATTTCCTCCTAAACATTAACATGATAGGAATAAGGAATAAACATTAACATCCTTCTTTGGGAATTATATAGGTTACCAAAAAAAAAAAAAGAAAGTTTGGATAACAACCTAGGAAAAATGATTTATACAATAGTTTAAATTCTTCCTTTTTTTGAAGTTCTCTAATTCTTGTGTTCACACTCTAAATTTGCTCATATCTTTAATATTTGTTGAACATTAAAAATTTTATATTGTGCTAGGCAATAGGAATGGGGCAGAATAATGTATAAAAATTACAGGTGTTAAAGTAGATGCTTCAGGGTTCTTGTGCTCTTAAAAAGTATTTAAAATTATGATATGTGCAAAAAGACAAAACCATGGGGTGACTTAACCAGGGTTTTGCTCCAGTCTTCTTTGAGGAAATAATAGGTGAACTAAACTCTAAAAGACAAGTAAAAATTACAAATGATACAGGAGAGCAAGATATCCATGGTACAGTTGAGGCATGTAAATGGCCCAAGGAGGAAACTCTTTCATAATGAATCTGGAACAAAGAAAGTTCTCTCCCATATTGTGTCAGGTTTTGGGGTAGGTAAAGGATTCTTTCTTTTTTTAAAAAGATTTATTTATTTATGCATACAGTAGCTGGGGTACAGGCCAGAGTCAAGGGAGATGGGAGGATTCACCAGAGACAGAGAGGGGAGCAAAACAGGCAGACTGACTGAAACACACTGCTGAGGGGAGCAGCAGGAGAGGTCTGCTGCACCATGTGGGTGCCCTCCCTGGTCGGTGGCAGGAACAAGAACTCAGTGGCTGTGGTTTGCCTCATAGTGCGTTGCTTAACCCACTGTGCCACCAGGTAGGCCCCAATTTTCTTTACAATTTACTATCAGGAAAAAAATGAAGAATAGAATACTTAGATAATGGGAGGTAAAAGGAGAAGAAAAGCAGAAAATGGGAAAGAATGAGAAGGCCATAGAAAAGAAGGCCATAGAAAAGGCCAGGAAAATAAATGACATCTTTTGAAGACTGTTTATCTCAGTGATTTCAGAGAAAGCAGTGGAGTAAAGATCTGCCCTTTCTCCTTGTTATGAGCAGGCAGGAGATCACCAGAACATGGAAGGGTTAAGTAAGGAGGAAGCTGCAGTATTATACCACAGAAAGTTTAAAAATCCGTAAGTCACATCATCCTAAGTGGGGACAAGCAGATGCGGATTTCTATTTTAAAAGGCCTCCCAGGATGTGGAGAAAAAGGAACTCTACTACACTGCTGGTGGGATTGCAAATTAATCCAACCACTATGGAAGGCTGCATGGAGGTTCCTCGGTCTACTAGGGATGGAACTACCATATGATCCGGCAATCCCGCTCCTAGGGATCTACCCAAAGGACACAAAAACACCAATCCAAAAGAGTACCTGTACCCCCATGTTTATTGCAGCACTATTTATAATTAGTAAGAGCTGGAAACAACCCAAACGCCCAAAAGTAGATATCTGGATCAAGAAGAGGTAGTACATATACACAATGGAATACTATTCAGCAATCAAAAATGATAAACTAGGGCCATTTATAGAAACATGGATGGAGCTAGAAGGAATTATACTCAGTGAAACAAGTCAGAAGGCAAGAGAAAAATATCAGATGGCTTCACTTTTAGGAGGAATGTGAAAGAACAACCACAACAAAAAATAAAAAAGAAGAAAACAAACAAACAAACAAACAAAAAACCAAGAGGAAGCTCAAGGAAATGGGCAATTACAACCAAAAACAAACAAACAAATTCAACAAGACCAAAAGGTTAAAGATAGAGCAAAGGGAACATGGGGGTCAGGGGAAGCAGAGGGAAGGGAGGGCATAAAGAGCACAGGGGTCTGAGGTGATGGTGCATGGGTGAAATGGTGGTGGGAACTCCCTGGGGACTACAAATATTGTCAAATACAATTAAATAAATCTAATAAAAAAGTTCATCTATCCAAAGTAAAACAAAACAAAAAAACACTGATAGTAAAAATTTTACTAAAATAAGTTTGCAAAAAAGTGTCTATATAAAAAGTTTAGAAAAAGAAATACTCTGTACACTAATGTCTGTGGCTGGGGACTATGGTGGTGGGCACACTGTGGCCACAATGCTTGAAGGGGGACTTCAATAATGCAAAGAGTGATGACAACCAATATTAATAAAATACATCAAGAAAAACTTTAAAAAAAAAAAAAGTCTGCCCAGGCTCCAGGGCACCAAAAAACTGCAGATCAGCAAGGGCTACAGGAAGAACAGGTAAGAGGCTATCGACACAGCACTAGTAAAGGACAGTGGCTGCCTGAATTAAAAGGGAGGTTGTGCAGATGGGGTAGGGAGATGACAAATTAGAGGAGTATTCAAGATGGAAAATGATAACCCTTGACACTGACATTGATATTTTACAGTAATGTGTTAGAAATGATTCCAAGTGTTTTGATGTGTGTCATTGGGCAGATAATGTTGCCATTTACAAAACAGTGAAAACTGGAAGAAGACCTGGTATGGGAAAAGGTTGAGCTTATTTTAAATGGGCAGTTTTGAAGTGCCTTTGAGACATTCTAGTAGAATCTGGAATAGGCAGTTGGAATAAGATGTTATCTGAGGTTTCTTTCTTGGATTTGGTGTGGGACAGGAGCTGAAATACAGTGGGCTGAAGTTTAAATAGGAGGTGAAAGAAGAACAGCAATTGACAAGCCAGATTTCCCTGCTCTGTCCCTAGGAAAAGGCCGAAACTTGCTTTTTTTCACTGGTGTTAAAGTGGGAAGAAAATGGGTGAAGGAGATGTTTAGAGTCCTCCTTTAAGTGTTCTACTACAATCCTTGATGTGCTTTGTCAGACTTGGGGAACCATGAGCCAGGACAAACTGAAACCTAAGTTCTTATGATTCCCACTGTTCCTTGAATCACTGCCCTCTGCCATTTGCTTCTTCCAAATTTATACGGGTTGCATTTATGTAGACATAGTCTCAGGAAATCAAAATGTCCTATAATGCAGGTCATTTAAAAATCTTAATCAATGATCTTCTGTCCAGCTTTTCCACATGGATTCTATAATCTGTTGAAAGAAGGGGAAAAAGAACCCTTTCTTTACTTGTGTACCTCATTAGTGAATTCTAACCATACCCTTCCTCAGAAACCTTTTCCATCTCAGTCTGGTTCTCACATCCTTAGAAGGGACAATGGAGCTTTAAATTCCCTCAGTTTGTTTGGGAAGGGGCCAGAGTGAGTTCGTGTCCCATTGATACTCAGCTCCAGTAAGCTCCAACAGCACAATCCAGGGAAGGCATTTACACCACCCCCTCCTCTTTCCGAGTTTGGCACATTCTAGCCTGTGTTTTGCTCTCCCTGTAAATATGAGAGGAAATCAAAGACACCATTCAGCCTCCTTTGTCTGAAAAGTCTGGCATTTCAGTGGCTTTCCTTAAGGGGGGGTCCTCATTTGTAACCCACTTTGCCATTAACGGAAATCAATCTGAATGTCCTATTGTCTATCTTTTTTCTTTCCTCACAGTCTGAAACTGCCTTTGCCAAGTTTTTAGGCTGAACCTGAAAGACACTCTCTCATTTCCCGTTCTCTGCTTCAAGCCCCACTGAACCCTCGAAGAGCTTTCTCAGGCAGAAGGGCTGCCTGAGAGGACTAGGAGGAGCTGGACCTACTCCGCTAACCCAGTGGCCTGAGCCAATCGCAAAGAGGATTGGAATCTCACTCCAGCAACATCCTCCCTCCCCCTTGCCATCCTTTCCTGCAAAAACCTTCTGAAAAGAGGAATACTGGAGGGGTGTGTTTGCAATTCAAATCCTTGGCTTTCTGCCAGCTTCTTTTCCAAATAAGAAGACAGGAGCTGCTGTGAGGTACAGAGTCTTCTGGATTGTAGTGGCAATAAGATCTCAAGATCTTTGCTCCTGTCTCCTTAATCTATTTTTGAAGCTTAACAGGAAAGGGCAAGGATGGTGGAGGCTTTCTGTGCTACCTGGAAGCTGACAGACAGTCAGAACTTTGATGAGTACATGAAGGCGCTCGGTAGGTTAACGTAAAATGTGCTGTTATCTTCTTCATCTGCAGCTTCAGATACTGGCAGATTCCTCCCCCCCCCCCCACCTCCGGGCCCATCAGATTAGTAAGAGACAAAGACAGATCACACTGTCATAATGGGATGCTAGGCTACGCCTTTCCCATGGAATGGGTTTTTAATGAGGCACATGTCTGCTTTTCTTGCCTAGGGCTAAATAACAGTGTGTTTGGTATGTAGAGGATGTGAAATTCTGTTTTATTTTTCATTTCTCTTCAGTATTCATTAATATTCCAGCATCCAAATAAGCATCCATTTATTAGTATTAGCTGTGTAGTCGTATTGCATGATGAATAGGCTAAACATTCTCCATGAAACTTAGATATTAGGATGTGGATTTCAGACTAGGAAAGCAGATTCTTGCTTTCTGAACTATTTTGGAATGAAGCTCACTGTATTGCTTCCTTTTGCTATACTAGGTGTAGGTTTTGCTACTAGGCAGGTGGGAAATGTGACTAAACCAACAGTGATCATCAGTCAGGAGGGGGACAAAGTGGTGATCAGGACTCAAAGCACATTTAAAAACACAGAGATTAGTTTCCATCTGGGAGAAGAGTTTGATGAAACAACTGCAGATGACAGAAATTGTAAGGTAAGAAACCTCTTCTCTCTCTCAATGATGGGAAGTAGAAGTGCTCTTAGTATTTCAATTCAGAGAGAACACCATGGTTAATTTTGCATTCTTCAGTGTGCGTATGTCATGTTCTGAACAATGGGTCTTGTTATAACTCAAAACTCAAATTCACTTTTCTCTTACCATATGTTTTCACAGTATGTATCAAGCTCTGCATTTCAGAAAGTACTTAATAGTGTTTTTTTAAAGGAAAGATTGCATTTTGTTTATTTCTCCACCTCAGATGGGCAGATTAGATAGCAGCTTGCCTCATTCTAAGGCTTTGTTTAAAAAAGGATAACCAGTCAGGAAGCACTTGTTAGGGTTTTTATTTCTTATTTATGAAATGTTTGCAACTAAATGTATACACTCCAAATTATGAACTATTAGAGTTTACAGTCACTTTAGAAGCAACAAAGGGTATGCTACTAACATGAAAACGAGTTGGTCACAATTTATTCAATGACATAACTTTCAAAAATGTAATCACTTGACTTCCATGTCAGAAATTTGATCTTACCAATTGCTGTGTTCTCTATTTTGTTGTTGGTCTCAGTCTGTTGTTAGCCTGGATGGAGACAAACTTATTCATGTACAGAAATGGGATGGCAAAGAAACAAATTTTGTAAGAGAAATTCAGGATGGCAAAATGGTAATGGTAAGTAGTGATAATTCTCCCTGCTTTCTATAGTACTCATTTCCTATTTTCTTCCCTTCTTCCTTCCTCCTACCTCTTCCTCTTCTGCTCTACTCCTTCCCTCTTACCTCTTCTCTCTCTCCTTACCTCTCCTCCTGTCTTTCCTTAATAACTTATTCACTCACACTCACACATGGTTCTTTAACCATGTGTAAAATAAGAAAAATGAAAAGATCCTCGCTAATTCTTTCCTCAGGTCTGCTTCTCTATAGAAAAAGAAAATTTCTACTTGATGTAGTTTTAAAAGTTGCCATTGCTATAGATAAAATTGTTGTAAAAAAAAAAAGAATTTTTAAAGGATTGCTGTATCTAGTTCGCCTAAAATAAAGCCAATAATAATGAACATGTATAAATATGACTGATTAGTGTAAAACTATCAATCTTACTGGATCTTAGAAAAATTACATTGCCTATAATAAAAGATATATTTAAGCATTTCATATTTTAATTTATAAAGATCATACAAGTTCAGTGCATGTAATTTTGAAAATAGTAGGAAAGTACAACAAAAATATAAAATCTGGGCCTCCCCTGGTGGCGCAGTGGGTTAAGCAACGCACTACGAAGCAAATCGCAGCCACTGCAGCATGAGTTCGATCCCTGCTGCCGGCCAGG
>JAGFMF010011861.1:14400940-14430569 GCA_019455555.1 Galemys pyrenaicus | reverse complement strand
GCTCCCCGCTCTCTGTGGTGAATCCTCTCACCCCCTACACCTCTGGCCTGTACCCCAGTGCTTGTATGCATAAATAAATAAATCTTTAAAAAAAAAAACAAAAAAAAAAACAAAAAATATAAAATCCTTTCTAACTTCTCAGAGAAAATCATTTTGAAGTTACTTCCTTCTAATCTTTCTTTTATTTAATAAAATACCTTTAAACATGCCTTTTCAATACAGGGTAGTGATGTGCAAATGATAAAAGAGAAAATATAAAAAAAATTCTCTGATGATGGAGTAGCATCATAAACTTGGGGGAAAAAATCAGCCCTTAAATCTAGCCTCATAAACACATTTTTTTGTGAACTGAGAAAAATGATATTTTGCTGGCATTTACTTAGTTCATGTCACTTTAATTTTCGGAATGGGAATATGGCTTTATATATGCCTTCTAAGATAATAAGATAAAAGGATTTTGTTTCCTTATTAAATAAAGTAGACTGTTACTTCTTTAACTCTTAACAACTGAAATCAGAGCTGTTCCAGATTGAGATGGGCTTGCATGTTCATACTTCTTTTCATGGGTACAAGTGAAAGACAGGGAGCAGAGAAACTGTTTTTTTAATCTTGAAAGATATTTTCCATGTTATCCTGCAGTGATCACTTCTAAGAGAGTCAATCTGAAGTTCTCCTTTATCCTTTTTTTTTTCCTGGAAACAGAAAACAGGATAGCTCAACTTTGGCATGTAAGACTGTGTTCGGGCAAGGTTGAGATCAAAACAAATTAAGACAATCGATGACAAAGGCACACTTTTCAATACATGCAAATTATGAAGAGTAAAAAAAAAATTATACAGTGGCTTTGCAGCAATACTTCAAGATGGATCTGATAGAAGAGGCCATGTTCCATGTTATATCCCCTTCATCACAGAGGCTCACACAGCCTAATACTTGACAGCCAAAGCAATGACAACATTTGTACATTGACTTTTTCTTGATGATTTTGGAACAAATCATTCCAAATTTCATTTACCCAAATGATTTGTATTTTCTAAAAATTGTTCAACATTTATTTAGGTCATGAGTTAAAAGCTGTTATGAAAAAAGTTACAAATTCACTTTCAATGCAAATCGCTAATTTACTCCAATTACTCTGATGATTTGAATTAAAAGGAATTAGTTTGACCTGAATCTAGACAATTAGTCTCAGTTTTTGCTTCACTTTCCTTTTAGAGACATTAATTATGTAGAGATGTTAATCACTTAACAAATATAAAACAACTTTTCATTTTACGAAATGAAGAGCTCATACAGAATTTAATGTTTGTAAATGCCCTTTTTTTGGGCAAAATCCTACATACACTATAATCTTTAAAAATTTTAGTTACTAATGTTTTCTAATGTGAAAAGACTTGATTATCTTTTGACTCTTTCAGACTCTTACCTTTGGTGATGTGGTTGCAGTTCGCCACTATGAGAAGGCATAGAAAAGTTCCTGACTCAGGGCTGGAGAAGTTCTACAGTTTTCCTGTTTACCCTGTCCTCAGTGCTGTGCCGCTGTTACAGCATGGCAACTGCTCACTAATTAGAGGGTTATCCATGGTGTGAGGGTGGAAAAGGGTGATTTAAAAACTTGTTTTAAACTTGTTACTCCTAGTTACTAGCCCAATTTTGATCTGCAAGTTTATCATGTTTCATAATTCACATTAAATCCTATACCTCTGAGTCACAGTGTTGTAAACCACTGTTACTTCAATAAAAAATTAAAATAATAAAAAAAGAAAAAATTTGCAGCCACATTATTTCATAAAAAAATGAGTACATTTTATAATATCTACTGGAATGCAAATCAAATTGGAATAAAAATCTTATGCCTATGAGAAATGTTGTTGCTCTTTTGCTTACCAGTAATTGGTTGGTTATTATGTATTAGAGAGTTTTAAATAAAACAGGCTTTCATAGTGTATAAAGTAGGATTCCAAAAGTTTGTTTAAAATGCTAATTAAAAGAAGCAGAATTCCTGCACTATGTTCAATGTCAGGTTTTTAAATTATTTTTTAATTAAACTTTTATTTTTTTACATCATTATTCATTTTTGTACAGTATTCCTCAATCGCCATAAATCTTCCAACACCACCACATCATCCATGAACCATCACCATAGACCCTTGTAAAATGCCAGTTTTGTTTTAGACTTCCATAGAGAATACTATGATTAAATTCATTTGGCCAGGATCCAAAGAAGATTTGTACTGGGTTGGGCTTCAAAAAAGATTTCTTACTATTAGTGATCTAAAGAAGCAAAATGATATGCATGAAAATGACTTATTAAAGGATAGACATAATAAAAATATCATATCAAAATATCACATAATTCCAGGTTTTCTTGAAAGGTCAGTAGGAACAGGGGGTGGAAATTTTACCCTGGGTTATAAACCTGTGCTCTAGGCAAGTTTGTAGAGCTGAACAAAGTAAGAGAGCAACAATGAGCAGTGTACAGAGCAGCATACTCCTTTGTGTTTATGTGTATATGTGAGTTGTTGGAACTGATTTGACGAAATGAAAGCAAACATCTGTAACTGGGTCACAGGGTTTGCATTTGTTAAGTGCAAACAAATATGATTTTGCATTGCATCATTTACAAAGTGCTTTTTATACATTTTTTAATGCTATAATCAATGTAAGGTAGAAATTATTTTTGCTTTATTAATGAGGATATGTAAGATTAGATTTGCATATCCAACTTCTCATGATATCTATAACTGCTATCCTTTATCTTCTCTCAAAAATTAATATTTCAGCTAACTTATGAAACAGAAATGCAAAATTTTATTTTTCTTGATAATTCCTTAGGAAATATTTCTACCACTAGCCCTCTGAAACAATGGGGGTGGGAGTAAACATTCTTCAGGTAAAATATGCAATATTCATTTATAATCAAAACCAAGACTTCAGTAAGTTTCTTTAAATTAATTTAAGGTTCAATGAAACTACAGATGTAATTATGAGAAAACTTCCTGTAACTTACACAGTTCAGCATAATCATACTGTACTATTGTCTGACTGTACTACTTAATTTTATGATGAAGAGTAGAAAACTCTAAAGTTTTAGTATTGAACATTTGAATGTGCTATCATTACTGAATGCCAAGAAATATTTGATCAAGATTACCATTTCTACAACTACAGTCTGCTTTGTCTCTCAAAGCATGAGACAAAAGATGAAAAGCTTGCTTCACCTGCTCTGACAGTCTTCTCTCTATATCTATTGGATTGCATTCACTTGTGATTTTAGCATATATTCTAGTATAAGCAGGGATTCGTGTCACTTGTAGATGGACTGTAGAGAAAACAAAGGGTCAGATAAAACTAAATAACTAACCTTGAAAACTGACTATAGAAATGAGGAAACCAGAGGGGGAAGGAGCGAGAACAAATTGGGGAGAGTGCACAATGGTCTATGGTGGCAGACTATGGGTGCTTTGCGGATGGGGGTAAAATGTTGTAATAACACCTGAAGGGGGGGATACTATATTCCTCAAGTACAAACAAGGATGTGAACCAAAATTATCTCAATTAAAATAAAAAAAAAAAAGCAAAACAGGTGGGAATTCAACTTCAGATCATTTTAAGATTCTATTGGCATTAATTTCTACAGCTATCTCACTGAGAAAGAATGGAAATGGTTGTTTTGTTTTGTTTTTGGTGTCCTAAATGGGAAAGTTACATTGGGCTAAAAATTAGATCAAGGGTTGAGTGGTGGATCAAACACGTTTTTCTAGGAAAATGTTAACATATTTTTGTTTCCTAAATGTTTATAGGCTAGTTGTAAATCTTTTTTCTTCAAGTCATATTCTATCTCAAAAAGTAATATATCAATGTATCAACTCCACTTCCCCTCTCTCCCCATTATTAACATAGTTAACAGAAAAAATCCCCAAATCCAGAGGCAATTTGACCAGCAGGCCCCCAGTCAAATTTCTGCTGGGAATGTTCAGAACATTTCTGAAATTCCAGTATTCAAAGATATAAACTATGCTGACGCCCATTTTGTGAAATCCAATGATGACTCCCTGACAATTACAAAGGAGCCATTGCTGCCCTGTCACAGGTCTTCTCTCATACTGAGGTTTATAATTGCACAACAAAATACACCTGGAAAATAGGGACCTACAGGGACCTGCCCATGGTTGCAGTGTATATACCCTGACATGTTGGAGCACTATAGCTTTGGACTTTAGACCTTGGGTTTAAAGAAAACAAAGGATGGAAGAACATAGAATGGGGGACAGGGACGATGTTTTACCCATTGCTTTTAAAATATTGTCCTTTTAGGACTTCAAGCATTTCTTAGGTTTGAAAATGTATGCCTTATTTATGCATACTTACCGAAGAATTATTTCACCACCAATTACATACTGGTTTATTGAAAATTGAAAAAGAGTGAAAATTGCTATTTTTACATTTTTAAATCTTTTCTCTGTCTTCAAAATACTTGGAGTAGAACCAAGTATTTATTATTTTGTCTTAAAAGTTGTGCCATCTCATCCATTCACCATCCCTTCCCACCCCCTTTTACTCCATAGTTTTTAGGTTGTGCACTGAGAAACTCCAAGGACCATTTTGTCAATGATTGGAAGTCACTTTTGTTTTCAAAAAGGCTTTTGAATCATCCTAAAGGTGAGGCAAGCTTGAACCGCCCTGGCAGGACATGAAACAGAAAATGAAGGCGTCATTCCCATTTCAAAGCCTCTTTCATGACACACTTCCCATTAAATTACACAGAACACAAAATGAGGTTTTCTCTGATGGGAAGCAAATATACTTCACATCCTTTACAAGGTTAATAATTCTGGAGGATACTTTCTTCTCTAAAGGAATTCAACACACTTCAAAATTTAAACGTATGTCTTTCTCATAAAGAGGTCAGCATCCTCCTAAAAGGTGGAAGGAACACCGAATCCAAGGCCGTTAGAGTATCTTGTCTTCTTTGTCAGACTTACTTTTAAAAGTTTCGTGGAAAGTAAGTCGACCAGTTCCATTCATGATTTTCAAACATCGCTGTAATGAATAGAGAACAGTTTTGAGACAATGTTCTAACTCAGTTGTAAAACACATAAAAAAAAAAACCTCAAAAAAACAAAACCTACTGTCCTTGAGCACTGTGATTCTCAAACATCAGCATCACTTTAGCAGCACCTGCAGGGCTTGGGGAGACAAATTACTGAGCTCCACCACCATAGCTGGTGATTCAGTATTTCTGAAGTGGGGCTTGGGAATTCTTTTTTTAATCACCAAATGCTTTTTCAAAAGAAAATCCTGCCATCTTTTTTTCACTATTTTTTAATAAAAATTACAAACAGAAAAGTTGAAAGAATTTTCAGTGAACACTTGTATAGCTATCATCTATTCTCTACAATTAACCTTTTATTACCTTCGTATTACTGAACATCGATTCATCTTTCCATCACTCTATCTGTCCTTTTTTTTTAAGGAATATTCATTCCCCGCCCTCCTCAACTGAGATAACATTGATTTACAACACTGTATATAATTTAGAGGAACAGGTTCCCATCTGGGCTCTAAGGCACCACCTCTCAAGCCTCCAGACTCCATTACTCTAGATCCTGGGCTCCCTTTCCCCTTTGCTTCAATCTTCCTCCTCCTTCCCTCTCTAGAAGCCTCAATTCCGCAGTTATATTCCTAGCGTGGTTCCCCCCCCCAATAAATTTATTTATTTTTATTTATTTTCCTTTATTTATACATATTTGACATCCTTTGTAATCCCCATGTATTCCCCATCACCATATCACCAGTGCACCATCACCTCAGTCCCCTGTGCTCCCATCTGTCCTCAACCTTCCTCCGCCCCCCTCCCCTTGTTTTGGTTTTTATTCTTTTTTGTTTGTTTCCTCTAGGAATGGTCGCTTCTAAATAGATTTCCCAGTATGAAACCGTTGCTTTCATTTGAGATCCATTGTGCCACTCAAAAATTCTGCTGACCTAGACCAGCCTGGAGGACTCCTGGAGGTTGTATCACTTCTGCCCAAAGGCCCCATCCCTTTAGGGCCGGGTGGTATTTACGGTCAGGTAGTATTAAGGAAGCCGATCGGTGTGGGTTCGGCCTGAGCCTATATTCCTCCCCGGACCAATCATCAACCAAGGCAGATAATTGCCAGACAACTGCTGACGGCCTGGCTAAGCTACTTGCTTCAGAGTCCGCTTTCGCATGTGACCGCTGGGAGTCCACACCCGCAGCCGCCTCGTGCCGCCTCCCCACCCCCGGCCCGTCGGTCCAGTAGTCGCCGCGGGACAGCCGGAGTTTCCCAGGCCCGTGGCCGCGGCCCGCGATGGTGCGGTTGAGCGCGCTCGTCTGCTGCCTGCTGATTTGTTGGCACTGCCGCCCCGGCCTCGGGGTGCCCCTGGCGCCCCTGGGCTTCCAGAATCCAGCTTCGGCAGTGGGTGAGTCCTCAGCCGTACTTCGACCCCGGCAAGCGCGGGACGGCAGCGCCTGCGCAGTCAGGGAGAGTGCGCGGCCGCCGCCTGGCGCTGCCCCTCCCCCGCCCCCCACCGCGCCGACCCCTGCTGCTGGGAAACGCGCGGGCGGCGGAGGGCGGGGAAGCGGCGAGGAGGTCCGGGCAGAGCCTGGAGACTGACGTATGCCGCTGCAAGGGACACGCGGCCTTTTCTTCCCTGGGAGCAGTGGAGTTGGCAGGTCGTCTCCCAGCTGTCATTGACATGTCCTGACTGGAGACGTTGCTCTGACTTTGCTCTGGAGTTTGTGCTCCTCCTCAGGTATCTTCTGTCCTGCTCATGGAGTTTGGTGGCCTTTTCTTCCAGCTCCCCCAGCACAGTAGTTGGTCCCAGTCTCCACGCTGCACACCCTCCAGTCTGCCTGGGAGCCCCGGGTCTTCCTTTCACTTTGCCTGGATGCATCTGGGCTCTGCCCCATGGGACCAGGTTTTTCATTTTCAATACTTAACCCCGTGCTAGTGAGATTCTCAAAGTGTGGTGCAGGACGGCAGAATCAGCAACATCGAAACTTGTGGAAATGCAACTTTTCATTCCTATCCCAGACCTACCGAAGACCTGTTTAACAAACTTTCCGCATGATTCTGATAGATTCTAGAATTTGAGAACCATAGCCCTTGTAACTGTTGGATGACACAGATGCTTATGATGCCCTGTGAGTCTTCAATTTCAAAGATCCAGATTTCCCTACCACCTGACTCCTTTTTAAAAATAATTTTTATGTTATTTAGAGAGGGGAGTTAGGTGGAGCTCTGCTTTGCATTTTAGACATAAAACTCGGTGACCCAATGCTTATTGCTAAAACTTCCTCTCTGCTGCTTAGGTTTGCTCTATTATAGGCTTCTGAAATGCTCTGGAAGAAATACCTCTGCTTTGTCAGGGAGCCAAGTGCTCATGACTCAGCACTATCAGGCAGTTGAAAGCAAAAACTGTAAATTTAGTTTTCCAACTGTCAGTCATAACAAGGAATTGTGCATGCCAGTTTCTACTCTTATTAAAACTAGATTTGTGTTTCTTTAATGATGTGACTGTTTAAGATTTTGGGATAAAATGTCAAAATCCTCTGTTGTAGGAGACTACCCAGTGGCAGAATAAGTGAACTTTTGGTTTTAGGGATCTGATTGCTGAAGGCCTCAGTGACAACTTTCTGGTGTCTGATAAATCTCACTTCCCACCTCCCTGTGTGAAGCTGGGCCTGTCAGCTGTAGGGAAGAGAACTGGAGCCGGTTAAGGGAGATTGGTCACTAGGGTTCAAAGACCCAACTGAACTGTTTTCTCAGCAATTTCCTATTGGATATATCTCACTTTTGTCCGTTCCCACATTCCAGCCCCAAATTTGGCTTATAGCATCTTACTCCCCGACTGTGTGTGGGTGGTGGTAGGAAAGGAAAATTTGCAGCCAAAGCTTCTATTCTGTCAAGTCCTGGTGGGCAGAGGACAACAACCCAGGGAAACTTCATGTAGGTGTGTTTGGTCACAGCTCTTTAATAGGTCAGGACCTACTGAGTATTCGATAGTAACTGACATTATAAACAAATAAACAAAAACACCTGTTAAATTACAATACATTACAAAGTTTTTAGATGAATTACAGGACCTTTCTCAATTCAAGTTTGAATACTAGATATTTTGGCAGCATACATGTAGTCACATACTTTTGTGGAAATCTTTTCAAAGATTATCTGTGGAACAAGAAAGTAGTTGTGTAATGAAAAGAACTCTGGATTGGAAACCGAGAATGTGGATTAGAGGGTGAGCTCTGGCACAGGCCAGATTTATGGCTTTGGAACATACACCACAGTGCATTTTGTATACAGTTTCATTAAAGATGGGAGGTAAGGCTTCCAGTGATTAATCATTAGAACCTGTCAGGTTTCTGTTCCTGGCTTCTATTTAAAGATACCCTTTCCTGCATCTAATAATTACCTCTTTATGTGTCTGGCAATGCACTGTGGTGGAAAGGGCACCGGACTGAATGTCTGGAGAGACAGGTTCCAGTTCAGCTTTCTTTATTGAGTCACCATGTGATCTTAAGGAAATGCTGAAATCTGTTTGTGTCTCATTAAAGAATGTTTGTTGAGGGCCTGTTGTTCTAAATGCTGGGGATATATAAATCTAGGTACAAGGTTACATCAGAGGGTTGTGTCCTTAAAGTGTTTCTAGTTGTTTCACAAAAATTTAATATATTTTTTAATCTTACATGCCTTTATCATCACATCTCAGGTAGATGTTAGTGTTATATAGCTTGCTTGGAGCAAGTGAGACTGGATACTTGAATGTGAACACACACAGGCAGTGAGTACGGTGGCTAAGAGCAACATGGACTCTGGAGGAATCAGATTTCCTGAATCCTTATTTTGAGTCTTTTGAATATTACATGTGTGGCTTAGACTTAACCTCTATGTGCTGCAGTTCCTTTATGTAAAAATGGGAAATAATGATGAGTCAAACACATAAAGCATAAAAATAAAATTAAACTTATGGTAAGTACTTGATCATTTTAAAATAATACTTGGAAATAGGAAGTTCAATCAAATTCAAACTTGGGGTTACAAAGTAACCATACAGCTCTCACAGGGCTTAGCAGATGTCCTCATACCTTCTAAGAGGTTTACTTCTGCTAAGTCAATGAACTCTTGATAGTAAGCACTGTTATAATCCAATTTTACAATGAAACAAGCCAAGACTACACAAGTAGATTAGTAAATGAAATGTGAACTCTAAGACAATTTAATTCTGGAATCCCCACTCTTAACCAAAATACTCAGTATTTGGTTTGCATTTTAGTATATCTTAACATTATGTAAAAAATGAAACACATGTTTATATAAAAATAAGAGGCACTATATAGTTATACCCCAAGGAAAGCCATCCTCTGGAATGATTTCGAGTTATTAGCTGGATAAAGAGTGTTTAAGCTGCAGATAGTTGGAGTATGTTCTGTATCTTAGAATAAAATAAATTACTCTTGGCAACTGATTTCAAATGGGTGCTGAATATCAAGTAACTAACCATAAAGAATATTTTTTGTCTATTATGGATATTTTCTCTGCTACTTCTTCTTACCTGTGAGTGTAAATATGCCATAAAATCTTAACTTTATAAAGAAGCAACTACCCAAATATAATTTACCAATCCCATCTTAATAAATTTAACTGTCCTTAATTTTTTTACATTGTTATCTCAGATTTGGGTCTATGCAAATGTTTTGCTCACATACATACTTAGTTTTTCATCATGTTTCTATAAATAAAAGTTTGCATTGTACTTGTTTGCATCGTGCTTCTGGTGTAGTAATTTCTGATGTGTTTCTGGCATAAATTGGTTAGAATCCAAATGTACTCAAAATAAAAATGTGAAAAAGTCTTAATATAACAATTTGCTAATCAGCCATATGAAGCAAAGTCATTGAAGATATATGTAAATTATGTATAAACAAATTTGAGGGTCCTTCAAACAGGGGTTCAGATTTGACTCCACCATTTATTGGCTTTGTATACTTGAGCCAGTTTCTTAATTGATCCAGCATTAGTTTCTTAACTCTAAGATGAGAACAATGACTCCTATTTCCAAAAGTAGTTTTGAGAATGAAATAACATGGCATATTTTAATTGCCTGCCACGTACTAAATACTTTATAAAGGTATAGTGAATATTAGTACTAGTGTTCCCTTCAATGAAAGAGTCCTCCTCAAGATGATTTCTAATCAGGGACACTATCATGAGTTTTGAGCTTCTCCCTGAAGATCCAATGGAAGCAATCTTAATGAATGCTTCCCTTAGTATTATTAAATTTTTATACTAGTGTATAATAGAAATGTACCACTTTTAAGTAGCTTTAAGAACTTCTTGCAAGTCCTATTTTGGAATATGGCTAGGATTAAAGATTTATATTCCCTTTCCTTTAATGTTGAGAGGCAAAGTATTAGAAAAAAATTTGGAGTGAGATTTATTTCCTTGTTCTCTAATGTATTTACTTTGTAACTCTCACAGACCGTATCATATTTCTACATTGATTTTTTTGCACAAGAAGAATATAAATTTAAGATCTTTAAATTCTGCAAGGAAGTAGACATACCATTAACACAGAATGCAATATTATTACTGACTTTCCAAAAGGCTGTCTTCATATATTTCACTATGCCAACTGGTATTGTTATATACTCTTTGTTAGGTAGTCATGCTATCACGGAACTCATCAGTTCAGACAACTGTAAATAGCCAGTTCCTCTTACTGTACTTGGGATCCTTATCTTCTCAGGGGAAGGGCTTAATTTAATTTCAGAGCATGTGAACCATTCATTTACTAAGACTTTCCTCCATCATGGGGAAGAGTAGCTGTCTCTAGTATTACTGAAGTCATTTGTATGGGAATCCCAAGAATAAGGTAGATTTAATGGCATTTCTTTTCTGACCAACAGGACAGTTTTGGCATGTGACTGATTTACACTTAGACCCTACTTACCACCTCACAGATGACCACAGAAAAGTGTGTGCTTCTTCCAAAGGCGAAAAAGCCTCGGATCCTGGCCCTTTTGGAGATGTTCTCTGTGATGCTCCCTATCAACTTATTTTGTCAGCGTTTGATTTTATTAAAAATTCAGGACAAGAGGCATCTTTTATGATATGGACAGGGTAAGTAACACCTGCCAAATCTTTAATTGTAGTGTCCTAAGTATTTTTAGATCTAAATTCCACAAGAAGATTAATTTTACGAATTACTTGGGTTGAGGGCCTTCCTGGTGACTGAAGGGGTTAAGTCACAGCACTATGAAGTTGTCCGCAGCCACTGTAGCACGAGTTCCATCCCTGGCCAGGGAGCTGACCCACATGGCACAGCAGACCTCTTCTGTCTCACCCGCTGCTCCCCTCAGCAGTGTATTTCAGTCAATCTGCCTGTTCTGCTTCTCACTCTGGGCCTGTACCCCAGTATGTATATGCATAAATAAATAAGTTTAAAAAAAGACTTACTTGGGTTTAAAAATATTATGTCAAATTAATCAACATTTAGGAGATGGGAAAAAAATTTCCCAATTTTTTTTAGAATATACACTTTAGAAATAAGCTTAACTACAAGTTAAATCCTTAAATAGCACAACATATATCAGTGTGTTAAGGTGCTTATTAATGTAATAATAAATCTTGATTCAATAAACAAATACAAAAGGCAACAGTGGAAGTCAATTGGTGATAATGATTTTGTAAACATCTTCTGGTGGTATAATGAATTTCATCCATCATGACAGAGTGAAGAAGCCTATATTCTTTGTTCCTGGAATAATGACCATGTCCCTGTTTTAATAATTTATACACTGAAACTCATTTAATTTTTGTAGTATCCATTATGATTATTATTGTTATAATTCCTATTTTACATTTGTGGAAATGATGGCACCGAGCACCTAAGTAACTTGTCCAAGTATGTACAAGTAAGGTGGTAAAGCTGGGAATCCAGGTATTTTGACTCTGAAATAAGTGCTTTGAATTAAGCTATAGTTTTTCAGCTCTTATAATCTTTAGTAAGGTAATGAAGTAGGGTGAGATTTCCAGTTCATATTTGCATGATGCAGATTTTTAAAACAGGATTCTATGTGGAATTTCTTTTAGCTGTTATGTGCTTTTTTATGGTGAAAGTCTGAAAAGCATCAAATATAAATATAGTGATTTTTATAGATTTATAGAAACTGATTTTGGTTTCTCTGATTCTGTGTTACCAGGGATAGCCCACCTCACGTTCCAGTGTACGAACTCTCAACAGACATAGTCATAACTGTGATTGCTAATATGACAGCCACGGTCCAGGGTCTCTTTCCAAAGCTCCAGGTTTTCCCCGCACTGGGTAATCATGACTACTGGCCACAGGTAATTTGATTTCATCTTCCACAAATGCATAAAAGACTTTTCTCTAAAGGCACAATTTCCAGTGCTAGGGCATGGGTGTTGCTTCATGAAGGTAGTGTGTGCTCTTACTGCTAACCGTGGGGGAAAGCAAGACCATTTTGGGGGACTTTAAATGATGGCTCAGTAATTCGTCAAAAGTTGTGTCTATAGTGAATTTTCTGAAGCAAATTACCAAATCTGTGATTATTCTTTTTCCTTCATTGGCTCCCTCAATTTCTCTTTAATTTTGAAAAACATTTGTTGTTCATTCACATTTCCATAAGGTTGATACAGAAGGTTAATATTGACAACTGTTTACATTTTTTCCAAATTTCCGTTAGTTATGCAAAGCTCGCCACACTCTGACCTAAGCTAGCTTGTGATTAAAAACAAAAACATATCCTAAGAATCAAAAAGCAAGGCTCATGTTCAATCCCATGTTCAATCTCAAGTTAAGATGTGATTCGAGGAAGAGTCTGTGTTGAGAATATTTAATGTCTGAGAGAGGCTGGTTTTCAGCCTGTCAGAGCTGCCATTTATTTGCCAAGCAGTCTATGTGCAAGAGCTGGACACCAGTCCTGCTTCCAGGGTCACTGTTAACAGCAGTGAATCTTAGACTTGTTACTGATTAAAGGGCTCTCAGGAATTTCTATTCAGCCAGGGAGTGGCCAACTGTGGCCTCTTATAAATTTGGCCTGCCACCTGTTTAAAGTTGTACACACTCTATTTACTTGCACATTACTCTAATGCATAATAGCTAGTTCATAGCCATGACCATTCTTTCTGTACTGTTTATGGCTGCTTTTGTGCTATAAATTCAGAGTCTAGAATAGTTATGACAGAGACTAGATGGCCCATAAACCTAAAATATTTACAGTTTGGTCCTTTATAGAAAAGTTTGATAGTCCCTGGTCTATATCAACTCTTCATTTTATAAATGAGAAGACTGAGCCCCAGAAATATTCAAAT
Source organism: Galemys pyrenaicus (assembly GCA_019455555.1). Classification (NCBI taxonomy): domain Eukaryota; kingdom Metazoa; phylum Chordata; class Mammalia; order Eulipotyphla; family Talpidae; genus Galemys; species Galemys pyrenaicus. The sequence goes on along the minus strand of JAGFMF010011861.1, from coordinate 14,417,208 downwards.
GTTCATTATCAATTAGTGAATTACACATCCTGTGTTCAATTAGACCAACATCCTTTCCCAAATCCCTTGCTCTTGCCAGAATCACAAACTCAATATTTCCTAAACATGATATTTACTTTCATGAATGTCTCTCCTTTTTCATCTCATGTCAAAAGAATGCTTAATAAGGGTTTTGATTACAGCTGGTGACCTAACAGAATATAGCAGTTTTGCAAAGCTGTACTCTAGGATATGCTTAAGTTGTAAGTGGTGGCACTTGGCACTGAGGTTGTAAGTGGTGGCACATGAGGTGAACAATGTTTGAGTCTTTTTGATTTGAGCTTTCAGCCAATAGTCAACTTTTGTTAGCCCCCACAATGCAGAGACTTAGGGGTGAATAATCTCCAGGGTCTGGAGGTTACACTCGTTATTTTAACTTGCTTTGGGTAACAGACAGATAGGTCGGATTTAGAGATATCTTTACTAGAAATTAAAAATTTATCCTTCCTTGCTGCTCACAGCCTGACCACCTCAGGTAATGTCCCTAATCCACAAGTAATTATAATTTACTTGTTTGTAAATAGGAGCAATAATACCCACTTTGCAAATTTTTTGTCAGAATAAAAAATTAAAAAAGGTAAAGTTTCCTACCTGGAATTTAGTAAGTCCTCTGTAAGCAGGGTGGTGGCATTTAAGCAGTGACATATGGATACATTTTCCCTGAAACCTTTGAGGATTTGTTTCATTTTCCTTTTGGTAAAATCATAGTAAGTCAAAGATAGAACTACTAACCAACTTCTGAAATATATTCAATTATATGTATACTTAAGGTATATTGGGCAGGCAGTATACCTTATACAGTCAATTTTTATCTTTTTCTAGCTTGATTTTATATCTCTTCTTTTTTATCATTTTACTGCCATCCTTCCACCCCAGTTCCAGGAATAGCAAATGGAACATAGCACCCCTACAATAGTTTCTTCTAGAGTGATAGTAACATAGTTGATACATATTATTTCTTCACTAAAATCCCATAGACATGTCATGAACATAACTATATGAAATACATAGCAGGACCCATGTCCCCACCCATTACATCAAAAGTGGATATTAAGGTGGGTTGTCCAGGTCTCCTTCCAGGTAGCACCCAAGGCAACAGTCCAGGCCAGGGTCCTCATTTACTTCTACACAAGCAAGATTAGTGCCACCAAACTTATGCGTGGGTCATTTCCCAATATACTTCACATCTCAGCTGTGCTTATGTTCCAGCTGATATGACTAGACAATAGCATGATGCAATACATAATTGCACGTTACCCCCTTATGTATAATGGTGAAAGAACTGGGATTTAGACTCAGCTCTGGGAGTAGCCAGCAGTCCCTGGAAAAATACCTAATTTCTCTGGTGCTCATATTTCTTATATGGAAACTAGAGAGGAAATCTGCAGTGGTTTTTATGTAATTTCAAGGTTTATATGACTTTACCAGTATTTTGGCATCCATCCTAAAGTACACAAATGGCTAAGACTTTGTGTTTTTTTTTAAATTATGATTGTAATAATGCTAATCACTTTTTAATCCAAATATAGATTGGCCTACATTATTGTTTATGACTATGACTGATCTTTGACACAAGCTGAAAATATATTTTGGATAATTGATCAAGCTAAAACAAGTCATTTGGTTATTCCTTTCCCTCTATGTATTTGTATTTTCATCAAGTATTACGAACTGAATGACTTGGGCATCATATTGAAAACTAGTTAAACATTTTAATTAATGTTACTAGGGAAACTATTGTAAGAAATTAATCTATATCACTGGCACAGAGAAGGAAATGAGGAGAAGAAAAGAGCTTCAGTTTTATATTTTTTAAAAGAAAAAAATTATCTAGTTTCACAAATGATTTCTGGATCTTTTTTCAGTACTTAAAGATTTTTTTCTTTTTAATTCTTTCTTTTTATTTTTATGTTTTATTAGGAAAAGGAGAAAGAAAAAGAGAGGCACCTACTTAGTCACAGGTAGACAGAGAGGTGCCAAAGAGTCTTTTCTTCCCTAGAGCTTATAAAACCATAAATATACAAATATACTTTAGTATATGATACAATAAGATGATGAAGATAATTTATGATAATTAATATATACATATGTGGGTATGGGTAAATGATTAAAACATGTTGATATAATTTAGGCTGACACAAAGACTTCTTTGAATCAAAGCATATGGTTATAGTTTTTTTATATTTAAATTTATTTAAATATATTTCATATCAATTGTAGTCCCCAGAGAATTCCCACTATCATTTCACCCGTGCAGTGTCACCTCAGTAGCTTGTGCTCTTTCTGCCTTCATCCTGGTTCCTTTCCCCCCCTCCCCAAGATTTCTTTCATTTGTTTTTGTCCTCTTGTTCTTGTGTTCTTTCGTTTTTTGTTTTTGTAATTGTTCTTTTCCTGGAGTCCTTTTTTTTTGTTCTTTTACATTCCTCCTAAAAGTGAAACCATCAGATATTTTTCTCTTCCTTCTGACTTATTTTCATTCAAGCAGTTAGAAGCTTTAGACTAAGGAAAACATTTCAGAGGACTTTGGTTGTAAAATCATGATGTTTTCCCCATTCCCTGGGCAAACTGTACTAAGCCTGCATGTGCAAACTCAAACCTGCCTTCTGTGTCTCTTTCTTGAGCACCCTCCCACATCTGTCCTGTTCCCCAATCACATGAAAACACGTGCTTTGCTTTGACTATAGCTCAGTGTTCATATCAAGGCCATTGTTTTGCTTTAATGCCTTTTCCTGTCAACACTGTGGAATCATTATTCAAGGCCTGGTTCCCATGCTCTCATCACTTTTCTCCCTGAGTATTGGGCCAGATTGGATTGTTCTTGCTTCTATACGCTCAGAACTTCTGTTGTAGTACCTGGTACATATTCTTAGAGGTGACTGATTATGTTTTATCCCCCACTTTTCCAAATAAATTATAAGTTCCTTCCAGATTGCTTTCTAACTAGTATTAATCCTTACATCTCCAACCACCTCATATGGTAGCAAGTGCTCAAGTGATGTTTAAGTTAATCCATCTATCTTTAACATTTCAATGGTGGATTATATTGTCTGTGACTAGGATCAACTGCCTATAGCCAGCAGCAAGGTGTATGATGCAGTAGCAAACCTCTGGAAACCATGGCTGGATGAAGAAGCTATTGGTACTTTAAGGAAAGGTATGTAAAAGACTTACTCATCCCTATTTTACCTTCATTTTTATTAATATTGTTTACACTTATTTATTTAATGTTTGTTTGAGTGTGCCAATTCTGGAGAACCTTTGCATCCAGTTTTTCTTGAATCATTCATCATGTTTAAAAGCCAAGAGGAACATGGACATCTTAGTGGCTATCTCTGAAAATGACACTGCAGTAGACCCTTGGGTGTTAAGTCATCATTGGTTCACAGGTGTGATTGACTATGTCTATAAATCTATCTCCACTGAACCAGTAGCAGGTCTGGTTAATCTGACATTTCTTCCTCAGTTATCTCTGGCAAGAGCCCTTTGTGATCCTGTTCTTTTGATTCTGCATTTCATAGTATCTCTCACAGTATCTCCCCAATTATACAAAAGGATTTGAGGTATTTGTGTTTCTTTAGTAAGATTGTTCATTGGATACAACCACTGTTCCCTCAGTGTGTGGAAGTGCATGTGTTGAACCTGGCGCATAGTAGGTTTTCAACCAATGTTTATTAAATCTAATTCTTATCTAATGACATCCTTTGTACATGCAAACAGAACAATAAGAAGTAAGTCTAACCCTCTTCCCTGGTTTATGAACTGTAACCAAAAATTTGCTTTCACATTATCTGCATATCTGTATTTTTCTGGAATGTGTTTGAATTTGTTTTTATAGGTGGCTTTTATTCACAGAAAGTGAGTTCCAATCTGAACCTTAGGATCATCAGTCTAAACACAAACTTGTACTACGGCCCAAATATCGTGACCCTGAATAAGACTGACCCAGCAAATCAGTTTGAATGGCTAGAAAATACACTGAACATCTCTCAGCAAAATAAAGAGAAGGTAGATCCCATAGGCCAAAATCACCAGGGGATAATCAGAGGGCTAACGTTGTGTATTTCTTCAACTTGAGAACAGTCAGGCAGTAATTAACATGTTCAAATTCGATGGTGTTTTGACATGAAAGACTTGGTAATTTATCTCTCGTTGTTGCTTGCCTCATTTTGTTTTGTTTTAATGCTTTGAAGAATGAAGATTAATTGACATCTGTTGATGTAAAAAGAGGCTGATATAAAAAAAGTTGTGACCAAGGTCACAGTTACCTTATATCATCAACAGTGGAGGGTGACAGAAAGCATACATAGTGATATTAAATTTCCTAATTTTATATTTTTTTATAATATGTAGGAAAGATGGTATATTTGCTTTCTTAATTAAGCTTAGTTTCACCCTTGAGTATCTAAATGTCACTCAATTATGATTCATGTGCAAAAGTGATTCTCATCAGCCCTCCTTGTGTTTCTTCCTCCAGGTATACATCATAGCACATATTCCTGTAGGGTACCTGCCCTTTACAAGGGACACCACGGCAATGAGAGAATATTATAATGAGAAATTGATAGGTATTTTCAGAAAATACAATGATGTCATTGAAGGACAATTTTATGGACACACTCACAGAGATAGCATTATGGTTCTTTCAGATAAAAAAGGTAATATAAACTTCTCTTTGTATCCCTCCAGTCCAATGTAATGGAGCAAAGCAGTGAACAATCAGTAATTTTTACTTAATTTTACCAAAAATTAAAAGTATCACTGAATTAATCTGCTAGCACCAGCTTTTTCTGATTTTCCTGCTATTATTGTATGCTAATGTGTCGAATCATAGTCAGACCTGCAATTGTGTTTAACACAAAACCTCTGAGACCTTCAGCCCACTCAGATTTTCTTTCAGATCTTCAATTTAGAGAAATATAATTGTTTTCTGTTTACTGGCTAGTGGTTTTGTTTTGTTTTGTTTTGCTATGACTTGGAATTTAAAGAACGAAACACTGTTTACCACTGGTTTAAAATAACATATTTTAAACTCACTTTTGTTCACTGACACTGCCATCTCTTCAGCTTTGAAAGAAAAAAAGTTGGAAGAAACTCTAGCATCAAAGAAAGTGATTCTCAGTTTGTGAAGTTACTTTTTCATGAAGGCAGAAACTGAGAGTTAATAAAGTAAAAGTTCTGATATTTTTCATTTAGCCAGGAGAAAAATCATGTATTATTTTTGGTAGTTAAGGGAACATTTTGAAATACCTCCTGCTTTCATCTACAGTGAGTAGCCTTTGTTAAAAATAACCATTTTTTTAGCATTAGCATTTTTACAGGAGGAAATTTAATCCTCTAATACATAAGTATAGAAGATGCACACACTATAATCAAATTCTTATCGTATAACTTGCATTATTGTTTTAGGTAGCAGTATAGGACAATGATTTTTGTCCTTGTATGCATGTGTATTTGTTTTGACTTGGATGCTTTTATTATGAAAATTTTCAAATTATATTTAAAAGCAGGAAGAATGATAAACAAACCCTGATATGCTATTATTTATATTCAACATCTGTCAAGAATTTGCCACATTTACTTTACCTCTCCACTTTTATTTTTTTTTCTGAAGTATTTAAAAGTGAATCTCAAACATTAGATATATTATAGCTCCTCCTGCTTCTCTATACATTACTGATATGTATGGATAACTTTAATAATCAGGATACCATCAAGTTAACCAACAAAGTCAGTAATTATTGTTTGGTATCATCTAATTCCAATTCTTAAAAAAGATTCACTATTTTTTTAAAAAAAATCCTTTAAAGTTGTTTCATTTCACAATCTGTCAAAGATTATCATCATCTTTAATCTTTAAATTTAATCTTTAATTCTGGAATTTGTTCATATTTTCATTATCGTGAAATGCAATTTTAAATACCCATATGCCTGTGTATGTATGTTTTGTCCAGGTAGTCCAGTAAGTTCTGTGTTCGTGGCTCCTGCTGTGACTCCAGTGAAGAATGTTTTACAAAAAGAGACTAACAACCCTGGTGTCAGACTATTTCAGTATAATCCTCGTGATTATAAATTATTGGTAAGTTGGCCCAATTTTATAATTACTCCATATTGATGAGCATCATTATAGTTTTCATTAGCTTAGTTGAATAATGCAGCTATGAATTAAATTTAGATTGAAATTTCAGGATACTTTTAATACTGTATTTTTATGAGGTAAAGTTGATTTATAACACTGTATATTTAGGTATAGGTTCACCCCTCTTCAGATGTATCACCTCTTTAGATGTATGTTATCACCCATTACCCACTAACATGGCGCTTGCCCTCTGGTAGCTTCAATTGTATTATCAGATTTTTAGGGGTTGTTTGATTTTGTTCTGTGGGTTCCTTTGTTTTGTTCCTCTATGACCCACATATGAGTGAAACGATTCGGTATTGGTCTTTTTCCTTCCGGCTTATTTCTGTTAGCATAATCCCCTTCTCTTCCTTTCATGTTATCACAAATGGCAAGAGCTCATATTTTTTATAGTTAAGGAACATTCCATTGTACACATACACACACACACACACACACACCTCTTAATCCATTCATCATCTCTCCTGGTCTTAGGTTGTTTCATAAGTTGGCTAGAGTAAATAGTACAGCAATGTGTGCAGTGTGTGTGTGTGTGTGTGTGTGTGTGTGTTGTATTTCCCTTTAAATTAGTATTCTTTTTTTCTTTGGGTAGACAGGTGGAATTGCTGAATCATATGGTAGATCTATTTTTAATATTTTGAGAAACCTCCATCCTATTTTCTACAGAGGCTGGACCAGTTACGATTTCACCAACAGTGTCTGAGTGTTCTTTGTTCTCTCCACATCCTCACCAATACTTATTGTGTCTGGCCTCTTTGTTGTGGGATATTCTTACAAAGGCAAGGGAAATAAAAGGAAAAAATAAGCAAATTAGAGGACATCTTTCTTCTTTTTTATGTTTGGAATGCCAGCGCTTTCCAAGAGTGGGCTGATGAGGCTAGTGTTCAAGAGGCTGTCCTTCTAAGGATTTCATGTTTATTTAGGTAAGGTTTCATTGGATAGTGTTTTATTTGTGGACTTATATGAATATCAAAACTTTTCACTATGTTTTATTTGTTATTAACTACTACTCTTTAGTACAGAGCTGTGAAGGAAAGTATGGACTCTGAAACTATAATCTCTTATGAACTGTATTATCTAACTCCTTTGTTCTAGTCTATTCCTCTGTAAAATGGGGATTCAAATTTTACTCACTTCAGTGAGTTATATGAGGATTCATTGGAACAATATATGTAAAGCTCTTAGAACAATGCATGAACAACACATATTGGCAAATATTAGTGGAAAGAATATAAATTGAGTTCGACATTTACCTTTAAGACAAATGTTCTCTGAAACCTATACATAACTTTTGTTTTAGATCAATTTAGGATGAACAAGTTGGACATTTAGCTAATAGTTATTGCCCCCTTCTACATGTAGAATTTGGAAAGGATTTCTCAAAGCCTGTTTGTGTAACTGTGTTTTCTTCTGGGTTAATTTGATAGGCAGCAACTCATTTTTTTATAGCATGTTTTTACAAAGGAGATAAAGCTTTAGATAAAATGAGGAGATAAAAACTTGGCTGAATAAAAAAGACTAATAAACCAGTCCAGAGGAATTCTCTTACCACTTTAGTTGCCTCTTTTTGGATCTTGAACTCACATACACGTGTGCATGTATGTATGTGTGTGCATGTGTGTGTACATGTACTGACAGGAAAGATGTCCCTGGTAACACTCAGTTTTTAAAGTTCAGAACAAAATATAAAACAGGTGTATAAGGTGTACATCCATTTTTTTAAAAAAGTAAAAATGATAATAAATAGATACATGTATTCTAAATGTGTACACTTGTACATAAAGTTTGGAATGCACATAGCAGTACTCAAAAATATCTAACAACTGGTTCACTAGGGGGAAATGTGCTTTAATTTTTAGTGTTTTCCGGTTTCTACAATATAAATACTTGTGTCATGGTCAATTTTAAGCTGCCAAAGTGATATCCACCAGAATAATATTAATAAAATTTGAAAATCAACTCTTTGGTGCAAGCTGGTGCAAACTGCCTCCAGTACACCCCAGTTTTATAAACAATTATTAGCAGTGTTTACTCTTGAGGTACATGGTATGTCTCTATATGTAGTTTAGATTACTTTCTATTATGTTCTTTCATTATTTTTAAATGAAAAAAGTAATATGGATTTTTCTATTGGAACTTTTTCTTTGTAACCAGTTGTCACTATTTTTTCAATGATTATGACTTTAGAATGCTAAATAAATAATTATAAGGATTTTTTTTTGCTGTGTTGTACTTTATATGCTAAAAACTGAACTTGGCTTTCTTCCTCTTTCTAACTATAGGATATGTGGCAGTATTACTTGAACCTAACAGATGCTAACCTAAAGGGAAATGCCAACTGGAAGCTAGAATATATCCTGACCCAGAGCTATGACATTAAAGATTTGCAGCCAAAAAATTTGTATGGATTAGTTAAACAGTTTGTAGCCCCAGACAGCAAGCAGTTCATAAAGTATTACAATTACTACTTGGTGAGTTATAACAGCACTATACTTTGTGATGACATATGTAAGGCCAATCAAATTTGTGCAATTATGAATCTTGATCATATTTCTTATGTAGATTGTCTCAAACAATATATAAAGCATAATCCATAGTGTTTCACAGTTTGTGTATAAAAATATAACATTACTCTGTTTCTGATATCAGTTTGTGGGAACTGTTATATAAATCTTTGTGAATTACTGAGTGGGCAAGCAGAATTCTTGTTTCTTTTTTCTTTTTTATGTTGCCCATATGTTGATATTTTTAACATTCTAAATTTTTGTTATATTGAATATGTTTAAATCACCCATTACTAGAAGAGTGTTTGGATGTAAATATCCTATCTTTCAATTTATATAATTATATCTAATTTATACTCTTGTTAAAATTGTCATTTATACAATAAAGCAAATGACTTCTTCCTAACTATCTATGATGAATTATTCTTAATAGGATAAATTTCTATCTTTTAATTCTCTCATGTAAAAAGATCACATAAACTGAATTCTGGAGTATTTAAATGCCACCTGTAAACTAAAGTTAGCATTGTTTGCATGCACTCTTTACTCTTGGGAAAACACTCAAGTCTCTTTAGGACCCTTTTTGAGTCTATAAAGCTACCTGGGGCACGTACTGTCTAACTGTCTTCACTTTGTGAGTGAAGGGGAGTTGTTTTCGGTATAGTTTACTTTTAAGTAATAGAATTTCACAGGTTATACTTATTGCTATTGCACTCCTAGCTCAAGATCTAGGTCCTAGTGTAGTGCCTAACAGTAAATAACGAAGTGAATTATAAGGTATGAATATTTTGCAAAGAAATATGATGGGTCTGCTGTCACACTATTTTCTTTGTCACCATATCTCGAGAGGATAAAAGTGAGCTTTTAATTCATGGCATTATTTGAGCAAGTAACCACAAGGGTTATCTCAAGCTTTTGTTTGCTTCTAGACTATGTGGAAGATTAAAAGTAGAAAAGATGAGGATGATGATGAAAGATTTAAGGGAAGAAAAAATGTACACCAAATACTTTAACTTGCTGGAAAAGACATACAATCAGTAAACTTAGGTCAATTAACCAGGAGAGTAGAGCTCATCATCCTTGCAAATGGTTTGACATGACGTAAAAGATGACTAGTAGCTGTCAGATCTCATCATGATGAAACCAAATTCTGATTTCCAGAAGGCTGAGAAAAGGAGTGTTATGAAATAAAGATATTATTGTAAGAAATTATCAGTATTCCTTAAGTAAACATTTTTTACTTTTTAGGTTTAAATATAAATTGTTATTTTTAGAAGAAAGAATGCTGAAACAAAGCAAAATTTCATTGTTATAAAAAAACTAACATTGTATAGAAATTATCCTGCACGCAATTATGTTTAAACTTAGAATTATCAAATAACCACTTGGATATTTATATATACTTACAGATGCAAATCATAAGAAAATAGGCTTGTATCACATAAGAAAAAAATTTTAATGTGATAATCAAAGATTGTATGAGGTGACTCAGTGACTCCTAGCACTAGAAATGAACACGCTTGGGCTTGCAGAGTTAATTGTGAACGAAATCCCTATATCTGTTGGGAATTTGGTGCAGAGATTCATTTAGGGTCCTTCCCACATAATTCTACAGTTTAAAAATTCTATCTTCTTGTATTTAGTTTGCTTTCACCTTAAAATAGAAATACATGAGCTTTAATTTCAGATGACATTAGGGGTTATTGATAGTTAAATGATTTTTTCCGTACTAAAATTAGAGTATGTTGTAATTATTTATATTATGTTCAAATATATAATAAATTTTATTATGTTTATAGTAAAACTTCTCTTGTTATGCCTGTGTTTATTGATGGTATTTTGGCAAGTTCATTAACTATATCCTGTTTAGATGTTTAGAACTGTTACATTGAGGCCAGTTTTATTTCAGTATTTAGTCATGTATTTATAAGACTACAAGAAGGGACTGTAAAAGGAAAATGGAGGGAAGTCCACTGACTTAGGTGGGTAGAGAGAATCATGATTTTTAGGAAATAATATACTTGAATGAATTTTTCCATTCATAATAGTAATACTCTCACTACTATACATGGGTTGACCATATTGGTTAGGCATCTCCCATCTTGCATGAATGCAGTAGAAGAACCTGCTTTAGTGAAGTCAGCTCCCCCACTAGTGGTATCCAGAATGTCATCTGATCTTAATATCCAGAGCCTGGGGGGTGTTCTGTTACTCTAGACTCTTGGAAGTGACCTGAGTCCTGCCTCTCAAATATTATCACAGCTCCCTTGAGTGACTCTTTGATAAAGTAAATTTTATAACAAAAGGAGAAAGCTATCATCACTGGGCTAAGAGTATAGGTAAAATGACTACTTCTGGACCTCTTTGTTAATTACAATTTATGAGACTTGTTTTCATTGATAATGTCATCAGATGAAATTCTGGAGGGAGATGATAGTTTTTATCTTCCTCTAACTGCCTATATCTTCCAGAAGAACTGAATAACTACAAGTAACTACATTGGGAAGTTCTACAATATAAAGTTGAAGATGAAATTCTCTATTGCTTAACATTTTAATACTAGGAATACAACTAAAAGTAAACTTTCAAAAGTATACAAGAAGAGTCATATATAGAAATGTCTATGGTTGCTTTGATTGTAATAACAAGAAAGTGTGAACCACTTAAATATGTATCAGTGGGAGAAGAATGGATAAATGAAATACTGTTTATTCGGAATTTAAAGTATAACACAATAGTGAAAATTAACATGAATAAATATCACAAGCATAATGATGAGTGAAAAAATACTAAAGCATGAATACAATATATTGAATAATACCATTTATATCAAACTTAATGCAAAAGTAATATATATATTACTTAGTGATATATAGAGTAAAACAAAAAAAACCGAATTCTTTCTACAATTTGTATTTTTTTTACAAGTTAAAGTAATTTAAGAATTCTTTCACTTTGTTGTAAAAAGTTGAGTGTTTTGCATTCTATTTTCTTTTGAAAGTTCTGTGTTCTGAACTGGTGAGTTAGGGAAGTGGTATGGATATCCCCTAATCATTGCCTTGTAGGTTTGGGACTATTTTTCAAGTAGGGCCTTGAAAGTAGGTTTTGATAGCTTTTGTTCCTGCCTCACAATCAACTTGCACCTCCCATTACTACCTAAATTCTAATTAAAATAGACCATCAGTTTCTAAACACAATGCAATTACCCAGTTTATCACCTTTACACATGTTGTTCCTTTTTTTCAGTCTAAACTGCCCTATTTCTTCTTCTCTCCAATATATACTTTTTGAAAAACCCAATACAAAAAATTACCACCAATGTCACAACTTGTCTAACTTCATGTTCAGACAGAATAAACCATTTCTTCTCAGGTCACCATAACACCTTCTTTAAAATTACTAACCCCATTATCGTACATCCTTTTCTGTAGTTCTCTTGCTTTTTCTCAACTTTATATCCCCGTTGTCTAACATGGTTTTGACAAACAGGTAAGTAGGCTTTTTACTAAACAGTGTCAAGTGAATGAAATGAAATTATATTTACTTTGGGAGATGTTTTTCTCAATTTCTCACTGGTGTCTGAATTCTTTCATGAATAGATAAAACATATCATTCAACACAAAGATGAATGGTTTAAGATGGAGACATTTCACTCAGAACAATCTTTTACCTGAAAATTATTTATGGTGATGTGAAATGAGTTGATTAGTCAGCCATCCTGCCAGACTGAGAGCATCCTGACTCCAGTTTAGAAAGGAGGACTCTGGCCCTGACAGGTTGGGGTAAGGGAACTGAAAACTGTGGGGATTTTGAGACATAAGAGAAGGGTAGTACATCCTCCTATGTTGTGGGTGTGGTTGTTGCAGTGAGGAGGGCTTAGTGAGCAAGAGGTGACAGAGAGGTGATATGATAAGGTGATGAAGATCAGAGCTTCTAATTAGAGGCATTTGATATATGAACCCAGGTCCTCCACTCAAGGTACATATCTTTCTGAAATTCAATTTGCCTCATCTCATCTATTAAATGAATTAAAACATCACCTAACTTATAACTGTGGTGGGAATTAAATGAAAACCTATACAGCTCAGTTTCTGGACATAAAAAGCTTATGAAAACACTATTATTTTTAAGATTATTAGGTGCCCAGGGCCCTCCCCTGGTGGTGCAGTGGGTTAAGCAACGCACTATGAAGCAAACCTCAACCACTGCAGCACAAGTTCGATCCCTGCCGCCAGCCAGGGAGGTGACCCACATGGCACGGCAGACCTCTCCTGCCTTACCCACTGCTCCCCTCAGCAATGTATTTCAGTCAATCTGCCTGTTCTGCTCCTCACTCTGTCTCTGGTGGATCCTCTCACCCCTGGCATTTCCGCCCTGTACCCCAGTTCTTAATATGAATAAAAAAATAAATCTTAAAAAAAAAGATTATTTGGTGCCCAAAGTGAACAGAGTGGATTTGACAGGGACATAGAGAAGTATAAAAAATAGAGGGTGAATAAAGGAATTCAGAACCTCAGTCTTTTCAACGTAGCTCTAGGGACCATTCAGTTTATATACAAGTGAAGTCTTAGCCATTGTAGAGTTATAACATAATTCTCTCCACAAAAATGTAGGGGATTCCTTTATTGTTTCAGGCACCTTTCTAGGTGCTAGGATTATAATAGTGAACAAAACAAATATTCCTGCTCTTCTGAAGCTCTTGTGATTGTGTGTGTGTGTGCATGTGTAACATAGTGGGAATACTTTGAACCATATACACAAAGCTGTTTTAACAATGGAAACATTTTTAACAGGATTGCCTTCATCACAATGAACTTCAATCCCAGAGAACTAATTAGTGGAGGCTGTGACTGGAATATCACAAAAATGTCAGAACTAGTGACAACTATATTACAAAGATGTCCACTTAGGTCTTCAATATTTGGGAGGAATTATGACAAGTTGGTAAAATGATTGCTTTATCAAAAACTCTATAATTGCATAAGCATGGAAAATGGTTATCATTGTATGTATAGAAATGAAACCTATTTTCTGATGAGATGTCAGGTAGATTTTATTATTTGGCTGATCCATATTGAAGTGCTTATCAGATACTTATAAGATTCTTTTTATGTACATGTCTTGAGCTAATTTATTTTCAGATCCTCAGACAGCAATGGAATTATTCTTGGAACAATGACTGGTGTCACTTGGAGCATTTTACTCCTTTGTTCATTTATCTTCTTTTCTGTTAAGTTCAAAAATTGCTGCCAAGTGGTGTCAAAGCACCATAGCAACAGCCTCAGGTAGTTTCTGTTCACCTGGAAATTTCATTAAGCACCTTTTCCCTTAAGATCTAGCTGGAATCTTTAGCTGAAATATATGTGGCTTCTAATAATCCTTTATTTTGGTCACATTGATTTGAGGAAAAATGAATATTAAAATTTTAGAAATAAAAATGTTTAAAATATTATCTTCTCATTATTATATTTTAATGATATGTTTGTTATACCAGAAAGGACCAAAAAGCTTCATTTGAAATCTGTCTTCTTTCAATTAGAGAATGTTTAAGATGCCATTCATCTTCAGTTGAGCATGATATGCCACAGAATATAAAGTGGGGGTTCCTTTGTTTACATTGCCACAATGTGTTTAAATTGCTCTTATATTCAACAATTATTTTATAGAAAAAGGAGTGAATTCATATATTTATTCATCAAACACTTTCTTACTGCCTATTATGTGCAAGACCTGTGTTTCACCTATGAGAATCCATTTCTTGAGTTTATTACCAAAATTCGTCATAACAGACCATAGGTCAGCCACTATTTCCATGAATAAAAACCTGCTTTTGAAAGTGTGTGCTAATTAGCAGAGTGACAGTTTCCTAGTTAGAATTCACAATGACTACCATGGGGATTGCATTTTTTGGTGATAAGTTAGTAAACTGCTTGAATATGTCAATTTTTGACTACAACAATGAGTTGAACTGGAGATGAAGCTTAAACTAACTTGCACACACATAATGCAGTGTATCTGATGTGCTACTTTAAAAGTAAGTCACAAACAGTACATTGTGTTTTAGTCAATATATTCTTATCACAAAGTTGGATGTCATATTGTTACTTACTTCCTAGACTAATTTTAATAGATGATAGATACATGGTAAATGGGCTTGGTTTGATTTGAACTGACATCTGATTTTATCTCTATTGTCTGAGATACCAAAATGTCAAAATTATGGGAAAAGCCATAATCTTCTACATGCCACAGTATTTGGGTTCATTCTGCCACCATATATACACATAATTTTATTTATGAGGACTGTACCTCCCAAAGTTCTACAAATATTTTCCCTTCTATTTCTTGCCTATTTATTCTGGGGGTTCTAGTCTAATTTTTATAATAGAAAGAGATGAGCTAATGAAGGACGGGAGAAACACAATAACCAGTTTGCAGCATTCTAGCTGAAAGAGGCATGAGTCTCGACTTCTGGTTGATAAAATATCTTGTGCTTCTGAGCCAGAGGAAGATGATGGGATATGGACAATGGTTTTTCTTCTTTCAAGCCAGCAGGATGGCTTTGCATGATTGTGTATTATGCAGAGACTAATAATTCCCCTTCAGTTATCAGTTGATATTCTTTCCAGATTCTGACACAGGGTGATTTCTAGTTTTAGTTAATAAATTTCTTCTTTCATAAAATATTTATGAAATACCTCTAATATGCTAGATGCTATTTTAGGCACAGGAGATACAGGAAATATATCCCTGCTGTAATGGAACTTAAATTATTGTATCTTTTAATATTATTCTATAAATCAAGGAGTGGCAGTATGATAAGCTTCTAGAGAGATGCCATTTGACACTGGGGTCTAATCTAAAACACTTTAGGCATTCTCTAGCAGTCTTTAATTTTTAGGGTCATTATCTGTTCAATCAGTTCTTATATCCACACATTAATCATTATTGAGATTAAAATTGTAGAGTATTTGTATGTATTTCATACATGGACTTTCAAAATAATGATCCCTTTAGTTCTGTAATATCTCAAAAACATTTTAGCTTACCTGTCACATTATTTATGGACAGAGTTGACTTAGAAAAGCAACCTGCTCAAAGATTATGCCTAATTAAGTAAAGAAGCTGAAATTTAAATCCAAGCCTTCTGACTTCCAGTTTAGTACTATTTCCATTATAGAAGTCAAATTTGCAATTTCCATCAATTGCACACTGATGTATAATTCATTAGGTTCACAGGGCAACATATAATAAACTCTTCTACTAAAACAATTTCAGGCATGTGTTTCACAGTTAAACAGACGATGGATTTTTCTTCTAAGGTTTCCTGTCATATTTCAAAATATAGTGTTTATTTAATAAACCTCTTGCCTCTTTGTCCTGTTAGAGTCTGCCTGTTCTGAGAGCTCAGATAAATGCTGTTTCGGTGCTGCATGTTTCCTTATGAGAAAACACTTGCTTGGCTGCTGTTGATTTGAAAACGCAACCAACACCCCTTCCTTCCTTCCTTCCTTCCTTCCTTCCTTCCTTCCTTCCTTCCTTCCTTCCTTCCTTCCTTCCTTCCTTCCTTCCTTCCTTCCTTCCTTCCT
>JAGFMF010011861.1:14372271-14400890 GCA_019455555.1 Galemys pyrenaicus | reverse complement strand
TTCCTTCCTCCCTCCCTCCCTCCCTCCCTCCCTCCCTCCCTCCCTCCCTCCCTCCCTTCCTTCCTTCCTTCCTTCATTAAATTAAGCCCCTGTTTTGTATGTTGGTTTTCTTATTCTCCTGGCCAAGACATAACTTAGACATCATGCAAGAATTAGTTTAAGAACTTCAGAGCAGGAAAAGTGTAACTTTTCATACATATTTTTACATATTAAATGCATCATTAGTTTCAAGTATGTCCTAGAAAGCTTTAACTTTTAATAATTCATGATGTAGTTAATGGGGCTTAGTCAATTATCAATGTACTATGGTCTGTTGAGCATCCTGGTATGCAATTAGTTCCTATAAACCTGATGATTCAAGTTTCCTCACTGGCTTTGGGATCCCACAGATTTTGATGTTAGAAATGGATCCATCCCTTGGATATACATCCCCCAATCCCTTCATTTACGAGGAGAAAAACTAACCATTACGTGATTTCAAAATAAAACAAAGATTGTACTTAAAAAAGCAAAGCAATGTAAAATATAACATCATAGAACTTTCCTAGGAAGCAATAAACTGCTGTACACATGCACTTACATACTCAAAAATAATGTAAATTGGAATGAAAATTTTCTCGATGTCTTAAGAAGTCAATTAGATTGTATGTTTGATCAATTACACAGTATCTCTCTGTACATCTAAAGGCATAGAAATGAGAAATGACAAAATCCAACTCTTATTTTAGTGTCTATTGATATAGAGGGGCTAAATTTTTCAAAACATACATTGGTACTTGCTTGAAATGATATACTATATGGTTGAAATGTCACTTCAACCATATAGTATATCATTTCAAGCAAGTACCAATGTATGCTAAAATTATTGGTGAATCTTGGAAGAGGAACTGTATATTATGTCATATCAAAGTATCGCCCTATAGATTACAAGTTCATTATGAAAATTGAAATGGTAACTTTACAGTGGAGAAATCTGGAAGCTGCCACCTTACCTGAGTATTCATAGTTAATGTCATTAAGAAACACCCGAGTTTCTTTTGATGCATGAATGACATACTATTCCTGCTTAAAATATGTAAAATGAGCACATATAAACATCAGATAAATCCACATTGAGGGACATTCTGAAAAATAAATAGCCAGAGATCTTCAAAAAGGCTAACATCATGAAAGACTTGAGAAATCATTTCAGATTAAAGGAATAAAAGTGACCTCACAAGTGAATGCAATGCCAAATTCTGCACTGGGACAAATATATCAAAAGAACAGTACTGGGATCATTGATACATGCTGAAAATAAGCTGTATAGTGAATGATATTGCATATTAAATGTCTCCTAAATGTATTAATTTTATGTGATTATGTTGATTTATTTAGGGGTAAAAGGCATGATGTTTCTGTCAAAAAGTTTAAAAAGAAATTAGCACACACACACACATACATACATATTACAATAGATAGGCATAAAATAAAATGTTAAAAAGTAAAGTAAAATGAGAAAAAGTTAATTCAGGAAAAACTTCTGAGCTGAAAAACTTAAAGGCAAGCAAAAAATAAAGTTATTGAAACAGCAATGGTGGTGTGTCTTTGAGTCTGTATGTTGTGAAATAATGGAATATTTTAACCAAGCGATGAAGATAAGAGGCAAAATGGAGAAGGGTGTTTCATTTATTCTCCTCTTTAAAATGTCACTTTATTTGTTTGGTTTTGATGTCATAAACTATTACTTAATATTAAAATTACATTATGGAATTGTGCATAGAGAATGTGACTTACTCAACTGTGTCCTTACACTTTTTCCTCTTCCTTGCTATCCTCCCCATTCAGGCAAAACAGGGAGCCACTGGTTTCACACAGCACCATCCCGGTGCCTTTTTGTAATCGCCTTCACACTCTGCATGTTTCCCATTGCTGGTAACGAGGCTGCCTGAACCATGGTAACCCACTAACTGTAAACAAAGGAAAGAGATGCATCATTCTTTCCAGTGGCGTGTTGTGAGGCAATCAGATTTCATTATTGGCTTTCATGTGGCGGTGCTGGGGACTAGACACTGAAAGCACATGGTAGAATATATATACTCTCTCAAAGACCACGTTCGCGATCTGTAGGACTTTCTTACTTTCCCACAATCATTTTCAGTGTTTTTCTGAGCCTTTAAAATAAATCTTTTTTTTTTTTTAGCATGGCTTCTTTGCAACATCTCTTTAAGGCATTCTTGTTCTTCCTTATAAATAATCCAGAAGAAAGTATTTCTTTCTAGCACATATTAATTTCACACTGAGTAGCCAAAACTATATGACTTTTTTTCCTGGGGGATGGGGGCTGCTTTTCTCATGCTTTAACAGTTTTTAGAAGGAAAACACAAAACTTTCCTTTGTGTGTATGGTTGTGATTACCTAATATCTTACTCAAAATCCATCAAATACACTAATTTATATTTCAAAATAAATTTTTGAAATTTAAAATTTTTTTACTGATAGAAGCTGGCAAGTTATAATCAAAGAACTTACCCGGTCTTAGTGTATAGAGGTGACCTGGTATTTTCATCATTTTCTGGAACGTCTTGCTCTTAATAAGCCATTGTCACTGAAGATACGTGCTCTTTAGCAACAGGGTGTTTGTGCTGCTTTTCCATGCAGAGTTTCAAGGCAGGATTAAGCAGCCTTTCTGTGTTTTGTTTACTCTCAAAGCTACTAAAAATATGTTACCTTTTGATTATATTTTTCTATGAAGCATCGTGACTTTATGGTTAAATAGTGGTTTGCACTATTTTTTATGTGGGAGGAGAGATTTGAAAATCTGACTTTTGTTGCAAACAAAGAAATTCTTTGGCATGTGGGTCATCATGAAAAAAAACCTTTTGTTGTTTGTATTAAGAAATTTGGGACTTGTGCAAAAGCCAAAAAACTTTGGTTGCATAATCAGAATCACTTCTGTTTGAATATGGATGAGAGGACTTCATGGAAATCTCCAAACCTGTTCTATTTCAAAAATTATATGATCATAACAATGCTAAAACTTGAAGACAGTGTAGTTACACGTCATGTGAGTGCTGACAAGAATTTTCCATTCTTTCTAAAATTCATCTGCTTAAGGAAGCACCTAAGATAAAAGTATCAAATGAGTTCATACCCAGAGAAAATGATGTGAAGTTGGCACAAGTGGGACCCCTTGAGCAGGTGCTCAAGCCAGCAAGAATGGACTGGAATCCATGCCAGTTGGTACTGCCTCCCACTTCAATGATCTGCCCTGCAGGAGAGGCTGCTGCCCTTCACCACAGAGTGACACACCTTGCCCTGCAGCTAGAGGAGCTGAAGGGCATTGGAGCAATAGCAAAACTGACTGCTGATCTGCACCAAAGAAGTGAGTTGGCAAGCAAGCAGAAATGCCAGGGAGCTACAAAATGGTCCTGCTTCACTCCAATCCTCCAAAGTTCCCACAAAACTCTTTTTTTCTTTCTTTTAAAATTTATTTATTTATGCATATAAGAGCTGGGATATAGGCCAGAGATGCAGGGAGAGTGAGAGGATTCACTAGAGACAGAGTGGGGAGCAGAACAACTGAAATACACTACTGAGGGGAGAAGGGGGTGAGGCAGGAGAGGTCCCCTGCGCCATGTGGATCCCCTCCTTGGCTGGGGATTGAACTGGCGCTGCTGTGCCTTGGATACATCACAGTGCAGCGCTCAACCCGCTGTGCCACAAGGGAGGCCCAGGACTCTTTCTTAAGGCCTGCTCTCACCAAAAACATACAGGTTAGAGAATCCTAGGCAGTCAAAACAGTTTGACCTCACTTCATCATCACATTATGGAGGCATCATACTCTGAACACTTTTCAAAGAATTTTTAACAGACTTGTATTCTAAAATGTCAGATTTCAAATTCATATTTTTATCATTCCTTTTAATCTTAGGATGAATAGTTCCCATGTGTTTACAGAGATTGTTAATGAGGGACAAACAAGTTGAGATCTGATATAATCCATTCCATAAGGTGGGGTGCTGGCTGGGGATGCAGCTGGAGATGGAGGGATTTCCAAGCCAGCAAGTCTCCCAGCGTCTGAGGGGGTCACTCTCCAGATGTAAGCATGATGTTACTCACTAGTGCCCACTTATCCCTCATTATTCTGCTTCTATCTCTGTGTAGTCTTGGGGTTGGACAGGTCCTGTATGGGGGCTTAAGCCCTGATAAAAATAGATCTTCAAAGCAGCTGTGTCCCTTTGGGCCCAGTCCATTCCTAAGTTCCTTGGTAGGGTTCTGCCCTTGTGGACAGATTTCCCAAGAGGTGACCCCCTTTTGTATGTCTGTCTCTAGAATAACCAATACTGCATGAAATTCTTTGACTTGTCCCATCACCTGGATTGGGTCCCTAGGTACCAATCACTTGCTGATTTGGAGCTGAGAAATTTTTACCTTGATCCCTCCTGAAAAGTGTGGAGGAGGTGCGGACATCTCAGAGATTAGGGGTTGGAATCAGATTTTGTAAATGGCATTTTGAGAAAGGAGATGCAAATCTGAGTCACTGTGAAATACTGGAGAGAGAGCTGACTGGTAGTAGCATGAGATAGGGCATCGGGGGTGAAATCAAGTAGCAAAGCTTAGGCCAGTTCACTAAGCACAGAGCTGTGGGAAAATAATTGACATAATTTTTCGAGGAGTTTGTTAGTGAACATCTTCTAACACATGGGTAATCATTGGCACAGCAATTAAAATGAGTAGTATAATCAATAGTGTAAACATACCCTCAGGAGCAAATACGAATACACATTTTGCCAAACAACGATAATTATACCTGCAAAGAGTTTTCAGCAAAGTGGTCAGTGGCAAGGGTATCTTATGTATTTCGTGAATGATATTGAGCAGAAACGTCTAATAAATTAAAGGCAGGACCACTGTGGCTCTGACAACAATGTATTTAGAGAGTCTTCACGTCTCAATTTCAAACTCAAACTAGAAGACTGGCCATACTGGGCCACCATATTAGATTATGTAATAGAAGAGTCAGAAATTCTAAATCCATCATCTTCTTTACCCCTTGTTTCTCAAATGCACAGAAGATGTCTCTTTCATTTGTTACTTTTCAGTCTGCCCGAAGTATTAGAGGTATAATAGTCTGCAGTAGAATTGCTGATTATTTCTCTGTCATTCTCTGTAACACCATTCTTATGATCATTGCTATTCTTCTAAAAATCTCTGTCTAGAAAATCTGATTTATTATACCTAAATTATATTTTAGATATCATTTGATCATCTTTGGCCAATGCTGCATTTTTTCTGTTTCCAACAAAAAGCATTTGCACTTTTAAGAAATGACTTTCTTCTTAATGCTTATATTAGAAAATAAATGGCATGCAAAGTATATGGGAGTCACAAAATTTCAGCGTGTGAGTATTTCAGGGAACTGAATTCCCTGGAAACCCAAGATGTAGCAGACATCCTCAGTCCTGGGTATTACCACCCAACACTGTTTCCCTTATTTATTTCCATCTCTCCCCGGACCTCTGTTCTTATTTATTTGTTTGTTCTGTGTCTTGGCACTTTCCTCCCCTGCCACTTTTTCCAACCATGCACTTTAGATGGTATCCATCAGCTAGTCTCCATCTGCGGACAGCACAATGCCCAAGCAGAGTGGGCATCAATGTTGGAAGCTTCTCCGCTCCCTTCAGCAGCCTCGGGGTCTCCCTTTCTTTCATACCAGGGGTGCTTTGTCAGCTTTGAATGCTGTCCCTTTAGTTGCCTTTGTGGAGACAGCTTGTGCTTGGATGTGCTGAGTTGTGAGTGATCGCGGTCCATGTGTGAAGAGAGCATGACCAGTTCCGTGGCAGCCAGTAAGGGTGCCCCCAGCCTGTTACATCAGCATCGTATGATGGGGAACTCAGAGCGCAAACAGTCTCTCCTTGTTGCCTTTTTTTTTTTTTTTCTTCTCTTTTTTTGTGAGAAGAAAGCCTGGGAAAAAAAACAAGAGATGCCTGTCTTTTCTTGAGAATTGCTGAATGCAATTCACTATGAACAAATATTTTTAAAAATCGAGGTTCTCTTATAGGAAGAAAGGGATAAAGGGAGACAGATTAAGGGAAAGTAATTTATAACTTTTCAGTTTAATAAGACTTGGATCCAGTAGATCTGCAGTCTATTTTGGTAATTTCTTGACATCCTTTGAATACCTCTATTTTTTGTTTTTTTTTTTTTTAATTGCAAGAATGTAGAGTATGTATGTGTTTTAACAAAGCAGAGACCAAAGAAGTAACCTTGTGGGTTTTGTTTTGGTTTTCATCAAATTAAATGCATTTTTTCTTGTTTCTTAATGTTCAGGATACACGCCCTTCAGAGCTTGTATTACATTGCTTGCAGCAAATCATATGTTCTAAATAAAAGGAGAGCTTGTCTCTATTCCCTCCTTCATGCATGCCTCATCAATGGCACATACTGGCTAGGGAGGCGGATGTGAGTCCACTTGACACAATGGTTTGCCTGTCTGTTCTCTGGGGAAATGTAGCACTGAAGTTCCTCTTTGTCAGACACATGGAGCATTGCTATGCCCTCATTTCTGCTGAAGTCACTCTGGTCAGTATTGATGATCCGTTTCTACAATGGTTTTGTGTCAGTTAACAACATTTTGATTGAGAGTTTGAACATCCAATCAGGAACACTTTAAAAAGAAGGAGCTTCGTTGTTATTTTTCCCCCTGATCCATTATTTGGTTCCCCTATATGCCTCTTAAAAGTGAGATCATCTGATATTTTTCTTAAAAAAAAAAAAAAAATAACAGGCAACTGTAAGTCAGAGACATTCTGCAGGAGGAGGGAAGGGAGAGGGATCAAAACAGGGAGGGAAGAGCACATAGTGACTATGGTGCGCTGGTGAATAGGTGGTGGGAATTCTATGGAGACTACACCTGAGAAGAGAAAGCAAACATATGATGTAAAATATAAATAAGCAAATAAATAAATTGCATTAATAAAAAAATTTAAAATAAAATAAAAGCAGGACCTTCTTACTGAAGTGGACTAATGTCTCCACCTTGTGGACAGTACCCTCTGCAGGTGCTCTGTGCTTATCTATGCAAGAATTGCACTTTCCTCTTGGATCATTTGGGGTTAACAGTGACACCCCTGCTGCTAACACCATTTTCCTAAATCAAAGGAAAGAAGTGTCTGCTGTAAAAATAATAAAATATGTTTTCTTAGACTTCTGCGAAGAGAGATTACTGCTTCCGAGAAAACTTGTTTCAGTTAATGAAGCAGAGGCACCAAATCATAGACCTCCAATCTTTCTGTCACTTTTAATAGAGCTTACTTATAATACTCCTTTCCCTTGGCAAAGGCAATTCCTAACTTTATCTTTAACGCCTGAGATGTTAATGAGAATAACTTTATGTGTTATTTAATACATTCGGTTAATTTGATTACATACGTCAAATAGCACTCTCATTGCAAAAAATTTAGAAAATGTAGAAAACATAAAGGAGAAAAAAGATACTGTCACTCATCACTTAAAGGAAACCGCTGAAATGTTGGATCTGTGAAAGGGAACTGGAAAAGCATCCAACCTCCAAGTTGTTCCTCGCACTTCGTGGCACTTGTCACAGCTGAAATGTTCTTTTCCTTTATGCAATTTTAAATTTTTGATGATTGTTCCCTCCTTAATATATATAGGCTCTATGAGGATAGTTGCTTTGTCTGTTCCATTTACTGTTGTATCCTTGGTACCAGGTATCAAGCAGGAGGCACTCACTGAAATTTGTCAAATATCCTTTAATGAACAACCATGAATATTTTCACACTTCTCTGAATAATCCTTTCCTAGTTGAACTTATCCTGTCTAAGCAAATTTGTATCTTGATATGTAAATTAGTATTAGAAACATAACCTTTCAATATTCCTATAATGTTGCAAAGTCAGTGATAAGAGTGTGGAAAACCCTTCTTTTCAGTGTTTAGAGCAGGGTTTCTTTCTGTTTGTTATCAGATGATTGTTCCCTAGTGCATGCCTTGTGGCCTTTTTTTGTTTGTTTTTTTTTGGTTGTTGTTGTTTGTTTAGAGAAGGAAAAAATTTATTGAGGAGAAAGGAACAGAAATAAAGTGGGACTCTAGGCCAATGGAAGCAAGGAGGGGCAAGTGAGACCGTGGCCTTCTTTTTAAAACAAATTTTCTGGGGCCTCTCTGGTGGCCTAGGGCTTCAGTCTCAGCGCTACCAACTTGAAAGCCTGCTATGATGGCCTGAGTTTGATCCCCAGCCAGGGAGCTAACCTACATGGTGCAGCAGACCTCTCCTGTTTTGCCTGCTTCTCCTCTTAGCAGTGTGTTTCAACAGATCTGTCTGTTCTGCTCCCCACTCTGTCTCTGGTGAATCCTCTCACCCCCACACCTCTGGCCTGCACCCCAGGTCTTCTACGAAAAACTAAATAAAACCTTAAACAACAACAACAACAAAATTTTCCTTAGTCTCCACTGCAAAAAAAAGCATGGATGGATGGCCATGCCTTCCTCCAGTAATTCCTTTTGTTCTGTTCTCACTGATAGTTTGAACCTACCAAACTCCTGTGAACAGCACAGGCTAGTCCCTTGTTCCCTTGCCTGGGAGAATTCTGTATCAGAGGAATGTCTTAGCTCTGTTCTTGACTGTCAGTAACCTAAAGCAGGCTTTCCTGACAGCAGTCTATATATACACCTGTCAGCGCTGATGTTTAGAGGCTTTGTAATTCATGCATGAAAGAAGTGAGTCTGTTATCTCCTAACTAGAAGCTTTTTTTCCCCATGACAGCATGAACTCATTTGGTTCATGTGGAATCCCGTAGAGAGAACAAAAAATTAGATGGCATTTTCCAAGAAACATTTATTAGATTTAGTTGCTCTTCTGTGCTATGTGCTAAATATTAGGAACCTGAAGACTACTACGAGAGTATCCTTGTCCTTGGGGCTCATAATTTAGAGGAATTTATTTATTTACTTTATTTACTTACATATTAGTTCTGCCCCTGCTACTGGAACGGGCGTTGTGCATGTTGCCAGATACATACCCTGGATGAGGTGAGGCTCTTGGGTGGGGAGGGCGGAGTGCACTTCTAGGAGGTGCAGCTAGAGAAGAAAACACCCAAATCACAAGATACTTACCGTCTCATACATGTTACAAAAGAAAGTGTCAGGGATTAGGAGAATATAGCCAGGAGCCAGGATCTAACTTGGATGGTTTGACTCATTTTCGGAAGCCTAACCTACTATTCTGTCAAAAAGACAGACAGAAAATCAAGTGTTTATTTAGTGCTGTTAAAATAAATGACGCAGACACCCCTTTCCTTCTATTTTTTAAAATCAATTTATTAGATTTCCAACCAGAGACATCTCATGTATCAATGAATTTATATCAAGGAAGGCTGATTTTGCTTTAAAATAATTGCTTGAACTAAAAATTTTAACCTGTAAGTCTGTTAATAGGTTTTTTTTTTTTCAGTGAAAAATAAAATCTGTGAGATGTGCTTGTGGGTTAGACATTCTGGAAGTAATTAAGTGTCAGGACCAAGAAAATATTACCTTAAAATAGAAATCAATGCATTTAATCCCATAAAAGGGGTGATTTTCATTAAAGTCACTTAAATAACTTATCATGAAAAAATGAATTCTCTTGTCTATGGTAATAGGTTTCTTACTTGATTGTAACATGCAATTTGGAGGATTTTTACTCTGGGAGGTGCTATGTTAACTTAATGACCAAACTAATCTTCATAAACCCTTTGATGACACTTTAATTTCTTCAAACTAACAAAACAGTGAGTGAATTTTATTAGGGAGCAGTAAAAGTTGAAAATAAATTACTATAAAACATAATTCTTCTCTCTTGTGTGGATATTTTATTGACTAGCAGCCATATGTAACTCTTTACTGCCCTCCCCTGATTTACTTTAGAAATGCTGCTCCTTTTAGAGAAAAACAAACCCTTCCAAAGTTAAAAAAAAAAAAAAAGGCATTTTTTTCCAATGAGTAGATTTAAATAACTTCCTTTAGTTCCAGAGGCAATATCGTCCATCTCAAATTACTGTACCTTAGCTTCTCCTCAAAAGTAATAATAAGGAAAGAAGTCACAGCATTTAATTGACACCGTCTCAGAGTTCTGAGGTATCCATAGTGGTGCTCATTTTCTTCCTTTTCCAGAAATATGTACCCCTTCTCTTTAAAAAAAAAAGTGGGAATAAAAAAATAAGGGTCACTTCTGTATTCGCACAAACATATCTTTTTACTGAACTTGAAGGTAGTTAATTGCATTCCAGTGGTTCAAATACAACATATGGGAAATACATTGTCCTACCAGCCAGCTTGAGTGAGAAATCTAAAAAGATGGGGCAGATGGGATATGGTTTTACTTAGAATTGTGATATATAAGGATCAGAGATGAATCTGAGTTAAGAAAATTCTAGTGCTAGCGCTTGAGTGGTAAAACATTGCCCCCCCACCCAAAGTGCTCAGACTCACAGAGAAAACAGGTTGATTCAACTACCCCTGATATTTCTCTATACATGACTTGGATTTTTTTTTTTAAGATTTATTTTTATTTATTTATGCATGGGAGGGTTGGGGTGCAGGCCAGAGGTGTGTGTGGTGGGGGCCAGAGGTAAGCAGATTCACCAGAGACAGAATAGGGAGTAGTAGAACAGGTGGATCCACTGAAATACATTGCTGGGGGGAGCAGCAGGTGGGGACAGAAGGGGTCTGCTGCGGCATGTGCGTTAGCTCCATGGCCGACTATTGAACTTGTGCTGCAGACAGCTTCCCAGTGCTGAGACTTAACCCCTTGTGCCACCTGGGAGGCCCCTACATGACTTAGATTTGAAAAATCCTCTCATCTCAAGTGTACACCTGGGTTTCAGGCTCTTCAATTTCGTTATTAAACCCTTAATGCTGTTCTACTGCCCTCTGGTGACAAAAGCATGTAGACAGCAGGAAAAAACCAGTATCCCTTTCACAGAAGGTGGGGAGAGATGAGACAGTAGAACACAGTATACGAACATGAAGATTATGGAGATCAATAAATTAGGGGTAGTTTGTGTGTGGGGGTTGTAGAAAGATGCCACTTTAAATAGTATTTTCAGGGAGGTCCTTGCTGAAACCTTATTTAAGATTTGAAAGAAGTCTTTTGGGGAATATGGCGTAGGTACAGAAAACGCAGATATTAAGGGACGGTAGTATTTCCTGTCCCTGAAGAGACCCAGTGACCCCGAAGTAAGGAAGCAGAAGCGCAAAGGGCAGAGAGGCACAAAGGTGCGGAAGGAAGGCCCTGGGGCCCTAAGGAGTGTGGACCAAGGCAAGATTTGGGCTTTTCTGTGATGAGATGGGGAACTACCAGCGCACTGTGAGCCGAGGTGTGAAGTGACTTGCCTGTGTGTTTACAGGATTACCGTGTTGCGAAAACCCTATAGTAATAGAAGCAGAGGCCAACTAGAAGGGTGAAGCAAAATGACTGAGGCCAGCACCAAGGAGCTAGCAATAGAGGTAAGTTCTGGACATGTTCTGAAGTTAGATACATGAGCAGTTGCTAGTGATTGATATAGGATGTGTGTAAAAAAGAAAAGTCGGCTTTGACGACAGAGAGACAGGCCTTGGGATGGAAGATTGGAGTTGCCACTCAATGAGATGAAGCAAATTTAGAGCAAACATTCATGAACTCAGTTTAAGGCATTTTAATTTTAATTTTTACATTTGTATTTACCACTTATGGTGTTCTTAATTCCCTCACGTAGAGCCAAATTCCACCTGTCTGGTACAATTTTTCCTTCTATCAAGAGAACTTCCTATAATATTTCATAGTTCTCTTAGTACCTATCTCTTCATAATTAATCCTTTCAGAGTTTTGTTTTGTTTTCTTGGTTGGGAAAAAAATCTTTATTTCATATTCAGTTTTGAAAGGCTTTCACTGGTTATAGAATTCTAGTTGCTAGTCTTTATGTCTCTCCCCAATACAGTCATTACTTCATTAGCTTCTGGATTTCAAAATGGATTTGTTGTTTCATTCTTCTTCTTTTTTTTTTTACTATGTTGGATCTCAGATTCTGTAGCGAATCATGACAATTCTGTTGTCATTCTG
Organism: Galemys pyrenaicus; assembly: GCA_019455555.1. Taxonomy (NCBI): domain Eukaryota; kingdom Metazoa; phylum Chordata; class Mammalia; order Eulipotyphla; family Talpidae; genus Galemys; species Galemys pyrenaicus. The sequence continues at coordinate 14,388,816 of JAGFMF010011861.1, read as the reverse complement.
TTCTTTGTTCTCTAAATTTATTATACCTTTTTAATCAGTTGCTTTTAATTTTTCCCCCACCTCTGTTTCCAACTTTTTAAAAATCAGAACTTAATTGTTATATATCCTACTAAGAAAGAGAGGCTAAATGAAATGATAAAATAATGCAATGATATTGAGTTACTTTTTTCAGGTGCATCTGTATATGGTTCTAAGGACTGCCCAGGGTCAATATCTTTGCCAGCAAGTACAAGTATATTTTATCTGTGGTGCCAATACCTGCCTATTAATAGTGGCCTCCTAAAGTGACATATACAGAAGTCTGAGGCCATGCCCAGGCTCAGAGGGAAGAGTGCTATGATTAATGTTAATTTCTGTTGTGGAAATATCAGAGAGAATACAACCAACTATATCATACGTTAACTCCACCTGTCTTAGCATAAAATAATAAATGGGTATATTTGGGTCAAATGGCATGCAGATGACACAGTATAAACTACCAACAATACTACTTACATTGAGAGAGATATTAATTATTTCTGAGGAATAACTCATAAGCATATACTTCCAGTCTCAAATTAGAACACAAATTCTGGTTCCATTTTCACTGTTACAATGTCATTGGAGAATGTAACTAAAGTAGAATCACTGTTGCTTGAAAATCATTGTTCTACACCCATGCTTTGCTCTAAATTCTCCATGAATTATCCAGTTTTGAGTGTAACATCTATACCTTGTTGTTATCCAGTGTGTGCAAAGCAAAATGAACTTAATGTTCATTTTATAAAATGTATGGAGAAGTAGTATTTGATCTTTGGCAGGGAAATAAATAAACAGCAAATAAGGCTATATCAACTAAAAAACTTTCACACAGTGAAAAAAACCTATCATCAAAACAAAAAGGCAACCTGATTAATAGGAGAAACTATTTCCAAGTTATATTCCTTAAGTGTTAATATCCAAAATATATAAATAAATCAAAAACATACACACAAAATACCTGATTAAAAAATGGGCAGAAACTTTGAACGGAGGACACTACTTGTAAGAAGACACACAGAAAGTCAATGGATATATGAAAATATGACTGTCATCTCTTTTTATTAGTGAAATTAAAATCAAAACCACAAGGAGATAGCCTCTCAGATCTGTTAGAATGAGTATTGCGCAAAAGACAAGAAACGAGTGTTAGAGACAATGTGAGGAGAAAGGAATGATTGTACACTTGTCGGGAATGTAAATTGTTGGAAACATCATAGGAAGCAGCATGGAGATACCTCAAAAATTTAAAAATAGGAGAATTTCCATTTGACTTGAAATTCTGGTGCTTTAAATTGCCAGCCTCATGTTTTAAATGCCCACTTCTGGGTTATTGCAAAAGAGCATCTTGCAAGGCTAGAAAGGAAAATGGGGACTGACACAGCCATAACATTGGAAATTGATAGGCTGAAACCAGCACAAACATCCCTGTGTGTTTGTGGGCTTGTGAAGAGAGTTATTTATTTATTTTTTATGTAAAGCATGTGAGAAGCGTGAAAACATTGACCAGTGATAAGTCAGGATGATCTATGTATTTGCTTATGTGCCTAGATATATAAAGTGATGATTTTGACAACAAAGATTGGGAACACTGAAGACCATGTTTTGTCAGAAGTTCTTCTGTGTGTGGTGCACAGGTTGGTGCCATCAGTATCCTGTGGGGACGTGTTAGAGATGCAAGTTCTCAGCACCAGGTCTAGCCTAGAGAATCAGAATCTCGGGGTGGGGGGCGGGGGGCAGCAATCTATTTTAACAGGCCCTCCAGATGATTCTGATAAAATTTGAAGGGAAGATAATAATTTCCATCTGAGACTTGAATGTTCTGGCAGAACCTCCAGATGGAGACATTCCAGTGACAAGTTATTTACCCCCTCACACTGTGGTCAGTCACGTGTATGTATTTTTTGAGTTAATGAGGATGTCAAGTACCCTTTTGTCCATTGAAGACGGCAGATAGAATCATAAGAAAGATTTCCTTAAGGAAAAAGACACAAGAATGTGAATTTATGTTGATTGCTTTCTTTGTTCTGATGTACCTGAAATTACTAAATAGCTTGAGTTCTACCTATGCACAGTTCTTAACTGGAAGCAGGGAGGCACACCTAGGTTTGGAATGTATTTTGCACTCCACTACATGTCAAAATCAACAAAAGAAGAGAATGGCCAGAAGGGAAAGTAAGGAGCAAACCTGCTTCCTCCTCCCACCCTGTTTCAGGTATTAAGGGTGAGCCATGGTTCATGGACTAGATCCAGCCTGTGAACAATATTTTGCTGGAACACCACCATGCCAGTTTGCTTATATGTGACCTATGGCTTCATTTTTACTACTCAGCAGAGTTGAAAAATTGTGACAGGAATTGTACAAACCTCAAAATTGGTATTACTTTCTGGCCTTTTATAGATAAAGTTTGTGGATAGACCTCTGATTAAGACCAGTGTTCATCAAAGGTTCTCAAAATTCAACATGAATGAGAACCTTGGTGGAGGGTGAGGGGCCGCAAGGTACTGGACTCCACCCCCAGCGTTTCTAATTCAGTAGGTTTGGGTTCAGCCTAGGAATTTGCGTTCCTGAGGAGTTTCTCATTGATGTGGATACTGCTGATCTAGGAACACAGTTTGAAATCAACTGGTTTCAATAGTGTGTTTAAGCCCTCAGGCATCCATGCTTGGATTAAAGAAAAAACTGCCTTAGTTATAAATTCAAGGGATTATTCCTTTATCTCAATTGGAAAGGTCACTCTTATGAAATTCCATTTTTATCCTTGTGCTTTCTTTTGTGTTCCCCTTCTCTGGACAACCTTGTAGGGTAAATGAGATGGTCAGGCTTTACACCCTGGCCTCTGTGGCTGTCACCTGCAGCCTTGAATACAGGAAGTGCTTGGGAGTGTGGGCTCAGGGCACCTGGAGCATTGGGTGGGGTGCTTGAGAGGGCAAACCTGAGCCTGGAGGCTGAGGATATAAGGGCGGTGTCACACAGAAATCGGTTAGGGAGGCAGAAAATGGTGAATGGCTAGGAGAGGACAAGCCATGGTTGCTAGAGGAAGCCCAGAGGGCAGAGCTGTAGAGATTCGCAGGGGGCCCAAGTTGCTGTCTCCTTGCTGGCTGTGTTGTGCTCTTAAAAATGTGGGGATGATGCAGAAGTCTCCAAGTTTCTCTTTTAAGCAATCGTGAACCTACCTGGCCTGGGATGGTTGCAGCACAAGCCTTTAAGTAGGAAATTCATTTAAAAAATCAGCCTGAATTTTCTTTTTTTTTTTTTTTAAAGATTTATTTATTTATGCATACAAGCACTGGGGTACAGGCCAGAGGTGTGGGGGGGGTGAGAGGATTCACCACAGATAGCGGGGAGCAGAACAGGCAGATCAACAGAAGTACACTGCTGAGGGGAGCAGCGGGCACAGCAGGAGAGGTCTGCNNNNCCATGTGGGTCCCCCCCCTGGCCGGCAGCAGGGATCGAACTCATGCTGCAGTGGCTGCGATTTGCTTCGTAGTGCGTTGCTTAACCCACTGCGCCACCAGGGGAGGCCCTGAATTTTCTTTTATTGTGAAGATGAAGTGAGTGCAGAGATAAGTTGATAGGATTTAGGGAGAGGCTATCATGGTGTCTAAGAGAGGGGCTCTTTATTTTCCTATCCTGATGAGCTAAGTTTTCACAAAAGTTTCATTATTTTGTTAGAGGTGCTATGGTTTAGCTACTAGAGTGCCAGACAGGCTCGTGTACAGATATAGGTGGAAACAGATTCAACGATAAAAACTTTTGTAAGAGCCACCATTCAGAATTATCCATGAGGCTACACTTTTCTGTTATTACAGAAAATATAGATGTGACTGCTTATGAGTTTATCAAGGAAGAAAAACTTGATATAATTTAATTTTGAACTTTGAATTCATAGGTAATGAGAGCATATTTATTTTATTAGATGAGCTGCTTTCAATAAAGTAGTATAAACACCTAAATTTTTTTTAAAGATTTATTTATGCATACAAGAGCTGGGGTACAGGCCAGAGTCATGGGAGGTGAGAGGACTCACAAGATAGAGTGGGGATCAGAACAGGCAGACTGACTGAAACACACTGCCGAGGGCACTAGTGGGCGAGGCAGGAGGGCCATGTGGGTCCCCTCCCTGGCCGGTGGCAGGGATCGAACTTGTGCTGCAGTGGCTGCTGTTTGCTTCGTAGTGCGTTGCTTAACCCACTGCACCACCAGGGAGGTCCAACACCTGAATTTTTAATAAATATGTCCAATAATATCTTTCCTCCTTTTTCGCACTATATCTCAGAGTCCATGGTTCATGGAAGAAACTACTAAATGTAATGAGAGTTTATGAGTTGATTTATCTTCTTTCCATAACCTCGAAAATAAATAAAATTTGTACTGGGGAAATCAGGCTTTGATGAACTCATCATCCACCTTTCAAAAAAAAATGAAAATTGATAGGCTGTTTGAATAGAGAGTAAGGAAAACAACTACCTAATCTATAAATTGTTCAGCCAGAATGAAGTATTAATGATCACAGTTTAAATAGGAAATTTGCTAGTACTGGTTCTACCCATCTATTACAGATTTTTTTTGCCTCAAATATATTCATGATGTATTACAATGCTGAGGTTCATCCCTCATATATTTATATATTTAATATTTCTCCCTCAGAAGATTTGAACATGGCTGTAGGCAAAGTTATATTTCTCTTTGATAATAATAGAATAATAAAGTATTAAACATAAAGGAAGTTTACTATGAATTTATGACTGAATCCATGCTGTATTTCATGTTGCAGTAATGTTGCTCTTTCTCACCTAACATATGACTCCTGTAAGTATCATTACTCTTCTTTCCTAGGACCTTGTGATAAAAATCATCATATCAAGCCTGTAACTTTTAGAATTAGATAATTCGAGATGATGGACTTTCAGAAAAACAAATACACTAAAGAATAATTCTCAATGAAATCTAACATCTGTAATCATTTTGTCTTTTGATTTAACACCAAGTGGGTTGTAATCTGAGTAATGTAAAATAGCAGATTGTCTCTACTTAAAAGAACATCAGGAAAAATGTTCTATGGTGTTAGAAGGTAGAATGATTTACACTAAGTACACCTGGAAAGTAATTAGTCCCTAGAAAAAGACATGAGGAACTAAGCCCAGTTATCTTTTAATTTAGAAAAATGAAATTTTCTACAAAGTTACTGTATCAGCCAACCAAGATGATGGTTTTTTTTAATAAAAAATTTTTATTTATTTATGCGTATAAGAAATGGGCTGTAGGCCAGAGGTAGATGGGTGGGGTGAGGTGCAAGTATTCAACAGAGACAGAGTGGGGAACAGAACAGGCAGATCTACTGAAATACACTGCTGTGGGGAGCAGTGGATGAGACAGGAAAGGTTTCATGTGGGTTAGCTCCCTAGCCAGGAATCGAACTCATGCCATAGTGCCTGGCTATAGCTTGGTGCTAAGACTTTAACCCCTGTGCCACCAGGTAGTTCCCCAGACATTTTGTTCTATTTAATGAATATGAGATTAGAATTTCACCACTTGCTGCTGACATTATTGTGGCTTGGCCAGCTAGGGCAACTGTCCATGAAGACACAGAAAGGGCACTTTTTTTTTCTTCTTTTGAAAGTTTTTGACAATGACCCTGAAAACATGCTGGTAATATCTGTTCCCCTATTTACAAATAAAACTTTAGAAACAAAGCATTACATCTAAGTGTATATAGTGTATTTTTATGCCATAAGAATATATGTAACTCTATTATGTATAACATTACTAAATGCTATTAAATATTAAAAATATATTTTGTTATATGATAGATTCAGGAAAAAATATGTATTATCAATTAGCATTTCTGTGTAAAAGAACTTGTTAGATTGTTTTCTGTGACCTGACAACCTGCTGGTGGCAGCTCACTGCAGAGGTTACATAATAGGTTGTTGGGGCTGGAGAGAGGACTAGAACTCCTGGAATGGGAGAACATTGAGTATTTGAGTAAAGGACATACTGCTCATTTTAACTAAGCACCACAAAACCCAGTACTGGTTGTTTGTGACCTGACTTTGGTAATCTCTTCACAAGGAACTTCTTGTAGATGTGGGAAAGAGAGATGGGTAGAGAGACGAGGCTGGCACTGGAGTCGGCTCTTGCAGCACTAATATATGAATGGCATTCATGTCTCCTTTCCAACATGTATAACTGACTACTCCCCAGGCCTTGGCCTGCTGGACAATGATGAAAGGCTTAGTCCATACAGTTAATAAAACCAATAGTAAATTACATCCACTGCTCTAGATTTGATTTCTACAATAAGTGTGTCTATTTGCACTGAAGGCATTTATGCATGCATTCACATCATTATTCTTAGGATAGTAATATGAACATTTCCACAATTTTCAATATAAAACCAAATAACCATAGTGCATATGTGAAAACATTATGTTAGCATGTTTCATTATTTGGCTACACTGAAATTTCTGAATGTCACAATTAGAGTTTCTATTAAATTCTTCTTTTATTGCCTCCATAATTTCATTCTAAGAATTCTTGAGTGAAAACAAAAACTTGTAGAAAAATTTTGGTTTCCTCAGAAAGTAATTTATTTCTTAATCTGACAGAGAATAGTTGCTCTGAAAAGATACAACCATTGATTGCAGTTTTTAAATTTATATAAACTAAGAGCACTTAAAAACAAAACAAAACAAGTGAGCCTCCCTGGCGATGCAAGGGTTTAAGTGGCAACACTATGAAGCTGTCAGTAGGCACTGTAGCACAAGTTCAATCCCCGGCCAGGGAGCTGCCCCACATGGCACAGCAGACCTCTCCTGTCTCGCCCACTGCTCCCCTCAGCAATGTATTTCCATCAATCTGTCTGTTCTCCCCACTCTGTCTCTGGTGAATCTGCCCCGTCCCCTCTCTCCCTGCCACATGTGTACCTCTGGCCTATAGCCCAGTTTGTTATGTGTAAGTAAATAAGCCTTTTAAAAAATAATAATGTCAGAATTACTGACCATAAGATGGTGATGAAAACAAGCTGGTCCAAACCAAAATGAACCAAAAGAAAACCAAATGAACCAAAACACCAAATGCTAATGTTGCAAAGACAGACATCTGACCCTTGCCCACTCCCCTTTCCATTTCTTTGGGACTCTTGTTAAACACCCTGACATTCTACTAGTGAGTGGGACTATAGTCTTTCAGACTCTAGTTACTACTCTCCTCATTTGTTGGCAAATAAAACTTACTTTTTTTTTTGTCTCAAAACCCTGCTCTTATTGGCTAAAGGGAACTGCGACTGGGAATTCTGGCAACAGATTCTCCATCTTTACAACTGTCATAAAGCTGCTCCCCTGAGAAATCACACATAAATGCAGTAAAAATTTATACAGCCTTTATGAACTCAAATGATTGATACAGAAATACCAGGCACCTACTATGCTTTTGCACCCTTGGGCAATCCTAGAAACAGGTTCAGAGGAGGACTTTGGAACAATTTACGTGATAAAGCCTCCTTCATTAGAGAATGGATGACTTGGCAAAGTTTTTAAGGAGTTTGTTTTTTTTTTTTTTTTTTTACAGCAAGTTTGGGCTTAATCGATCAGTTTCAACCCAGGAGGGAAGGAAGAAGGAAGCTTGTTTCTTAGCCAATGCATCATACTGGGCATCCTGTTGCTTCTTTCTTTTTTGTTTCTATTAGGCAGTGTTTGACATTGTGGGTCCCAAATGAGAAGGGAAATATAAGTAGACATCGTCAGTGCCGGTTATCTGGTGTCTAAATGAAGATGTCAGTTCTCTTGTCAGGAAGGAGAAGGAGAATATAAGAACTTGATGGTGGAAGGTGGCAGATTGGGTTGTGGGGAGTGTTCCCACTGACCTCAGGTGTTTTAAGAGGTCAAAGAAAGTCTTCACCAGCAGAGGGTTGAGGGGCAACAGTGGGGTAATTCATTACCTCATGTCATTTTGAGTCGAAAATAAAGGGACACTGTTGGAAAGCTCTTCAGACTGATATTCATATGTTGATATTTTGAGCCTTTAATATGCATTAATTTGGGAGTTGACAAGGAGAAGGTGATCTTTCCTGACCTTTATCAAAAATTCCTTACAAATACCATTTCTTGCATATCATTTCTTGTAGTGATTGCTCAATTTTATTTCCCTTTTCCTTGATTTCAAATAGGTTGCTAGACTCTGTGTCTTTGTTTATGAATTGTGATTATCTTTCCACCTTTCTGTCCTCCTGACAGTGTCCAATTCTGAGAGTTTGAATCTAGCACCAGTGTTTCATCCCAATCTGTAATTTCCACTAGTCCCCCATGTCTTCTTTCCATTTAAGACAGGACAATTCCTAGTTCCCTGTCCTCCTGGATTTTTTAATATACTTAAATTTTGAAATACCTGTCAGTCTGTGCTGCTATCATGAAATACCATACTGGGATACTTAGAAGCAATAGTCACTTATTTCTCACTGATCCAAAGTCAAGTCTGAGACCAGGGTGCCAGTGTAGGTGGAGCGAGTGAAGAGCTGCTTCAGAACTGCTGACTGCAGTTATTCATGTATCCTCCCAGGGCAGAAAGAGAGCTAGGAAGCTCTCTGGAGTTTCTTTTACACAGGAAGGAATCCTGTTCTCTAGGGCTCTACCTCAGACCCAATTACAGTCATCATTCCTTAGCTTTCCTGTCAACTATGAACCACAGACAGAACTTAGCACAAGGCAAACTATCTCTGCCTCATAAACTCTTGTCTTATAACTCTTCATTTGACCAATTTTAACATTAAATGATAGTGAGTATCTGTAGAAAATAGCTGACCTGCAGCATTAACATATAAAGTCATGTCAAGAAAGTAAAGTATTCCAAATATTCAATAAACTACAGGGAAGTCACTATGCATTGGGTAGGGATTAGGGATAGACAGGAGAAATAGAAGGAAATAGTACCCATTATTGAAAAATCAAAAGATCTGATGTAATAGCAACGGGTAATGGATGGTGTATGAGAAGGACTATCAGTTTGAATGAGGTTCTTTGGAATTTCAGGTAGAAGAGGCAAGCAGGGAGCAGCACATCCTTTAGACTAGCAGAGATGAAGAATATTATTTCTACCACCACCTATGAGTGGAGTTGCCTGGTGGGGTTACAGTTCTTGTTATTGCTGTCACAGTGCTATAAGGCAACTTCACAGGCAGAATCTAGGCATGCCTGTTTGTGCACTACAAGATAAACAAGAATGGCATTAACATTGAGAAACCTGTTTGATATCAGAAACTAATTATCATCCTCGATATCCATTCAAGATAACAAGGTGTGTTATCACAGAGAACTCCTCACAAACTGGGTGGCCTAGACAACAAGTATTTATTTTGCCACTTGTGGAGGCTGGAAATCCATGATCAGTGTGCCAATAGATAAGATGTCTGATGACAGTTTGTCATCATCCACTTTTAGTTGTGTGTTCACCTAGGAGATATCACCTTTTGCTTGTCTTTTCTAATCAGGGTCACCGATCCAATTCGTGACCCAATTATTTCCCAAAGGCCCCACCTCCAAATACTATCATGTTAGGGATTAAATGTCAACATATGAATTTATTTTGGGAGGGGGCAAGTATTGAGTCCATTGCACTGGGAAAGCATAAGCATAAGCTTTTGTGGAAACTGTTGATATCTAAATTATTATTAGCTGCAGAAGGCTGTGAACTAAGGAAAGGGAAGAATATATTTTTGAGATCATGGCATTAGAGACTGCCCCATTTGTATGTAAGAAGCTTATTCCCCAGAAGTCTTCCAAGAGCAGGTAGCAATCCCACATTTTGTTCAGCAGGGCACACTAAAAGGCCAGGGAAAACAAAGACACCTTTAATTGTAACCTCATATGTGCTGATGGAAAGGAACATTTAATATTAAGTTTATGTAGACATTCAAGCAGAATTACATGGGTGAGGGTAGGAAGATATTGAGAAAGGTGAGAAACAATGTTGTCTTTGTCAATGACTGTACTTAGTCATTCTCTGAATGCAAAGCAGCAACCTCAAGAGCTACTCATGTACATACCAACATGTTCTTTGTATTTCCCTCTCTTGCTTCTCTCTGGGCCTCCCATTCCTATTGTTACAACTGAGAAATGTATAGGTTTGGGGAAGAGCTTTTAGGGCACCAGTAACCCTGCTTAATGAAAAGTCTGCAGTCCCAGAAAGGTGTGACACCCTGGACTGCTCAGTTAATGGCTTCCACCTCCCACACCAAGAAAAGGCAAGGCCATGTAAGGAAGGGAATTTACCGCTCACACTAAAACATGAATATTGAACACACTAAGATCCCCTAGACCTGAGATATATCACATAGACCGCTCTGTCTTGAGGTAGCCATGCTAGTTGAAATTATGTCGAAAGCAGTTTTACAACTTGAAAGATACAGTTATGACAACTTCTCAATGCAGTACAAAGGAAGGGGGTGAAGATTATAATATTGTTGAAATAGGCAGCTTGCTGGTTTATAGATCACAGTCCACATATTGAATTATGCCTATAAATTATTTAGATAGAGCAATGCTGGAGAGAAGGAAAAAGTGAGATCAATGTGAGCTCATCTCCTTTCACAGCTTTGGCTCACTGAGAAGTGGGAAGAAAAATCAGAGCCACTCATTTACCACTCACTGTAAACTCCATTCTTTCTTCACTGAGGTGGAATGTGATTCACTACACACTGATCACATAGCTCCAAGTCTGTGTGTAGGTTTGAGTTTTTGCATTGATTTATTTACCTAGACCTCTGCCAATACCATGTCATTTTACCTATCCCTTTTCACTTATTTTATTGTGTTTATTTTTATTTAGTAAATATATAATACCATGTGCCAAATATCACTTTTAGTGATGTATAACTATTAAATTATTTTATCTCCAAGTAAGCCTATAAAGTGGGTTCCATTATTGAACCCATTTTATAGATTAAGATATTGAAGCACCAAAAGGAGTGGCATCATGTCTAGAAGTTTCAGTCCATAGTTTTAGCACATGCATAACCCCACAAGACTTCTGAGAATTTCAGAGGACTTGATTTCTCACAGTATTGTGGGTCAACTTTATGTTGCTGTATACTCTTAATTTCAATTGTGTTTCCCTTCATGGAGTTGTTTTCTGCTCTCTGTTTTGTGCCTATTAAGCTAAGTGAAACTGCCTTAATTTTCCTGTAATGTCCCCAAAACATTCTTTTCCCCCCAAGACTTTTCATGTGATAGAAACATTTACAAAAAGTTTTACAAAATGGGCACCTGAGACACTATTATTCTCAGTGTTGAAAGGTTTTCCAGTCACTGTCAGAAGTATATTATTTGTTATTTCTCTAGTTTCCAGTTTCTCTTCCCTTTCTTCCTTTCTTTTTGTTCTCTCTCTCCATATAGATGAGCAAAAAGTAACAAAAAGAAATTATAAAAAATTACATATTTTACTTAAATTTTATTAAATATATGTGAATAATATATAGTTATAACTATGCTATATAGCTATAAATTATTCATAGTAAATATATAATTATGTATTTTATAATAATCTATGTTATTTTATATGACTTTTTGCTTTTTCTCTTCTGCTACCCTGTCCCTTTCAAACAGTTCTACTTTGTCAGTTACATAAAGGTTAATTTTATATCCAAAGTTTCCTATTAAGGTGTTTGCTAAAATAATAAAGTGATCATGTTCGCTGCATTGAAATTTTTTTTCAACTCATGTAGGGACAAAACAACTGTATTAATTGTAACCCTAAGTAGTAACTGGCCCTATCAAATTAAAAAAATGCTTGGGAATTTATATTTCCATTAATTAATCATAACATAGATCATTAGAGCTAGTAGAAACCTTTGATATCATGTAGTCTGGCTCCTCTTTTCTAAACCACTAGTTTTCAAATTTGGTTGTACATTTGTAATTAGCTGGAAGATACTGATGCCTGGGAGCACCCTTAGGTAACTTGATTAAATTAGTTGGTCATCAAGCTAATATTAAATCCCCAGGTGAATCTAATGTGCAGACCAATTGAGGCTCACTGTTAAAGATCCAGAAAAAGCAATCTACACAAGTTGAAATGATTAGTTAGGGACAGAACTGGATTTAAATTTAGCTTGATATTTAAGTCCAGGTTCTATCATTTGTTTACTGTGTTAGTTCAGGGACATTTCTTAATAGTTTCTGGATTCACAATGCACACAATTTATACTCTCTCTGGGTTCAAAGTTGGGAAGTGGTGGTTATTGGCATGGTAGAGACCAACGAGATATGTGGGTTCATAGAAGTCCTATTGCTTTTATCAGGAGTCACTTCTGACATCTTTAAAACAAACTCACTAATAGGTAAAACTATTCATTTTCAAATAATATGGTAGAAATAAGGCCCTTCTAAGCCAGGTACACAAGAAAAGAGAAGGAAGTTAAGGAAAGGATAACAGAGGATAATTGTTTCAATACACTGACAAGCTCCTTGTATTCCTTTTCTACTTCTGGGAATAGAGTTACTAGATTCAGTGAATTAATACAGCAACCATTTATGAGCTTACAGACTTGTAGGTCAGAAGTCTGATATGGTATGACAGTAATCTCAGTTAAAATCACCATGGTAGGTTGGTAGCGTTCTCATCTGAAGACTAAGGAGGAAAATTCTCTTCCAAGTTTATTTTTACCATTGGCAAATTCAGTTCCTTTTAGTTATGGAACTAAAATCCCCTTTCCCATCTGTCTTTCAGCTGGTGGCTGCTCTGATAGCCTCAATGTCAACTGTATTTCTTGTGACATGGTTTTCCTGTCTTCAAGCCAGTTATGATATGTCGCCTGAATCCTTAGGCTTTGAATCCTTGACATCTTCAGATGACACTTGCCAAATGAAATGCTTTTCAAAGGGCTGGTGTGATTAGATCAAGTTCATCTGATAATCTTTTTAACATTGATTAAGTTGCCTTCACAGCAATATCTAGATTCATGTTTGACTAAATCACTGGGATGGTGTAGGAATATTATGGACTGGGAACTTGAGGCCATTTAAAAATTTTACTTACCACATGCTATTCAGAATTTATACTTAATGTGGAAGCTTTTTATTCCACATACCACCCTCAATTATGAGAGCAACACTGAAGTATTTTTGAGAGGCTCTTGTGATATGCTAAATAAAAGGCAAATCTGTTTAGTAATACAAACAGCTGATCAACTTAATTCCTTAATTCACTCCTCACAACTGTTAGAATAAGAATTTGTTTTCTCTTCATCAAAACTTTTCTGGTGGGTGAAAACAGGAAGATTATTGAACAGGTAGAGGAAACAATAAGGAAAAATGACACAGAGGATAAAGGAGAGTGGTGTTCTCTAAAAAATTGACATAAGTGATATGAACAGGTTTTTATTTTAGAGCTATCAGCCTGTGACCAGAAGTTGGGCTGTGTTTAGGGAAAGGTTTGGAGGCTGGAAGATCTGTGTGGTAGGAAGTTTCTAAATGAGAAATGATGAGAACTCTTAAAGGTGGAGAGGGTTAGACAGGATTTACTGACACAAGCAGAAGTGTGAGGGAAAGAGTAGGAGATAAGGAGAATTGTGTGTGTGTGTGTGTGTGTGTGTTATCAAATATTACTTGTCTATCTTTAGAAGGACTGTAAAGTCTGAAGTGGTTGCTCTGTTTTGGGGTTGGGGAAGTAAGGAGAACTTAGAACAACCATCATGGTTCAGGTAGTTCTAATCTAACCAGTGGATTAGAACAACCATTTTTAAGGAAGAACAGTTGCTTGTTTTTCCATGTAACTGGGAGGGTTCTTACCTGCTCTGGTAATGTGCTTACTTTTGGTCCCAGGTTTTGCCTGAGGAGTATTTTTAAGCACCAACTTCTTGCTTTCCTTCTCCTGCCTTTTGTCATCTGCAGTCTCTCAGTCACTTCCTAATCTTGTGCCAAGACAAATCACATCCATTAAAAAATGACGCCTTATGTTTAGAACATTAATAAGAACCAGACGCTTGCCCGTGGACATTGCTTTATTGATCACAGCATTGTGATATCGGTGGGACAGATCTTTTGTCTATATGATTGATACACAAGTAGTAAAATATCAGACCAAATTATGTGGTTTCATACTTGGTAGTGACCTCGCCTGATGTGCCTCTGTACCACAACCAGCTCTAGAGTGCTAGGTTAGCCACTGGTTCTTGTTGTTTCTGGTGTCTGCAGTTGCAAAATGTGGAATTTATACTGAATGATGTCTAAGACCCTGTCTAGTTAAAAAAAAAACAACAACAAACATTGATGAAACACTAAATTCTAGTTATATTTATGAAATTATGTATGAATTTATTTAATCCTCATACTTGTTCAAAGAAATTGGCAGTGTATTATTATTCCCCTTTTAGAGATGATGAAATTGGTGGAAGTGGTAAGTAGCTTGTCCAAGATCTCACAGCTGTGATGTGGTGGACAGCTGACTCTTGAATCTGTTCTTACGCAAAGTCCAAAACAAAGCTCCTGGTTACATTTCATTGATGTTTGATTTAACAAAATTCAGACTTTCTACCAATCTCTTCACGCACATACCATTCTGAAGCCTGTTTTTTATTTTTGTTATAGTTCAGGAGACAGATAATCCCTGGTATATTCCTCTGAAAAAAAATATAAATGTCATATTTAGAAAAAATAAATGCATCTGTTTTTATGTTCAATACATCACATCTCCTCGCTTTTCTCTGCCTCCTGGGAATTTAATTAAAATAATAAAATAGAGAGTGCTATCACAGTTTGTCACATAATGATAGCAAAACAGAGTCGAATAAAGTTAACTCCTTCTTTTCACAAAGGACATTCATGTATGTGCACATTCATCTAGAAACTAAGGCTGTCAATCCTAGCGGTGTAGGGCAACCAGCTCACTGCAGAAGCAAGGGACTGACTGAACAGCAGTGTTTCAAGTCTCAGCTGTAAAGCTCTAGAAAATAAACCGCAACACAGGAAGTTGCCTTCACTGTGGCCCGTTGGTTACCGTGGTTTCTGGGTCTGAAGGTAGAACCATGGTAGTGTTCGAGGCTTCTGAGTCCAAACCCTTACTACCAAGGCAAAACACTGAATTGGAGAAATAATCTAGATAATTCTCACAATGTGAAACAAAGGTGACTTCCCCCCACTAGAGATTTCCTTTCTTGATGATGATTTTAGCGTTTCTCATTGTTGGATGACACACTGCGTGTCCCTCATGGAATGCTGGGATTAGCAGGAGGGAGACAGAACTTTTTGTCTAAAGGCAGACATTTTTGAGAATTTCCTTTTTCCAAATATCACCTAGAGAATTGCACGTAGTATGTAGTGTCTATTAATTGTATGTTATTATATATTAGGCAATATATGTTTATATATTAAATATTAAGGCAATTGAAACATACAAGAACTCTCAGTAGCCTGCAACTGTCCAGTAAGCTACTCTCCCAAAGTTTAGGTGTAAATCAGTTGTTTAGGAACCTTTAGAGCATTTTCCTATAAAACCAGTAAACTGTGAGAAGAAACTTGGTATTGCATGTACTTGAAGTATGTTGTGGTTATATGGCTCCTAGAATCAGAAATCTCTTGTAGTTGTTATAAAAATGGGGAGTAAAGAAGCCAGAAACATCAGGAAAGGGTTTATGGGAAATCCCAAATTTCCTTTTACTTCCTTTTTCCCCTTCCTCATTCAGCCAGGTCTGGTCCTCTGGACTCTGAGCTGTCCTGACTCTCCCTCCAAAGAGCCACACTTAGATGAGCCCTAAGCACTACAAGCACTCGGTTCCCTACATTACCTATATATTATTTTTTTATTAACTTATTAATCAAAAGCAGGTCTCTGTGTATAATAAGACCTAGCACAAATCCAGATTATCACACATATGAAACAGTATTGTTTTTCTTTTTTTTTTTTTAAAGATTTATTTATTTATGCATACAAGCACTGGGGTACAGGTCAGAGGTGTGGGGGGCGGTGAGAGGATTCACCACAGAGAGCAGGGAGCAGAACAGGCAGATCAACAGAAGTACACTGCTGAGGGGAGCAGCAGGCACAGCAGGAGAGGTCTGCCGCGCCATGTGGGTCCCCTCCCTGGCCGGCAGCAGGGATTGAACTCGTGCTGCAGTGGCTGCGGTTTGCTTCACAGTGCGTTGCTTAACCCACTGCGCCACCAGGGAGGCCCAGTATTGTTTTTCAATAATAGATTTTTCCCACCTTGACTTTATAATTATTCTCATATTCTTACTTAAAAAAACAAATCTATAAAAGGGGCCTCCATGGTGGTGCAGGTGTTAAAGTCTCAGTGCTATCAAGGTATTGCCAGCCACTGCAGCACAAGTTCAATCACCAGCCAGGGAGCTGACTCACATGGTGCAGCAGACCTCTCCTGTCTTCCCTGCTGCTTCCCTCAGCAGTGTATTTCAGTAGATCTGCTTGTTCTTTTTTTTTTTTTTTTAGATTTATTTATTTATGCATACAAGCACTGGGGTACAGGCCAGAGGTGTGGGGGGGTGAGAGGATTCACCACAGAGAGCAGGGAGCAG
>JAGFMF010011861.1:14358271-14372221 GCA_019455555.1 Galemys pyrenaicus | reverse complement strand
CTCCCTGGCCGGCAGCAGGGATCGAACTCGTGCTGCAGTGGTTGCGGTTTGCTTCATAGTGTGTTGCTTAACCCACTGCGCCACCAGGGAGGCCCCAGATCTGCTTGTTCTACTCCCTACTCTGTCTCTGGTGAATCCTTTCACCCCCTGCAACTCTGGCCTGTACCCCAGGTCTTATATACATAAACAAATAAAAAATAAATCTTTTAAAAAATCTACATATATATTACCAAGTAAAATTTTATTGATTTTTAACACAACTATAAATTAAAATCATAAAATATATATAAACCAAATATAAGAATAGCATGAATATTCAAATAGCAATACTATGTAATGAATGATCTTTGGCTATAACTATATAATTGATATTGAGTATAATAGTAGACAAATGTTATTGATATTTTTATATTTTGCTTGTTAGTAATTTGACTTTTATTTTATTTTTTTTAAAGATTTATTTATTTATGTATACAAGCACTGGGGTACAGGCCAGAGGAGGGAAGGTGAGAGGATTCACCACAGAGAGCAGGGAGCAGAACAGGCAGATCAACAGAAGTACACTGCTGAGGGGTGCAGCGGGCATAGCAGGAGAGGTCTGCCGCGCCATGTGGGTCCCCCCCTGGCCGGCAGCAGGGATCGAACTTGTGCTGCAGTGGCTGTGGTTTGCTTCATAGTGCATTGCTTAACCCACTGCGCCACCAGGGAGGCCCAGTAGTTTGACTTTTAGAATTCTGAATATTAGAAGCCATTACTTATTTATTAATTTCATTTATTATTTTTCCTTTTGAAAAATGAAATATTTTTTACCACCAGTCATTAGTCTGAAGAGTCAGTTAATTTAATAATGATCTCAATAATAAAAGGCTGAAAATAATTTTTATGACTTGGTGTTATTAGCTGATTGACATGCACATGCACACACACATACACAGTGATCTACTAAGAAGTAAGTTGGGAGAAGTTATTATTGTAACTGTTAGTACCTATTAATAGACTCTGTAAGTTATATCTACTTTTATTGGAAATGGGAAAGGCTTGCTTTGAGGAAAGTTCTTTTGAGTATGGCAGTTCTCTGCCACTATGTTCCGTATAATGATTCAATTCTCTTATGAGCTTTGTTCTGTTTGACCTATATGATAGGGAGAGTCTGCTCAAGGATTCCCTATTCCACTAACTAGCTACCACAGTTGCCAGCCATGCCATGATTCATGATTTGTATCCCTATTTCCATATTATCTCTTATCCCAAATCTTAATTTCCTTAAAGACCTCTATCTTTCCTTTTTTCTCCATAGAAGTTTACTATCAGTCTTCTCCTGTTATAATGTAAAACCATACAAAGTGATGGATCATTGTTTTCTTTACTGATTTATTAAAATAAAATAATATTACATGGGATACATACACTATTTGTCAAGCAAATTAACAGATATTACAGGCAAAGCTAACACATCTAGTGTTCTCCAACTGTTGAAAAGAATTTGTTTTTGCAGATGACTAGCTTTTCCCCAAATCTAAGACTTTTCTCTTTCTCAGTCTTATTTTTGAGATCGTGTTTTGAGATTTTGAGATTCATAATTAGGCCTATGGAAAAAGATAACCCGGAGAAGCAAGAAGATGGGAGGAGAACAGAGGCAAAAGCTACTTGCTAACTGATGGTGGTGGTTTCCTGAAGGGCAGCCATGTGAGAGCAAGAGGTGAGGGTTTCAGAGACCAATTATGGAGGTTAGTAGGTTGGAGAGACAAATAAACATCTTTTTAAAAAGTGTTGTCATGAAGAAATGAATCCCCTTTTAAAATTCTGAGCTGTGAGAGGGGCTTCTTTGAATTAGAAACTGTATCAGGAGTCTTGAAGTACCTTCCCTTATATTCACAGTACATGTACATTTGTCCTGTTTTTTGGATTAAACTAGCTGTGGATACAAATGTGCACATAGTATTGTATTTGATTATAAATTATTGAAAGTCAGAAGTAAGTAACAAGGAAGATATGGAATTATTATCTGACTTTGAAAAGACTGTGAAGGAAATAAAAAATTAGAAAGAAACAGACTAAAAGCATGTAGAAATCCCAAACCCAAAATGTTCTGGAAAATGATTAATGCTGCTTAATTTTACCTGAGGAATTATTTAGAGACTATACAGATTCCTTGGCAGCTCAGAAAAGGATCACTGCATTCCTCAAGCGGATTGATGGGTTAGGGGAGATCACTCTAGTCTACAGAAACCAAACACCCAACTTTACTCTCTTCTTAAAGTAGGTTTTCCAGGGAAGTTTAGTTTCTAGATGCTAAATTTCTTGCAATGTTTCTTTTAGAGCTCTAATCCTACACTTCATGGCAGGTCCAGATGGAACCCATATACACTCTGGGCAAGCAAATAATTCACTCACTCTTCTGAGTAATACACATGGCTTAGAAAGTTCCTTAATCTTAACTTTCCTAATTAAGCTCAGGCATGTTTGCTGGAATAGCATTCCAAGTAAAATAAATGATGGCAGAATAATATCCATTATAATGATAAGTTATAACCTCAAGAATTACCTTAATAAAAGTTAATGACGTGACTTTCTGGGTGCAAGCATTAATGGTGGCATCACTGGCAGAAGCTTCTCCATAACAGAATTTGTTGCTATCCTTATTGCATCTTCTGCCCATCTGTTCTTTTGGCTCCTTCCCCCTCCAATTCCCTAGTTGCATTTGGCAATTTGTGCTAGAGTTTCAACTTGCAGTACCTCACATTTTCTTAGGGATAAACTTGCTAATACCCAAGCATTGCAAATATATTATTTGGGACCCTGGTAGCACCTGTCTTGATGGTATAGTTGTCTCAAGATAATAGGTAATTTAGAAATCTTAATGACAGTGGGCATACATTCTTGATGCTTTTCATTAATGTAACTTGACTTTCCTGGGCATCCTCACAGATATCTCAAATTAGAATTCTTCATTCTAGTCACTGAATAGAGATATTAAATAAAATTTCCCTCTCTTCTTATGCTTTAATTTCTATATTGAAGATAGTCTTTTATTTATTTTTACATATAAAACCAACAACCAATCTAAAAAGGTATTGGAATATGCAATAAGCATCAAATACAGGCAAAACCTCTATTTTAATACAGATGTATATGGAAAATTTGAGGTGGAAAAAATTGGAGAAGTTATTTGATCCAATAATTTTATCTAGTGATAGAATTTCTGCTTAGAATGCTATTCTTGATGGATACTACCCCGACTCTTGTGAATGCTTCTAATAAATAATATTCTGAAGAATACTATGTGAAACTCTTTCTTAAAATAAATCTAGATCTATTTCTTCATAATTTCTAAGGACTATTTTCTGCAAATTCTTCTGGAACTACTTTTAATAATTTGAGTTTATTCATCATGTGATCACCTACCAGGTATTTGAGAACAACCTAAATTTTTAGATAAATAAAAAGAATTATCATGAAGTGAAGCAAGAAGTTACCTTGTGATAACAGTTGAAAATAAAAATATGCATGAATTGATAGAGCCAAAAGTAAAGAAAGGAATGAGACTTAAAGAAGAATAAAGGAAGGTTATAGATACCCTGATGCACTGGAATCAAAGAATATGTGGGAGTCTTCAGACTCACAGAATGACACTGGACCTTTAGGAAGAGAATGGTGGGGAGCTTTGTAGAGCTAACTGACGTGTCTAAGGAATGCAAAGTCTATCAAACAGTTGGTGATTGGGCTAGCGTGCAATGGAGAAGATAGCTACTGCTTTGATGATGCAAAGTATGTTTGTTCAGTATAAAGAAATGTTCTGTGAGGGCAATGACTTTTAACATGTAAAGGCAACTATATGGTCACCCAATGATATCACCAGGAAATGTTTCTTCCTCTTCTTAAAGCATATGTGTGGAATGACAATGTTCTCATATGTGAACCAAGATAATACACTTTAATAGGACTATGTTGTTCTATACTGGTATTTATGGTTGCCAAATGCACATACAAATATGTATATATGCATATGTATATCTATATGAATTGTGGGCATGAGACAAGGAATATGGGCAGCCTCTAGAAGTTGGAAGAAGCAAGGAAGTTGGAAGAACCTCTTCCCTGGCACCCCAGAAGACAAACTCTTCTAACACTTTGGATTTCCTATCTCCAAATCTGTAACAGAATAATTGTATGTTGTCATAGGTTTATAGTAAGTTGTTACAGAAGAAATAAGAAAATAACATAATATTTTGTATATCTTCTATTAATTTAACTTCTCTGTATAAATCCAGGGTAAGAGCATTTGTTTTTATATCAGATATTCCCAGGGTGCTGGGACAAAAGGCAGGTTATAGGAGTATACATCCAACCAGGTAATAGTAAATTAAATCAAACTGTGTGAGTGAAGTTCCATTAGTTGCAAGGATCAGAAAACAACTGACAGATTTAAACAAAATGAATTTATGGAGGGGATATAGGAATATTACAGACAGTAGGATTTGGAAAATAAACAAGAACTAGAAAATTAGCTAAGACCAGACAGAAAGCATGTCCTAAGTGACACCTATAGAGATGTTGCTGCTAGTGTTAGTAAAACTGATCTCTACAGCTATGCATCAAGGCATCAGTCTTCTCATTGCCCTGGTCACATGGACATCTGTTTTTGCTGGTATTCCCATTCGCAGATGCTGGAATGGAGTTTGAATGACCTCTCATCTTTGAATCACTAACTTCTGCTGAAAGTCTGAGCCAGCTAAATCTGATAGGTCAATTCTGGACTATGTGTGTCATACCCTTGTTGCAAAGGAAGCTGGGGGAATGAGCATCTGGTTGTTTTAACATTAACAGACAGGTTGCTATGCTTCTCACTAGGACTGGTAAGATATGAGTTCCCAAAATACAGGAAAAACTTTCAAATGATGGGTGGCTTAAAATAGTACAACTACTTAAAGCTTAAAAGTTAAGAGAAGCTGGTATAAAACACACTAACATTGTAACAGAAGAATGAACATGGGTATATGTAGTCAGATACACAAGAGTAAAAAAGATAGTATGAGACTTGGGGAGAGTGATCGTCAAAAACTAAAAACCCCACACAAATGGAAAAGTATCAATAGTTAAAGGAATCATGGTAATAGCTAACATTAATTAAATATATGTTATATGACAAGCTTATTTTATGTATTTAACATGTTAACTCTATGAGTCCTGTTTATCTTATCCTATTAAATGTTTATCTCATTTATAGATAAACAAATGAATGAATCAAGTATTTAAATAACATGTGCAGGGTCACACATCTTGAAGTAGTGGTCCATGTTACAATTGTAGACAATTGATCCAGAGCTATAATTACTAGAGTATATTGATTCCTCAGAAAAAAAAAAAAAAACCTGCTTCTTTAAAGGAAACAAATAAACACAACAACAGATCTTCACTGGCTTTTTTATTTAAAAAGTCAGGCATGTTGTGGAAACTGTAAACATACAGAAACGTGTTTGGAATGGAAAGTAATAGTGATCTTCTCCTTTCCCCCCATAAATCCCACATCACCCAGATGGACATTTATTGGTGTAGTGCAGGTTCTCATGGTCTCTAAGTCGAGTGCTAGGCTGGTGCTGTATTCAGGTAGCTACAGTTACATAAAATCCTATAAAACTGAGACACACTAGCCTGGGGAAGTTATCTGAATGAGGATATAGAAAGGAGAAGTTTCAGTATTTCTGATGTACTTTAGTATTTCTGTTGTGCTTTTATTTTATCCATTTTCTTCTTGAGTCCCATTTCACTTGCTTTGGTTTTGGATAGTCTTTATATAAAATTTGAGGTCACTCAGTGAGCCTAACAAAAACATAATGAAATAACTTACACTTGCATCATTTTTGCGGGGAGGAGTTTTCAATGGCATAATGAATTTGGGGACTCAAGTCTAGTAGTTAATTATAACCAAGTTTGAAATCTGAACCTAGTTTGAAATGTGAAAAATTTATAAACACACACACATGTATGTACTCCAAAAATAATGGAATCAATATTTATTTTTCCTTGATAAGCACTCCTTGAATTTCTGGTTTGTAGATGTTAACCACTGAATTACCTAATAGAGTAAAATCCTTTTTTAAATTTTGAGTAATTATATTTCTGGATGAAATATCTAATGATCTTTACAGAATTGTAGGAGGTGCACATTTCCCAGTATTCAAACTTCTCACACTCCAACCCTAATCTTTACTCTCAGCTAACTATCCTGATTTCTTATTCATATCTTAAAATATTGACGCTACAAGTACGTGTGAACCACACACACATACATATTTCCATATCCTAGCTTCTGTCCTCTTATGCTCTGTCTCCTGCCTTGTTGCCATAGAACTATCTGTACTGTATCTAAGGCAAACCTCCCATCCGTGTACTAGATATCATTTCCTCTCTCCTACTCTGGGTCATCACTGCAGCAATTCTCCCTTCAGTTGAGTATCAGTGGAAAATGCATTTATATGCTGACTATTATAATTTTGTTGGTTTTTTTATTTGAAAATTTATATAATTATTTACTAAAGAGTCTCTAATGGAGTATTACTCTGATTGACATAGAGCATAATGTCCATTTAGCTCTCCCCAGATTTCTTAAAATAAGTCAGCTGCCTACATCCTTGTGCTTCATCCATGCTCCTATATTGTCTATCAAAAAAACAAAACCAAAAACTAACAAAACCAAAAATGTAACAAACAAAACAAAACAAAACAAAAACTAGCCCACAGTGGACCATTGTCTTCTTTCTTTAACTCCCTTTAGCCTCCCATCCTACTTTAAAAATTTTCAGGCCTTGGGGCCTTAGCCTGTGTATATGTCTGCATGGGGGTGGAGGGGGGAAGGTGTCAGGGAGGTGAGGTCCTTGAGGTTTCTTTTTTTTTTAATTTAACTATTTATTTTGTTTTAAAAATTTTATTGTATGTTTTTACTTCAGTAACACTAGTTTACAGCACTGTATATGGGTCAGAGGTATAGGTTCATACCTATTCAAATGGATATTACCACACCTCACTCTCTGACACTTGGGAAACACAATATACATCAACAAAAACATAGTTAAATGGTTCCACTTTCAAGAGCTTGTCACCTCCAAAGTCCTCGTGTTCAAATACTGTTGTATGGGAGGGGTAGGATTTCAACACGTGCATTACAGAGGTACACAAACATTCAGTCTATAAAGTGCACACCTTGTCTACACGACATACACTGAGAATGTATCAGTGTCTCTACCGAGATACAATGGAAATGAAAATTAATCTCATACCCATTTATGGCCAACAAAACCTCTACTCTTACTTTATCCTTGGTCACTACCAAAAATGCAAGTTCCTCTGGTTCTGGTTCGCATGTCCTTTTTATCCATTCATGTGCATTTTAGTTTTTATTTTCTACCCCAGTCCTTTTACTCTTCCTTCTCCATCATGCTTTTTTTTTTTAATTAGGCATTATTAAAACACAGATTAATTTTTAACAAATGTCCTACATCATTGATTTCTTTGCTGTCATTTCCTCAATATCTTCTTCTAACTTGAAAGTTTTTGCTCTCAGAGGACATTAAATTCCCTGCATCCCAAAATCACAGGATTAAGGAACAGGCTTGGTGGGCTCTCAATCCATACCTATGTGAATCCGTCTTCAGCCGTCATGTGACTTTCCTTCTCTGGGGCATACTCAATAAGCTATGCCTTTGGTGTCATCTGTGGATCTTATCCTTTGTCTTTCATCCTCTGCCCTTATTCTCTTTCAGTATTCATGGTAACATCAACATTTCTGCATGAAGAGCTGGCATCCAGCCTGGATTGCCCTTTGGGTACCTTATCTCTATTGACTTCCATTTTTCACTTGCCCATTTCCATGACCATATTCTACCAGTCAGTCCCTCAGATGTGTTCTGCTCTTTCACCCTAATTTTTAATCATTTCATTTCCTTCACTCAGTAGCATAAGTTTGGGTTCTTTATTTCAGACTGGATAGTTTAAGTGGAAGGAAAATAATGACGTATACTGGATAGCTCAAAGATGTCGGAGAGACATAGCTGGTATACTAAATGCCAGAAGTATTTAGAAATGGTGTTTGAATATAAAAGACTGCTGTAGTGAAAAAATTCCTAATACTACTATTAATACCATCATGGTTGCTAGTACCTGGTGCTAATACCTGGTTTTATTGGAGCTTTCAAGCTCCAGCTAATTCTCAAAGTCAGGCATCTTTGTTGATGTGGATACTGGAAAATAAATTAATCTTGCCCAGTTCCTCACACTAACCAATCCTTTACATGGATGTCACGAGGATGCCCCTGAGTTCAAATCCCTATACTCTAGTAGAAAAGTTTTCCAGGGAAGTTTCTTAGTTTCTAACTTGGGTAGGCAGGCCTTATATGACAGAAATTACTCAAATATCACACAAGTGTTCAAAAGGTTCCTAGAATTTTCTTCTTCACCTAGTATAATCAAAGAATTCTCTAAAATATAACTCCTTCCACTAGTACTTAAATATAATCAGAAAGTACAAATACTATTTGTATATTAATTATTTCTGTTTTCATTGGTTTTACTTTATCAAGAATTCAAGTACAGATCCCTCATTTTTACTTTATTTATACATTTCCATTTCATATATCTTTAAATCAGGTCATTCATCAAGCACAATTTCAAACAATCTTTTACATTTCCATTTCATATACTTTAAATCAGGTCATTCATCAAGCACAATTTCAAACAATCTTTTACATGTGTGTTGAGTAGCATGATCTGCTATTTTGTCACACAGACAAACCCCAATGTTGAATAAATCTGTTTACATATTTAATTTTTGCATAGTGGGTGAACAATATTTGTTGAAATATTGTTGAAAAAATGTTGAAATAGCACACAATCAAACAGATCATTGTTACCACATTATTGTGGTGTTGGGCACCTTACTAGCCAGACCCTCAAGATTGTCTAAGAATTCTATTATAGTTTCCTGATCTTCTCTTTCTCCTATTTCAAATAGGTGCCATTTTAAATATTTTGTTCTCAAACTTCTCATTCTACCCTTCCATTGAGCCCCACATATTTTGGCCAAATTAAGTAGTTGGTTGCATATAGGAGAAAACAGAGTCATCAAATAGAACATGTTCAAAATGTTGCCAGGCACCTAAATGCCTCATTATATCAGCTCCAAAATTTTCTTCTCCACCTAGTATAACGAAAGAACTCTCTAAAATATATCTCTTTCCACTAGTACTTAAATATAATCACTGTATTAAATTAATTTAAAACACTAAAGCAAAAAATAAACAATTGTATAAACAACCCTACCCACTCTCTGACACTTACTTGCTATCATTTTCATCCTTCAAAGGAAAATGTCTTAATTTCTGTCTTAAATTTCCAACAAAACAGCTTTTTATAAAGCTCTCAATATCTACTTCTCCCTACTCCCTCCCTTCACTCCTTTATAAAGTCATTTTGGCATTATTTGATCTTATCTTCCTTAGCTTCTCTAATTCTTTATGGTTAAGATTCCTGCCTTCCTCTGTAGTTTGTTATCTGGAACCAGGGGAAATAGTAGTATTATCCTGGGTTTGTTTTTAGGTTAACTATACCTTGTAGATCCATGGCTAAAACTCAGTTACAAATTCTGATGTTTGCACTCTCTGTGCCTTTCCATCATAGTCTGGAAAGACTGTTCTGGAAAGAACAGAAGAAACTCATATGAATTAGGTTAACCAAAATTGAGAACTGACCGGCTGGATGTGCAGGTGGTCCTCAGAAGGACCTGCAGCAGGAGTGGGACAATGGCAACATGGTTTTCTTGTGTTCTTTTGTTCTTTGCTCTACCTCTCAAAACTGTGGAGTCTCTTTTGGTGGTCCCTCCTTAGGTGGGTTTTATTCTTGCTCTCTGTATATTTCTCTCTTTTTTTTCCTTTTCTTTTGTTTTTATTTCAGTGCAGATGGACAGATGAATCTAGATTTACATTCTCTTCAATGGCACACTTAGAAATATTTTTTGAAGATTTCTTAATTACCAAGGAGGCAGTATTTTTTCTGCCTGTTTTCCAGAATCACTCAGTAATCCTACTTAAGAACTGTTTTTCAATCATTTGACCTCTGAGATCAGTGTTTCACTTGTATTTTACCTGGACACAGAAATCTTGAGTCCCTCTTTTTTTTTTTTTTCTGCTCTAAAATTCTTTCATTCTATCCTGAATGATGAATGCATTTAGGGGCTTTTGTGACCTTAAATAAGCCATCTTGTCTCCTTTCCAAGTTTTTTTTCCATTCTGCTCACCATTTTTCTAAAACACCTTTTTCTTTACCCTTCACATACTTTTCTTCTTTTATCTTTTTAAACAGTTCTCAAGTCGTTTTTCTAAACTCTCCTGTAATTTAGTCAGTTATACAGAAATCATATCCCAGTGACAAATAGAAGCCATCATTTATGAAGTATCAAACATTGGAATGGAATGTGTACCATGTGTTAAGTGCTATGTTAGTTTATGGGTAAACAGAATGCATAAAATTTACATCTTGTCCTTCATCTTCTGGCATGGTTTTTGACTCAAATGATGGCAACATGATCACTGTCATTTCATAGAAGAGAAATTTACATTTGAAGAGTTTAAGTAATATTTGCTCAAGATTCCATGGCTATAAATATTGAGACAGGATTTTAACTCAGGTCTGAATCCAAAATGCTTGTCTCAGAATCTTTGTCAAATTTTTATGGGAATTTTCATTGGTGACAGATCGCCCTCCCTTTTGATTCATATTGAAGTAGGTAGAGTGGAGGCTTTTAAATGTTGAGAATGGTAAGAAAGATACTTAATTAGAATGGTATATATGAGAATCACAATTTGAATGTAGAGTTGTGAATTTTTTTTATCTTAAAACTTGAATAAAGTCAATAGCAAAAGAAGTTCCAAAGATATTTTGACGATAGATTCCTTGGAATAAGTGATTATGATAGTTTTCCAAGGTGAAGACTAATCAGAACAATAACTTTCAGTTATATATACAATTTCTTTGGTATCAAAAAAAGTATTTCGTTATTTTACCGTTAAACCTGGGAGGCTTTTAAGGAGAAATAACTTACTCCATTATTCATCATTACCAATTAGGTTGTCATATTAATTTTTGTTACTCCAGTACTTCAGAGAGAATGAGAGGAGAAAGAATTTTCAAGTACTAAACAAAAGACATTGTGAAACAATAGATTCTGTCATAAGTTTAACATAAATGTGTATTTGTATAATTGGGTTAGGAAAAAAATTAAGTTCCATGACATCTTAAAATAGTATTTTCTATATTCTGATCTGGACTTTGAGTCAATCTTCTTTAGATTGTAGTGTTTTAATTAAAATAAAAATGTGCTATTACTTTTCATAGCGCACAAATTTACTTATCCTCGCTATTTCCTCACGATGTCATTCTTAAGGTGATTTTCTGTTTTTTTCTATCTTTCTGGATTATTTCAAATTAAATAAATAAATCTTTCTTCATTTTGTTCAAAACCACAAGCACCATCTGTTCTTTGAACTGTTCCAGGTGCAGTGACCACCTAGTGCTCTCCATCTGTCAGATGTACATTTATCCAAGTCATCTATGATGTCAATTGATTCTACACTTTACGACAGTGGTAATAGGTTTTCACATTTATTTTATGTATGGAATTTTGATTTTCAAATAATATATAAAACTATAAATGATGAATATAGTTTCCTAAGTTCACTTGAAGGATATTTCTAAGGAGGATTTCCAAAAATGGCTGCCGCATCACTGGCATATGTGGTAACCTTTCAAGGTGAATTGTTTGGATGATGACACTCATTCACATGTTTACTGTTCAGTAAGTTAAGCTACAAAAAGGTAAATCTACATTATTTTAGTAACTCACAAAAATAGGTACTATAATACTAAGTAAGTTAGATAAACTTAAATAAAGGTAG
Organism: Galemys pyrenaicus; assembly: GCA_019455555.1. Taxonomy (NCBI): domain Eukaryota; kingdom Metazoa; phylum Chordata; class Mammalia; order Eulipotyphla; family Talpidae; genus Galemys; species Galemys pyrenaicus. The sequence goes on along the minus strand of JAGFMF010011861.1, from coordinate 14,360,276 downwards.
ACATTTAGAAACAAAAAATTCTCACTGCCTCAATTTTTAAGTGTTTTTTATTTTAACAAACATCAAATATTTTCTGATTACTATAAATATTAATATAAACATTACTTAAAGGGTTATTGAAGTAATACTCATATTGAAAATTTTTGCTTCAAAATTTAAGTAAAATTGAAAAAGAGAACCCCACAAGTAATAGGATATTTGATAACTACCAGCCTTTTAATAATATATTAAAATAATTCTATCAATTTCTCTTAACATTTGAAGTTAATTAGAAGCTTAAAAAAATGAAAAAAGAAAACACTCATGGAGTTCATGAAATGCCCACTAGGATAGCAGAATATGAAGTCCCATTCTTGTTCCCCCAGAGAAACACTTTAACAAAGATAAATCAAAATAACTTTATGAGAAATTTCCTTCAGCATTTAAGTATCTCATGTCACTCTCTTCTGTTTGTTTTCCACTCCTCTGCTTCATTCAGTCTGCTGTTAGACCACTCCATTATGTTTTTCACTTTTATGATTGTATGATTCAGTCTGTACCTTTTATTTAGCTATTTCTTAATTTTTCTAGTTTCTCTCTTATTGAGTTGGGTGAGCATTACTTATAACTGTTTAATCCATAGTTTGCTTATGTCCTTTTAAAATATGTTCTTTTTCTGGAATTTTGTTTTGCTCTTTCATTTGTGAGCATGTTACTTTGTCTCCACATTTGATTGATTCTCTGTGTTTGCTTCTATGTATAGTCAACATTATTTGCTCTCCTGGAATAGAGGTAAACAAAAGATTTCACACCAAATACCTCAAGTTAGAGCATAGATTTTTCAATTTGATAGGAAACTTTATGGAACTCAAAACACCAGGGGTTTCAAAACAAAGCTATGTGGGGGAGTATTTAGACATTCAGTGGCATACTGATAAATGTCTTAAGTCTGCCTATATTATGCTGTAAAAGGAACTTCCTTCTGTAATATTTTTTCAGATAAAGAATGAAATTTATTTGCTTTCTGTATCCTTTAAAAATATTTTTATTATAAAGTACACATTTCCTTTAGGCTTTTTCTTTAAATATGAAGTGAGTCCTTATTACTTTCCCCAGAAATATTAAATAAAAAAGAAAACATTATATTTATGATTAAATCTACAAACACTTTTTATGGATGGGCAAGGGACTCTACTATCCTTATAAATAAAAAAATATTTTTCTTTAAATTTTTATAATAAATTTAAAGTCAATATTGAGCTCTTAGTTCACAGTAAAAACGTAGGTAAATACTTGAGTAAATACCAGTCTCCTATGCTACTTTTCTTAAAGACTTGAAAATATCTTAAAGGCATAAAATACCAGGGACAGTATGGTATTTGGATAAATCAACATTTATCCAAATATTACATACATTTGTACATGAAATAAGGTTACTGTATCACATTCAATTTGTGATCTTCAACTTCAGCATGTAATACTAGTAAGGTTTAACAAAACTTTCCTTATAGGTCAGCAGACTTCTGCTCTTGTCTCATTCCTAAACCAATTATTTGCAAGAACAATGTGATAAGTATTATTAATTTAAATAAGATTTACTAACAAGCTGGGAGCCAGGAACACCATTTCAAGATCATTTTGGAAAGAGTAGATACCTGGAAAGCACAGGAAGAGTGGAAATTTTGCTATCAAAACATGTATAATGTACCTTTTCTTAATTGGAATATTTTTTGATCTGGCACACATGGTCTTAAATAGTGTGTGAAGATAAATCTGGTCTCTGCATGTGTGAAAATGTCTCAATTTTAACTTCAAAAAGATTGGAGATTGTCTAGTTTTATACTCCTAGAGTGAAAAAGTGTTTCCTCAGGACTTTGAAGGGATTGCTCTATGTCTACCGGGTTCCAGTGATAAAAATTTTCATATAGAATGGCTTCACTATTAGGAGGAATATGAAAGAACAACAACAACAATAAAGAATAAGCTCAAGGAATTGGGCAATTATAACCAAAAGTAAACAACAACA
>JAGFMF010011861.1:14316057-14358221 GCA_019455555.1 Galemys pyrenaicus | reverse complement strand
GCACAAGGGACTGAGGTGATGGTGCACGGGTGAAATGGTGGTGGGTACTCCCTGGGGACTACAAATGATGTCAAATATAACTAATAAAAAAAAAATGTACATTAGAGAAAAAAAAAAGAAAATTTGTAATGATGAGCTTAATCTTCTGGAAGTTGTAAAGATAAGCATTTCATTCTTGGTATACTACAACAGTAATGTGGTATTACGTCTTGTTTTGTTTTCATCAGCGCTATACACCTTTGTAGTTTTGAAAGTTTTGATCTACTTCCAGGAAATTTGCTTTTATTACTTAAATAATAACTTCCTTTTCTCCATTACTTCTTTCTAGAATCTCTATTAATTACTATTTGATGACATAAATTGGCCTGCAGAAGTTTAAAATTTTTTTCTCTTGCATTTTTACCACTTCTTAATTTTTTTTATATCTAGGAGATGATCACCATTTTTGTCATTTAATTATCAGCTGATGACTGGGAAAAATTTTTGCACACACTATTACTGATAAGGGACTGATCACAAATATCTACAAAGGGCTTACACAACTCAACAATAATAAACTAAGCAATCCACTCAAAAAATGGGCAGAAGAGCTAAAAAGACACTTCTTCAAAGAGGAAGTGCAAATGACCAGCAGCTATATGAAAAAATGTTCAATATCATTTGTAATCAGGAACATACATGTCAAAACCATAATGATATACCTACCACCTTACACCAGCGAGAGGGCACATATTAAAAAACAGTCAACAACAAATGTTGGCGAGGATGTGAAAAACAATAAACTGCTACACTGTTGGTGGGACTGCAAGCTGGTCCAACCACTATGCAAAGCTGTGTGGAGGCTCATCAAACTACTAAAAATGAAGCTTCCATATGACCCAGCAATTCCACTCTTAAAAATCTACCCAAAGGACACAAAAACATTAATTTAAAGGGATATCTGCACCTCTATGTCTATTGCAGCACTATTAACAATAGGTAAGATATGGAAACCACCCAAATGCCCAAAAATGGATGACTGGATCAAGAAGATGTGGTGTGTGTGTGTGTATACACACACAATGGAATACTATTCAGCAGTCAAAAAAGATAAATTCATGCCATTCACAGCAACATGGGTGGAGCTGAAAGGGATTATGACAGTGAAATAAACCAAAAGGGAAAAGAAAAATATCAGATGGTTTCACTTATAGGAAGAATGTAGGGAAACCAAATAAGAGACCAGGAAAAAATAATTATAATACATTAAAAAACTACATTAACAGGCAACTATTAATCTCTGCAGGGGAGGGGTGGATGAGGGGTCAAAACAGGGAAGGGAATGCGTTCTTACATAAGGGACTATGGTGATGGTGCACCAGTGAATTAGTGATGGGAATTTTGCAATGACTACACTTGAGAGGAGAAAGCGTGCATTGTACAAAGAAGAATGGTGATGTAAAATATATATAAAATAAAAATTTAAAAATTTATCAGATGAATATTTAAATAATTTTATTTTTAATTTTCCTGATCTTTTAACTTAATCCCCTAATTCCCTTCTATTTGCAGAACATTCAGTTCCAGTTATAGACACAGTATCTCCTACTGTGTAAACTACATTCATACTAAAGTTAATTTTTCATTATTTATTACTAAAAGACAGATAATGTATTGCCTGTATTTCTCAACTGACAAAAGGATTGAAGGAAAATTTTAATAACTCTGCTCTGTACGGAGATATCAAATTTATGAAGTGATTACTTCTTGGTTGACAATGAAATTCAGGCAAAGTGGAGAGTGATGTATGCAAGGATCAGCAACAGGATGTTGATTTCAGTAGTTTGGTTTTAGGGACACCACCCAGATTTGCCATTTTCAAAATTGCTAGGAAGCAGGATTAGTGTTAAGTATCCTCCTGCTTCTCTTTCTCTCCCCTGTCCTATATCGATATCCTCTCAACTATTTACATATCTAAATTGGTCAATGCAATCACTTTGACACCTTAGTAAGGCCTTTCTTTTCCAAAAGTTTATGTAGTTTTCTTGCACTCTTCTATAACATCTGCTAGTCTGCAGTAAGAAAGCACATATTACCTATTAATTCATCTTTAGATGTGAATGATTGATGATTCAAAGAGATCTTAAAAACTCAATAATCTTTAATTAGTATAACTAAGAAGGAGACAATTATTTTTGATGATTTTTATTTATGTATACAAGAGCTGGTGTACAGGCCAAAGGCAGGTGTGGGGGTGAGAGGATTCACCAGAGACATAGTGGGGAGCCGAACAGGTAGATTGACTGAAATACACTGCTGAGTGGTGGAGCGGGCAGGACAGGAGAGGTTTGCTGCGCCATGTGGGTCCCCTCCCTGGCCAGGAATCCAACTTGTCCTGCAGCGGCTGTGGATAGCTTCATAGTGCTGTGACTTAACCCCTTGGACCACGAGGGAGGCTTTAAAAGAAAAAAAAAATGTATTTAGGCAAAGAACACATCCTATACTGTATTTGAATGTGACATGAAAGAAGAATTATTGTATAATTTAAAGAATAAAAACTTTGGTGTTACAATTAGTTAATTAATGTGTGCATTTTAGCAAGTTACTTACCTCTGAATTTGAGTTTCCTCATTAGCAAGAAGAGGGCATACTGGTAATCTTAATATACAATGGCTATTAAATGAGATAATTTTTAATGTTACTTTAGTCTCCTCAGATAGTAGATTTTAAGAATACCCAAGTTCTTCTTTATTCCTCCTAGAATTGTCACAGTTGTGATGCTGTTGCACACACATATATGCATAAATGTACCTACACAAACGTATCTGCACATTCTTACATAAATATATCCACATAGATTTATTGAGAGATCTTTGGTGATTTTAAATAATGATTGGTATTGGTAGGAAGACAGGCAAAGAAAGTTTTCTTTAAAATGTGAGAATCAACAATCAACAGGAAAATCAAGCACCAAGGATTGAACATTAAACAAAGAATCAAGTTTTTCTATTACAATCAGATGCCACCAGGCATGTTTTCTGAAAAGATAGACACAGGCTTTCATCTTGGAATTATTTTTAACCATGTATCCTAGCCACTTCCATCCATAACTCAATTGTCCTTTATATGCTAATTTAATGCCTTTGTCTATCTCTGTATAATCTGGGGCAGCACATTGTCATTAATGGCCTTTTAAGCACTTGTCCTACAACTATAGCTGGGTAGGCTTTAAAATAAAGATATCTGTTAGTTGTATTTGGGATATGGTAATTAATGAGGGTTTTAGTTAATTTTGTTACTGGGGGGAAAAAAGAAAAATCTTTTTCTGGTGGGAGAATTGTACTCTTTCCTTCTGGGAAGTGTATAATATTTGTTTTTACCTTAGGAAATGAGAAACAGAAAGCACATCCCTTGATAAGTCTAAGGGTACATAGAAAAAAAAATTCTGAGTCTTAGTATATGAGGAAAGCAAGAGAACTTAATTTTATTGAAAACTGAATTTGTGATGCTATGATAGAAACTTTACAAGTATCGCTACACTTAATCATGCCAAGAGTTCTACAGATCAGAGAGCTGTGCTTTGTAGAGATATTAGTGACATTCTCCAGTTTATCCCATATGCTTCAGTTTGCAGATGTCAGAATATATGAGTTTATTTATTATGTGAAATAATAATTATGTGAAATCCAAAGCTAAGAGTGGACTTCAGCATTGATTATTTTAAAGAGCCAAATATGTTAGAAAGGAATCAGTATTCTTTGGTCTCTCTGTGCAGCTATATATAATTTGGCTTCTACCTAAAGGAAGTTCCTTCATCACCCTAGAATGTCTGCCTGAAGCAATTGAGCTTCTTGCATTCTTGTTCATATGTAGAGGAAATGAGAGAGAATATTGCTTTTGTAGATTCTTCCAAAAGATCAAGGCATACTTCCTCAGAACCTTCCAGTAATAGCAACCTTTTCTTTCCACTTTATTGATTATCTCCTAATAATTTCATCTCACTAGTAAAAGAAGATGAGATGACATTGAGAGTAGACAGGCCTAACCCTACACTGGTAGTAGATTAATATCCTTTGAGAGTTAGGAAATGGGATTGGGTGGATAAATTAACACAGTTCAATCCAGTGAGAACAAAATGGCAGAAATGGATGCCCCAAACCTTTTTTCCCCATGAAGATAAGATAACAAACAACTATGGCCCAAGTTCCTTTATGAGAAATCCAAGTCAGTGAAGAGACATACCTCAAGCAAAGGTGAAATCAACTGCTTCAACCTACTAGGTAAAGTCAAAGCATTCCCTCACTATAGTTCACACCCTTCCTTGCTCCTGGCACAGTGCAGCATGAGTGGGAGAAAACTCCAGTGTCTGGTTTCCCCCTAGAGAGACAATAAGTTTGAGACATTTAATTTTTTCAGATGTCTGACCAATGGACTTCAATCTAAGCACTGTGATGGAAGGATTATAGGTTCCAGAGCCTCTAAGAATAAAAACAACAGTTTGGGTTAACAAACATTCATTTGCTATGTATTCCTTCCCCTCAGTTCAGAGTTAACTAAGCAGGAGAAAATTGCCCACTCATGGCTACTCCTTGAGGAGGGAAAAGCATGCAGTGTTCCAGCTTTTCAGGATGCTGTCCAGGGGCCTGGTTTCTGTCTTGTTCATCTTGGAGCACTGACAGGACCTGCACATTCTATATGTATCTCCAGGAGACATGCAGCCTAGAGGCCACTGAGAACAAAAGATGGTGGCTTTGGGCAGTTGCAAAGAAATTGTTGTACTGTGGACTGACAATAGAGGGAATGAGATATTATAAACTGCAGATGAAAGAAACTGGTAACTCTCTCCAATTAGGAATTTACACACACAAATTCAGAGAAGATGCATCAACAGGAAAGGCATGAAAGATTCTTAGAATCTCTAGTTGGGTGGTTGCTAAAGTTATTTTCTTGTACAAAGTCAGTTCATTAAGACAGAGAGGTAACTGTTTTTTCAAATGTATAGATCTCAAACTTAAAAGGTACAGAAAAAACAGGAAAATTTATCCAATTAAAGGAAAAAAAACAAATTCCTGAAATTGACACTAAAGAAATGCAAAATACATGAGTTACCTGACAGAATTAAAAATAGTTATTATAATATTGCTAAACAAGTTCATGAAAATGATGCATTAACAAAATGAGATTATTAACAATAGAAAGAACTTACTAAAAAGAACCAGAAGGAAATTTTGTAGCTGAAGGATACAATAATTAAATTGAAAAAGTCACATAGTGTGATCACCTTTCGTGATTTAACCCTGGATGCAAGGATAATTCAATGTAGGAAAATGAATCACCAAGCTACCCCACATCGACAGAACAAAAGATGAAGAACCATGTGGGAAATAAATGTAGAAAAAGCATTTAACAAAATTTAATAGAGTTTCATGGTAAAAACTAGGAATAAGAGGATTTATGTCCATATAATAAAGGACATATATGAGAGCCCACAGTTAACTTCATACTTAATAGTGAAAAACTGAAAAAAAATTTCTTTAAAATAAAAAACAAGGCAATGATACCCACTGATATCATTCCATGCAACATAGTATGAGAGCCCTAATTAGAGGAATTGTGCAAAAAAGAAAATAAAAGTCACCAAAATGGGAACAAAATAATTTATTCTTTTCACTTATTTTTTTTTCATTTATTTCTTTTCACATGATCTTTTATGCAGGAAACCCAAAAGACTAAGCAAAACAAATCCCTGTATTTCTAATAGATAATTCTTTAAAGTTACAAAATTCAAAATTAACACACATAGAAAGTTGCAGTTTTATGTTATGAAATGAGCAATCCCGAAAGCAATATAAGAAAGCATTCCCATATACAGTAGCACCCCAAAGAGTGAAATAGTTAGGAATAAACTACCAAGAAGGTGAAAGAATTGTATTGTGAATACTTTAGAACATTGCAAAAGAAAGTAGAGAAAACACAAGTAAAAAAAGGAAGATGTCTATATTCATAGATTGGAAAAATTAATATTGTTAAAATATCCATACTACTCAAAGTGATCTACAGATTCAATGCAATTCCTATTAAAATTCCAATGGCATCTTTTGCAGAAAATATACCTATATCCTAAAACTATTGTAAAACCACAAGTTATTGTGAATGGTTAAAACAATCTTAAGAAAAAACAAGAATGGGGCCTCCCTGGTGGCACAGTGGGTTAAGCAACGCACTATGAAGCAAACCTCAACCACTGCAGCACGAGTTTGATCCCTGCCGCCGGCCAGAGAGGGGACCCACATGGCATAGCAGACCTCTCCTGCCTCGCCCGCTGCTGCCCTTGGCAGTGTATTTCAGTCAGTCTGCCTGTTCTGCTCCCAGCTCTGTCTGGTGAATCCTCTCACCTCCCGCGACTCTGGCCTGTACCCCAGCTCTTGTATGCATAAATAAATAAATCTTTAAAAAAAGAAAAAAACAAGAATGGATGCCTCTTATTTCCTGACTTCAAAACATTACACACTTACAGTAACCAAAATGTATGGTATTAACATGAAGACAAACATATAGACAAAAAGAGATAAACATATGTCAAATGATCTTTGACAAGGGTACCAATACTACTTAGTGGTGAAGGGCTAGTTCCTTTGACAAAGTTAGATATCCATATGAAAAAGAATAAAATCAGATTTTTATCTTACACCAAATCCAGAATTTAACTCAGTGTGAAACGGTAGTATCCTCCTGAATTCCTGAAATAAAAATATGAAATCTATTGACCTAAGTAAACAATTAGAAACTCTTAAAGATTTCCACTCTTCTCACTACTGCCTACTTTGATAGACACAGAATGCAATTATGTGCCCAAGGGGGTGGCCATAAATCATTTTAGGTAGTTGGCTGCTCTCCACAGAAAGTTCACATCTCTGTCTTTAGGAAAAATTGGCTTGATTAACCAGTACTAGTTGACTATTTAGGGAATATTTAGTATCTTGTGCTGTGTTTTATGTTACTAAGGGTGGGAGCTTGCCTGATTGAAATATGTTATGGATACTTCTGCATCACTAAAATAAAAGCCTGATGTTTTACTTTTCTGTTATTTTCTTTTCTGTTATTTTCTTTCAGTTCTTCCCTTCACATGCTGAGGGCTGTCCCACCTGCTCTGTGGTACATGCACAAAGAATCAACTGTCTTGGCCACTCTTACCCTGTATAGCCATATAAAAGCTCAGAATAAAGTAGTTGTCCAATATCAAACTCTTAATTTTACTTATCAGTATTATATTAAATTTATACATAATCTTGGTTGTACTCTTGTATTATCTAAAACAATATTCTTTAATTTCATTAAACATTAAATTTAAGATGTGCCAAAACCACATTATATCCATTTTTTGGACATTTGAGTTATTTGTATTAGAAGTTATTCATAGTGAATAATGCTTTGCCACCAATATTTTTTCATATAGTCTGTACTGTGTAGCATAAATATGTTTACCTGTTAAATTTTGTGCACATTTTACATTTTCTAAGATTTTTGGAGAAAGTAGTGAAAACGTAACACCTTTCATTTTTCCCCATTTCTCCATGGTGTCTAACATTATATACTTTACACAATTATATTCAAGTGGTATTTTCTCATCATTTTTCTTTTCCACATAGTTCTGAGCAACTGTTTTAAGAAGGAATTTTAAGTTTTATTTTTCATGCATAGTTTTTCTTTGGACTATTTCTTTGTTTGGTTAGTTCCTGGAATAATTTGAATACCCAATGCATGTTTTTGAAAAGTGAACATTTTGTTTATTGAAAGGAGATGAGTTTAAGTGGAATCTCCAGGTTTAAAACTCTAAGAATTGTAATCTTGGACTTCCTCCAGAATCACTCCTTGCCAGCATCACAAGGAGCCATTTACTTGAATAATTTACCATCCATGCTCCCAAGTGAGTGTTTTTAAAATCCTCTTTATTTTCTCTAACTTTTCATTATGGGAATTTTCAAATATATATAAAAATTAGATAGAATAACATAACAAATTCCTGTATATCCACAGCCTAGCTTCAGTTTTACTGGTTATTTTTAAACTTTCCTCTAAGTTCAGTTGTTTTTCTTAGAATGTTTTAGAGTAAATTCAATACATCATGTCATTTCACCTGCAAATAATTTCATTTGTATGGTACTCTTGTTAAAGTTCAGAAATTGTGCAAGAAAAATATTGAAAAGATATGACAGTCACAGTTATGACTCTAGATATGCTCATGTGTCCGAGTGGAATGGAACATCAAGTTAGCTAGTTCCCTTGAGTTACAAGTCCTAACTCAGGCATTTTTTAATAATGACATTCACTTATATACCTTAACCTCTGTGTCCCTTGTTCTCATTTCTAAAATGAGAATTTAAAATTTTTCTTTTACCTAGAGACCAATACTGGGTTGTTATAATTAAACAGTAAATGAAGAATGCAAACTGAATTTATATTGTACAGAATATTAAAGCACAATTTATAAAGACTTGAGCCTGATAAAAAACAAATAGGTGTGTGAAACAGAAAAAACATTATGTACAAAATGAATTCAATACACTGTCTATGAAGACATATATGAAATGTACAAAGAGGAGTCTATTCACCAAATATTTGGCTCAACTGACATGGAACAGGTTAACTGTTTAGAAATAACAATTAATATACAGTGAGTAGAAAGTATACCTTTAGATCACTTGGAATTTCCATCTTGTCAATAAAATGCTGTAAGTTAACAGACATGTTTAGTTTTCATCTGGATGCCTTTTAATTATTATATAGCAATAACAAGAAAGATGCTGTGTTTTGCAAATTACTGCTATGTTAAACATCTCATCTTTGAATCTAATTTGCAACCTCTGTGTTTAAGGAATATTGCTGCCAAAGAATTGGTTAAATGGATCATTTCACCTGAATTCTACTTGATCAAGGATTATTCCAGGTGACCACAGTGTAAATAAAATGTTTTCCATCAGTGAGTTAAAAGATAAAGATATTTATGAACTGGTTAAGTTTAATTCAGTTCACTTAGACACAGAAATATTGAGTCTTGTCTCTTTGAAGAGTACAATATTTTTGTGACTTTGCGGAATGCCAGAATGAAAAAGCCATGGGCATAGCCCTTTAAGAGTTTGCAATCCTGTTAAAAAAAAAAAAATCATACAAAAAAGGTCTCCAGCTGGACAGAATAAAGCAGGTGCTTTAATAGAACTAGAAATAAATGAGAACAGAGATGGGAACAATTAAATTCAAGGAAAAGGAGAGTGGGGAAAAAACAAACGATCTAGTAGATTGCAATTTGTCTTCAAAACCTGAAAAAAAAAATCAAATGTGTTCTTGCTCTGAGAGACATTAAGAAAGGTTCTATGAAACAAGTATGAAGACTAAATAAATCAACACAGGATTTTCCTTTCTTCTATTTATACAGAAATACAAATTCAAAGGAAGGTGGCTAATATGTGTACTATTTATTTTTGATAATAGAAAAAAATATGAGAAGTGGTTATAATTAGCCAATTTTTCTAAATATATTCTATTACAGGGTAGGATTAAATAGTTTCTGTTTAAATAAATGGCCAAGAATTGTGGTAAATTTTTCTTCAAAAACAGTTACTCTTACGGTTTGTCTAAGGCTTACTGAATTCACAGTACCCAACAAGCTTTCCCAGGCGCCATGGAGTTGCTCTTGTTTCACTACACTGCAAATACTCAATTGTCTATATAAGCCAAAAAAAGTTTAAAACAGCTAGTAAATGGAACTGGTGAGATTTAAGGCATTTTCTCTCGCCATGTTAGTGTTATGTAACAAACTGTGAACCAGAGAATTTATTTTTTTCTGTTTTCAAAATGCTGTTGGGGACTCTTTGAATGTATGCTAGCAGCACTGGGAGGACCTGTAGTGAAATTGTCATTGCTGTGAGGCGAGCATGAGACATAGGGACACCAAATGCCTATGGACATGTACTTTATGCTTTTGGCCCTGAGGACTACACAGCACTAGCAACAGTGGAAGAAGGGTTTCTTCTGCCCTCACTGAACTTTCCCCTTGCTGTAATTTCTTTTTCTATGGCGAACCCCTGGCTCTCCCTTGGGCCAGCATGCCCAGAGTTCCTTCTGCCATTACCTCTTCAGTTCAGCTGGTAGCTAAGTGGAATGGGACAGGTGTGAAGGTTTTCCTGGTGTTTCCTTGACCACTCAAATTTTGAGATTCATCCTGAACTTTCTTAAACTCTAATATAAGAGCTATGTGGTATATGGAGCATCTCTTTCCTCAACTATCTTTCATAGCTCTGTTCTAGACAGTGAGGGGAGAACATGCTTATTATACAGATACAGTCAATTGATTTCCATTCAGTGTGAGTCATGTTTGCTTTAATTGGTACATAATCAATGTCCATTCTACTAATACAGTCAGCATGCTGTTTTGATGAATTGCTTTTAATTTTGCCCTGACAGCTTGTGCATAGATTGTCAAAGGTGACACTACCTTGTTCACCTAAAACTGGAAATTCTAGAATATAGCCACATGGCAATGTACTGACATTAAATCATATTTATTTGAAGAAGTATAATACTAATGCTTTGAATCCCCCTTGCTGGCTTCTGTATTGCTCTAATCAAAGAAGGTAATGCATGAAACAGTACTAAAAACCACGAAGTCAGAGAAATATGCTGTTCAATGGTTTAGTGAATGTCTATCTAAGGTTGAAACATAGTGATTAGAATTGAATTACTAATAGGAGACTTAAGAGTGGGTTTCAAGCACCACTTACAGTTGAAACTGTTTTCCACTTAAATTTTATTTAAGAATTAAAAGTTTGTGTTTATAAGAAAACCACAAAAACACTGATTTTTCAGGAGAGTATGAATGAAAGATGTGTGGTCAAATCCTGATGGCTTATCAACATATTGATAAATAGATCTTTATGTATCTATCTAAACATCTAGATCTATCTATCTATCTATCTACCTATCTATCTATCTATCTATCTATATTCCATTACTCTCATTTTGCATAACTGAAGAGAAATAAACCATATTTTTAGTAAAGTAGTCTGGGAAACATTTGTACTTTACAAAAATTCCACCTACATTTAATGTTACATTTTGAGTAAAGATTTTAAATTTGAAGAATTGTTATAAATCATCTAACTACATACCTTACTTTACAAGTGGAGAAAAAGTGGTCAATAAATCTTAAACATTCTAACCCAATTACACAGCAAGCAAGAATATATACAAATATGTCCTTTGCTCCTAATAATGTAATTTAACAAAATAATTAATAAAGATATTTGTTATCTGTTTTAAAATACTGCTACTATAACATTTTATTTGAACTTTTTGAATTCCTTGAGAAGTCTGGTATAGTCTCTAAACCAGACAACCAAATGGTGTTATTTTTTAATTTAACATATATTTATCACATCTCTGCAGGACAAAAATAACTTTGCAGAAGCTACACACACTAGGGGATAAGATAATACAGGAAAAAATAGGCAATTACACTGAAGCATGAAATGAAATACAATAAGGTCATCATACAGAGTTCGAGGTATGTATGCACCACTCTTAGACAAAGGGGGGCGGATCATACAAGTTGGCTTAATTCAAGTTGAAGCTTGAATGATTGGCAGATATAACTACCACAGTGAAGGAGGCTGAAAGAATTATGCCCCAGGATTGGGAAGCAGAGGGTGAAAAGGCTGAGAAGCAACTCTGTGGCACTTCTGTTTTCAAGCATGTACCAGGAAATTGATTTTGCTGAAGCTGAGTCAATGGCAAGAGAAATGAACGGCGAAGTAAGCAAGGATTGGCTAATGCTTGGACTTTAAACTGAGGCAAGTGGAAGAGCAGGGACTGGCACCACAGTGGCCTGTGTGACTGTCTTTCTATGTGGCTTTCCTGCTCTAAATTGTACAGTGGCAATGGCTCACATTCCCTTTAGGATAATGTCTCATTTATTTAAAAATTTTCAACTCTTTTTTTTTTTTTTTAACCCTGATGCCACATTTCAGCCACAATGGACCTGAAAGTTTCACGCTAAGAAGATTGGCAGCTAAGATTGATTCTTGCCAGGGACACTCCATACTTCAGGTTTCAGCTCAAGTGTCACATTCTCCATAAAGCCTCTCTTAAATCACCCAGTCCCACTCTACATTCGTTTTCATCCACTCCGTGTCTTTAAGACCCCTGTATTATCTTTGACATCCTGTAGTATGATTGCATTTTTAAAATACTTGTGTTTTTGAAAAGATTTTTTAAAATTATATGTGTGACATCATATAAACTAAAAATAGTAAATTTATTCTAAGAAAAACAGAAGTTGTGATCATAAAATCACTCACTTTTCTCTCTATTATAAACTCTGCTTAGTAAGTGCTTATTGAACAAATGAATTGATACAAAGCTGGACAACGAGAGCGATAGGAGGCCATTTACAGATGTGATATAGGGGCTGATCAAGAGAAGACAATGGAATTGGATAGAAGTGGGTGGATTTTTAAAGTTATGAAGAAAGGAGAAGAAAGAATGACTTGACCAGAGATCAGTTGTAAAACATAATAAGGCAGAATATTGGCTGAACTTTAGGTTTCTGGTTTGTGAAAAAGCTTGGTGATATTACCTGCTCTGAACTAGAGGATAAAGTCAGAGTACTTATGGGAGGTCAAGACGAAGACTTCATTTTTATGCAGGTTGCACTTTAAGTCTGAAGGATCTGTAAGTAAAAATACATTGGAGACTGTGGTACGGGGTCTGGAGCTCCTCAGGATAATTTGGCTTAGAGAATTGTGGCATTGGGGTTAAAAAAAACAGACTCATTGGCATGAGAGTGCCAGGGCAGGTATACATAACAAATAGGAAAGAGCTGAAAATGTAATCCTAAGGAGCACAACTATTTTAGAAATGTGAGATGAATAATGAAACTGCAAGGATGCAATGAATTAATAATAACAGTTAATATCTGCTGTGGGTTTACCAAGTATCATAGATAATGCCAAATGCTTTATCATTTAATCAATCTGACAACACAGTGAAGTCTATTATATTCCTATTTCTCACTTTCTCTTTCATATTTTATAGGTATCAATGTATGCTTATACAAAATGCACAATGATATAAATACATAATTTAAAAGGTAACTATACCATGCAATCCATTCGACATTAAACTTTAGTGTATATTCCCTTGTGTTTCCCTACCCTCTACATATATGCCTGTGTAGCTATGGATAACCCCTTTATTTTATAGGCTTATGCTGCTTTTATGCAACTCAGTCTTTCCAGATGATCACAACTAACTTATGCTATATTTTAAAATAGCTGCTTGAAAATCCATTTTATCAATAGAAAAAGTTTAAGTAATGATACAATGAGTAGCCTTTACAGTCAAGAAAATAAGGCTTCAAGGTAAAATTAGGCTTAGAGTAAAAGGGGAAAATAGCTAACGAGTGTGGAAATAGGACACAAAACAAAAGCCAACTAACTATAAGTTCACATCACATATAAGAACGCATAATTTGGCAAGAAAGATGGTAATATTAACACTGTAAATGTTACAGATTAAGTAATATTTAGGAGGGACTTGTTAATGACAACCACTAATTCATGAGAATATAATTTTAATAGAGTAAGTTAGAGGGCATAGCCAAGGATGAATGGAAAATGACTAATAGGATATTATGACTTTTTTTTTTTTAAGATTTTATTTATTTATGCATACAAGAGCTGAGGTACAGGCCAAAGTCCAGGGAGGTGAGAGGATTCACCAGAGACAGAGCCGGAAACAGAACAGGCAGACTGACTAAAACACACTGCTGAGGGGAGCAGCGGGCCAGGCAGGAGAGGTCTGCTGTGCCATGTGGGTCCCCTCCCTGGCTGGAGGCAGGGATTGAACTTGTGCTGCAGTGGCTGCGGTTTGCTCATAGTGCGTTGCTTAACCCACTGCGCCACCAGGGAGGCCCTAGGATATTATGACTTTTTAAACAGCTTTTTCAAAAAGCTTGAAGGAGAGACAAGAGATAAAATGAAGTCATGAGTATTATGAGGTTGAAGAAGTCTATAAGCAATAGTATTTTCTAAATCCAAAGCCATTTGATAGCTTGTCAAAGTATTTTCCTTTGATTTTTAAGTGGGTGCATATAGAATCAACAGAGAAGATAGATTATTACCGAAAGACTAAAGTCAAACTAAATCAGTCTGAATCATATACCTTGACCTAATACATAACATTCCCTAAAGAATATGTATGATTGAAGCAACTCTGATTCCTTCTTCTCTCTAAAAATCCTATTATAAAACATTTAAGGCACAAAAATAAGTAGACTATCATAAGGAAATCTTTACACCCATTATGCATCCTAAAAATTAAAATAGTACAAAATGACTTAATGCCCAGATCAGTCACTTTTGAGTTTATCCTCTTTGCCTTCTCCTGAATGGTTACTAAGATTAAGAAATTGATAAATCCTCTGTTATAGGTAAATTTTTTCTAAGACTATCTTCTCATTTTGTCAGTTTAGTGGAAGTAATATGACAACCGATAGGGATTAGTATAATATTAATCTATTCCTTGATACTATAAGAAATGCTGAATTTTGAAAAAGTTTAAGATTATGTATTTATACAAACAGTGAAATGAATCTTAGGTGGTGATTTAAGCTATACCAGCTAAGTTAATTTTTCTAGAT
This sequence comes from Galemys pyrenaicus, assembly GCA_019455555.1. Classification (NCBI taxonomy): domain Eukaryota; kingdom Metazoa; phylum Chordata; class Mammalia; order Eulipotyphla; family Talpidae; genus Galemys; species Galemys pyrenaicus. Next base: position 14,343,547 of record JAGFMF010011861.1, on the reverse strand, counting down.
ATCGGTCTGGGCATTATTGTAAAAGATGAAGCTTACCAGATTATCTAAAGCTTTTGCTATGAATGATGCTCCTAATTTCATGCCACTTTCTTGTTCTCAGGGTATCTAATCTAATATTTTATACTCAGAATGATTTTTTTCTGGGTTAAGCCTCTGAAGCACCAGTCATTCTGTGAATTATGCAGCTCATTTAGTGGAAAAGACAAAGTGAAACTCATACGGCTCATGTCAAGGCACTGGGCTAATGGTGAATGGGAGGAGGAGAAAGTGGGACATTACTCTGGAAGCACATCAACAGCTATTAAACATGTTCATTGCTTCACATGGCATTCTTCATCCATTCAGCAATTTAAATCCTAGTCACACTGAAACCACTTGCACCAGAGTACGCTAACCATTTCCTATCACACACAAGTGTTTGGTCTGCTCAAAGGTAGCTTTAATGGTTTTTAGTGTTTAAACAAAGTGAAATATTTCTATGTTATATTAATAAATAGATGTTCTGAATGGGCCATTTCTCATCTTTGGAGAAAAAGAATTTTTACTTCCATAATAACAAGATATCAGTCAGATCAACATATACATTCATAGCAGCCCTCTGAGAGGTTTCTGTGAGGTGCTAGGAGTCCATTAAACAAGATTTTGTCGTTTTCTTCAAGAAGCCCAAAGAAGATCCTGTGGATACAAACACACAGTTCTGTCTGCTGCTTCCATGTCCTTTCAACAGCAGCATTTTTGAATGGCTGTTTTTACATTCTAAGATACATTTAACTCAAAACATCTATGAGTTTGCCTGAATTTCCAGCTCTTCGATTCCTGGTTTCCCTTGCATGAGAAAGAGAAATGTCCTGTAGTCTCTGCTGCCCTCCTCCCAGTGTCAAGGCAGTCACAATAGATAGACCACACATACCAAATGACCAACTTCCCAGGGGGCAGACACCCTTGGTGAGTTCCTGTGGAGCGTCTCTTCAATCCACTGCTCATGTTCCCCATCACAGCCACCCCATGTTCTGCAGACTTGATCACCTGACCTGATGGCTGTAGTGTCTCCTTGAGACTGGTCTTGCACACAGCTCCACCCCCCACTGCTCTCCTGCTTCCATTTCTGGAATTAATAAATAGGTCTTTCATTTCCGTTACTTACCGCACTCTGTGAACAACAGACTTTCCAGTTAGAGCTGCCTGATAAAATACAATATCTCTAGCTAGATTTGAATTTAATTGCAAATGTTTACTATAGGTATATCTCAAGTATTTCATAGGATTTATTTATGCTAACAAAATTTTGTTTTTATCTGATAGACAAATTTATTTGAGCATTTCCCCCTCCATATCATGTAAATTTACTTTCAGCCAGCCGTTGTTGGTCCAGCCCTCCTTGACCACAGCACTTATGGCCCCTGGATAGTAGTCAGGCTCCATCTGTTTACAGCTCCCTGCAGCCCCCTCTGCTGGATAGAGGGCCACATCTTAAATTTAAGCTGCACCTTCAGGCTGTGAGCAAGGAGTAATTGGTGGCATTAGAAGAGCTGATGACTCTAGGGGATTAGTGAGTAGATTCCTTTGCATTCAGCAGGTGTTATTTTGAAGAATTGGACTAAAATAATTTTATTCAAAGTCACTTATTTTTTGATTAATTTGAAATCATGACACTGGTACTTCAGTGTACTTTAGTACTCCAAAATCTCTAGATATTTCCTTGTAACTTATATTCAAGGAAACTGTGACTATTTTTAGGTTCCTTTTCTGTAGCTTCTAGAAGATTACAGGATTAGGAGATAGATGTAGGATATTATTTTCAGTGATTAGTTCTTTAACAGTAGACAATCTGAAAACTCTAGTTGGGGGAAATTGCTACTAACATTGCTTTCCTATTATGATATTATTATTATGCTTTGTCTCATTGTGGGAGTCTTTCAAATATTTTTCCATAGTAACTTGATAAGCCTATGCTGTAAATTTGCTAGGAGGTTGGAAAGTCTTTCTAGTAAATGTAGCTATTAATTTTTGCAAACAAATAGTATGAGAGAAGACAATAGGTGCCTTAGTGGTGGGTGTGGTGTATTAACACACATCTGAAGAGTGTGATCCTATATCACTGAATCATATACACTGCTGTAATTCATTATTAGCCCAGTTTTAAAAAGAAAGACAAAGACAAATGATCGTTTAAGCCAACTGCCATTTTTACAGGACAGAATATTCAAACCTGCTCATTATGGGTGCATTTATAATCAGTGGTCAACACAAAGATCTCCAGCATTACTTGAAATGTGAGGAGAAACTTACATAATCCAGTGAGTGGAAAACCAAAGACCTAGTCTGTACTTTTGGGGGCATTATAATTATTGTATGGATTATATAATTATAATTCCTTGAATTATAATTTTGGTGGATTTTGGAACGTGATTGTTAAATAAATGAGGAAAGAGCTGGCCAAAAATATCTGCTCTCTGAAATGCTGCTGGGCTCCAGTTGTTATCTAAGGTGGGGCAACATATTTTCCCTATCCTATGTCAGAAAAGAAATGACTTTCCACGATGAATCTGGGCCCTGGCTGCATGTTCAGGTAGTCAAGACGCATCCTTTAGTCCTTTAATCCTTTGCTGATGGGGGAACATTCAGACATCAGAGAATTCATGGTGGACTTCTGGAAAATTTGTAAATTAGTGACTGCTGGTGTCCACTTTCAGATACAATGCAATGTTCTAGCCACAAGGAGAGGAAAAAAATAAGCAAACCAGAATTACAGATGATTAATCAGTATGTAAGGATCTGGGACATGCTTCAGAGCTCAACTGCTTTCAAGAGTTCACTTGTCACATATAAAGTAAAAAGTGAAAGATTTATATGATATGATGAGAAACCAGAGTATTAGGCTACATATATAGAAAACCTGAGGTGTTGTGACTTAAGTGTACAGACAAGGAAGGACTAAGGGCAGCTTCTGGTGCAGCATGTTCTAGAGAATTTAGCAGCTAATATGACTGAGGTAGGCACAGGGATGTGTGGTCCGCACACTTAGAGTTCCAGAAATTAGAAGTAGATCACAGAATCTCATGTTTGATGGATGAGAGAAATAACTCAAACAGAAAATATAAATGTCAATTCTAGAGCATTAACTAGTCACCAAATAGGTATTTTAGTCGCCTGTACAGTGTATAAAGAATTTAGAACATCTGAGGGTTTGCTCTGAACACCCCTTGTAGCCTTACACAGTGTGCTTCATATTTTATATATACCCTTTCATATACCCTTGGTATAGTAAAAGGTCAGCTTGGGTTCTAATCACATCTGAATTTGGAATCTCTTGTTTATATCTTACTTTTGTTTTGATTAACTGGGGAAGCTGAGAAGATCTATAATCATCAGGAGCGGTCAACATTGGATTTAGCTATGAGAAGCTGGGTCAATTAAAGGCAGAAAAGTGAGGTAGCTGCTGACATTGCTAAAGAAAAACTGCCATCAAAAGCACTGTTATCAAAGATGTCTAATTATTCAAACACAGAAACTATCTAAACTTCATTTCAGTTGAAGCTCTTAATTACTGGAAGCCAACAGACATTCTTCATAATGATCAGGTGTGAGGTGTGTCACATGACACTAAGTCTTAAAGTACTAACTTTTGGAAATTATTTACCTTCATACATATAGCTGAGAGTAGGATTCCAGGCTGTATTCTTATACCTCACTCTTTCTTCTCATATACTTTTTTGAATGGGATAACACTAGATAAGCATGCTTTCCAGAGACTGCACAAAATCCAGATTTATCTACGAGTTCATGGGCTGATGTCTAAAACAAGTTGAGAAATCCTGTTTGTGGTGGTTGAAAAAAAAACAATTAAGCAACTCTAAGATGCTGAAAGGATACCTTTTTGGTTACAGCATCAATTTGAGAAGTCATAGTTTCTCTAGTAATAGTAATCTCCCTGAAAAATTGTTTGAATTTATAAATATCTCTTAAATTAGAAAACTTGACATGAACAAAAAGGCCCTAAAATGAGACTTTTGCAAAATTAGCCTCTAGTAGTTCAGATAATTTATCTACACTATATTCTACAATGTTGAGTTAAAAGTGAAATAAAGTTCTAGCACAAGGCCCATATCATAATTGGTTCTCAATAAATATTTGCTGAAAGATCTAGTAAGTTAGTAAAGCACTGAAACTCCATTTGCATCTTTAAACAATATTTCTTCAAATATCATGTAGTATCAATCCATGAATTGCAAGAATGATTTTTTAAAACACTCTTTGTATCACTAAGAATGTCATATTAATAACCCATTAAAATAAATCCAGTTGACTATTTCAAGGCTTTCTTTTAGTATATAATCCTCTTTAGCGAATTAGAAGATAAATAATTTGGGAAAGGTATGTGGATGCCTGTATCTGTGAACTTAGAGGACGTGAACTACTGGAAATAGAAAGGAAATACTTTCCAAGAATGATTTATCTGAACTGCCAAAGAAATCCTAGGAAACTAAGACAGAGCACATAGATGCAGATCTTAAAGACAACTGCTTTCATTAGTTCAAAATATTTCACATGTATATTATGTGGACTATTTTGACTTAAAAGACCTATTGACCTATAGAAGGAACACATCAATGTTGTCTTTTTTATTTTTTCACTTTCCTCCATTTGTTTTCACTGGCCTTTTTAAATGCTGAAATCGTGACTATAAGACTAGACAAACATGCATGTGGCCTCCATGTACTTGTGAAGAAAATATACATCTAATATCTATGAAGTTTAACTAATTATTTTCCATTAAAGCAATCACAGGTCCTGTTAGAGAGTTATGAACAGATATAATGTGATGATGGTATTGTCAATATTTTCAGAAGAAAATCATTCCTAAAAAAGGAAGGAAATACCAGTCTGAGCAGTTGGTATGAAAATATGTTACAACTGAAATTATATGCCTCAAAACAAGAGCAATGAGGGAGAGCTGAATTTATTCTTTCCTACTGATGAGACATCACCAACAGGAAGACATTTAGTCATAGGCATGTTCCCGGCCATTGATAAGCTGGGATACAAGTGCACTTATCTGAGAAATGGCACCCTGGGAAATTCAGCAAGCGTAGTTTTCCATCTACTTATCTTCACACTGATAGACTCTACTATTGTATATCAGAGGACTCAACTTAGGTGGTAGCTAATGCTGTTTATATCAAATTGTTGCCTAGGGAATGAGCACATGGCTAATGATTGTGTTAAAATATCTAAGAATCATATATATCCATCCAGGCCTTCATCACTCTTTTTACACATACCTGCACACACACACCTGCACACACATATCCCACAAACCTTTCGTAGTATTGTTCCTTGGGATGGTATTATATGATTAGTTTTATCTATTTATATTAGAACTATTTAGAATGGAATTAAGTAATACAGGTAAATTATATCTTTTAGGAAAGTCCTTAAAGTGGAGTGTAACTTTGAAAAATAAAATAAAAAATTAATAGATATTTGTGATATGGAATGACATTAAAATAGTTATATATGATATATATTATGTTCTATAAAATTTGTTGACTAATAAATCTTCACCTTGATTACATTCACTCCTCAGAAAGGGGAGCAATGTAATCATCTCCCTTAATCTCATAGGGTTTCTAGGAAGTTTTCTATCATTAGGAAAATTACTAGATCAATTTCCTACTGTTGGTTCCTGTGAAGGTATGATATCACTGATAACACAAGAACACTAAAATGAAATGAGAATTTGTCAGTTGCATCTGCAACGCCCAATCTGTGCAATGCTTTTTAAAGGCATTATCTTTGTTTAATTTTTAACTTAGCTGACTACTACATAGGTAAAAAAATGAAAAAGAAAATAAATCAGCATAAACATCTAGAACAAAGCATTTTGCCTGATAAGTACAACATGGACGATATTGTGACAATGGAGATTGCCAAGACATTATTTTAATGCTTACTTAATGATCCCTTCTGTTGGGAAGATTTGTGGTTATGAATTGTATAATTGTGGAAGGCAGAAAACTAAAGTCTTCTTTTGGTGCGTTTAGATTGACTAAGGACACAAGTCTTTGGGGTCAGAGGGTCATATAAAAAGTATAGAAGTAGGTGTGGCTATAAAAGGGGACCATGAATGATCCTTGTAGGACTGAAATATTCTGTTTCTTGAATCTATCAATTTCCTGATTTTGACATATTGCCCTTGGGAGAAGCTGGATAAGGGTGCATATGATCACTCTGTATTATTTATAAATCTGCATGTGAATCTGAAATTATCTCAAATTATTTATTAAAAATTATTTAATATTAAACTCATAAACTTTTCCTATAATTTAGGGATCAGTTTTCATTTTTCTGAAAGTGAAATTTACACATAATAACATAAATAAGCATGTGAGAGAGATATACTAAAGGGCAAACTTAGAAATCAATTTTAATGCTTAAGCAACTTTTTAAAAATGAATGTGATACCTCCTAGTAGTAATTTAATAATGCAGACATAGTTCTTGCTGGCAAAATAATTCCATATGTCTTTTAATTATACATTATAAATATAAATTATGATCTCTTAAATATGTTCCTATCAGTAATGAGAAAATTTTGAAACTGGTTTAAATTATTTTAGGTCTCATAAGAAAAAAAGCAATTTAAGTATTTTGGAGATCAGTATCACTGCTTGAGCTATTTAAAAGTGATAGTCAACAAAAGCTTAAAGATAGAAGAGGGCCAATAGTGTAGGATCAGAAGGAAGTAAAAGGAAGGAATTATAATATTTGAGGCCACTTTTCCATAGGGACACTTTACGGTTGAAGAGAATAACTTAGAGTTTGAAAGACACACCAGTACTTTTGACTCCTCTAAAAGTCTAGAGGATAAGTGTTAGTGTTCAGAACCCAACAAAGGGAGGCATATTTGCCCATATAGAGATACCCATCAAATTCCAAATAATTGTATTCCTTGAAATAGGATTAACTTGATCTGCACATCTAGTGTCCAATTATTTATAAATGGTAAGTTTATAAATAATGGTGAATAATGGAAATCAATATAAACATTCTTTGGAGGGAGTTAATATTATCCAAGGCTTAATTTATTCCTATAAAAAATTATTAAGTGCAATGACCAAGATAAAATTTAAAAAAAAAGAAAGTCAAAGAAATAATACAATATAAATGAAAATCAGCAGAGACACTGGATAAAATAATAGATAAAAGGGAAGATCCACTGGGTTTCCAAACACTTTAAAATCACTATGTTTATCATGTATAAGGAACTAAAACAGATTTATAATAACAAAGTAAATGACATGTGTGTATGCATATTAAATAGAAGTTGTAGAAATAGAAGATACAAAATTAACAATTCAAAGAGTTAGAGACAGAACAACAGATTAAAATAAATTGAAGAGTAATTTAATAAACTAAAAGCAGGTTGGACATAATATCCAGAAAGGAAAATGATTTAAAAAAGTAATAAAAATATAGATGACACAATAAGAGAAAGGAAACAGAAAGGAGAAATAATATCTGCATAATTGGAATGCCAGAAGGGAAGACAAAATGAAACAGAAGCAATATTTGAAGACACTCTTAGATATTTTCAAAATACACAAAAGCCATCAATTTGAGTCAGGGAGTTCTAAAAACCCCAAGTAGGCTTAAAAACTGTATAAAAAAATAATATAAGAATAATAAAAAAGAAAAGCAAGAAAAAGGATCAGAATAAAATTGCTGAAATGAAAGACAGGGAAAATAAAGTTAGAGAAAAATAAAAATTACTTTCAAAGAAACAATGAAAAAATTCATGGTGAACTTTACAACAGAAATAATCCATGGCAGAAAAAAAATGAAATAAAATATTTAAAATGGTTAAAGAAAGTACCTGATAATTGACAATCTTATAGCTAGCAAAACAATAATTTGAAAGTGGAAGTTAAATTATTTGATTTTCAGACCAATTTCACACAAGCAATTTTAAATCTTCAAGTCTATACTAATGGACAATTAAAGGCTAAGAGAAAACAGTTCTGTCATCAGGTAAAAAAAATATTACTACATGGAAGTTCAGAACTGTAAAAAGAAATAAAGAACGATAAAAATATGTGCAAAATCCAGAGCACCAATTCTGAAACATTAGTGTAAATTGTAATCATCTAAAAGGCTGATTAGAAAGCACTCTGAGGCCCCATAAGGATTTTTGCTTTGGTAGGTCAGAGGTGGGAATTTACATTCCTAGCAAGATCCTAGGTGATGCTGATGCAGCTGGCCTGAGGTCACTGAGGAATATTGGTTGGATAAAATAATGATGCATTGTGGGATTTAACACTTATATGGAATGAAACCCATGCACACATACACATTTATTTGTGACAATAGGAAATGTTCTAGTCCTTCACCTGGGTGAGTGTTACACAGTGTTTTCTTTGTAATGCATCACCATTATTTTGTACCCCCTTCTATATGCATATTTTAACAATCAATGGGGAAAATTCTTAAAAATTACTATCTACATTTAAAATACTGCATTAAACCTAACTGTCCTTTGGATTGCTTGAAAACACCAAAAATCCTTGACTTAATTATTTTCCAACATTGTTACAATTATTTTGTTTCATTAATTTACTTTCATATTTTAGATCCTATATTACTTTACATTAACTTGGCAGAGAAAATAAATATTGAATGAGAAGTAAATGCTCTGATGTCATCTAGATAATCACCTTGTTTCATCTTAGATGACTCTGCATATTTATTTTGGTTTCAGAACTGACTCCAAATATAAAAGTAGAGTAAAATCATTGAAGGAAGGACTTTTAAATAAGATCAGAAAAATTCTTGTATGTTCCTAACTGATCCACTCTATCAATCACATTGCATCATAGAGGTTATTTATATCATATATTTATATAGTAAAATATTTATATAGTAAAATTTTTTCAAGCAAAATTCTATTACTATTTTTTTAAGCTTTACTTACTTTTTAGGTAACTGGTTTAAAGCACTGTATAATATTCAAAGGGATAGGTTTATACTTCCTCATAATGTATATTACCACATCCTAGAGCACCCATATCTCTTTATGATACATCACTTTGTTCCCATATTCTCCCCCCACTAGTAGCCTGAATTCTGCAGTTATATTTTTAAACTTTGTTTTTGTTTAGTTTTTTTTTCAGTTTATTTTGTTTATATTCCACATATGTGTGTAATCATATTGACTGATAATTATAAGATCACCACTAAATATAGGTCATGCCATATTATGAACAAATTTTATATTTATAAATTTCTTTCTAAAAAATACAGTGTAATATTTCTGTCTCAGAGAAAGAAATTAAGCAGTTGGTTTTTAAATACCTTGAATGATCTGAGAGTCAACCTTATTTGCAAGTAAACAAGTTAGTTGGCCACAGTTTCATGAATACTGGTAGAAAACCCAAAACTCCTGCATTAGACATAAAGTACTTTATCATTCAGAAACAGGAAGCAGTTTTATAATACACATCAGCACAATTTGCTCTGATTTCTTGAGTCCCAATTCCCACAGATCTAAGAGAAGAGGGTCAGGTGACACTTGTACACATAGTTGGTAGTGTTATAGGAGGGTGGCTCTGAGTTCACACAACTCAAATAAACCTGCCTGCCCTTTGCTCAGGATACATTCTCTGTCCCCAGAGCTCTATGTAAAACTACCATTCTTTCAGATGGAGATATCGCCTTCTCTAGCTTCTAAGACCTCTTCTGTTACAGGACAGGGAGAGGAGCACCCCCAAACCCCCAAACCTGCCTGCTCTAAATCGGTTTTGCTGTAGGCTACATCAAGACAAAACATGCTCCAGTGCATATGATCTTCAATGGAAAGGAACTTTAATACAATCAGTGTGCAATACAGAAAGGGGGACGAGTGGAGAAGAATATAGTTTCCAAATCAAGCACCCAAAGTTACCCATCCTTTCGTGGGTAAATACGCAAACATATAAGGTTGGTCCAAAGCAGGGCCTCTGAGGTCTCAAAGCCTCCTACAAGTCTAAGGCATCTCCTGATGTGGACCCATAGAAAAGGGGCAGAATAGCCAGACAAGTCTGGAAGGAAAAGAGCAAAATCAAAGTCAAGATCATAAAAAAAAAAAAAAAAAAAAAAATGCCATTGTTAATCCTCCCCACTGGTCTCTCATCCACATCTATTCCAGTCAGTCCAGGACCAAAAAGCCTGCAGCTTATTCACATTTCTATGCTCCATGTGCAGCCTGCAGGTCTTCTTCCTCTCTATCCTGCTTCCTTCCTTCCCCAGTCTCTCCAGCTTCTTCTCCTCCCTTCTCAGTCCACCCTCCCTTAGGTGGGGCAGGGAACCTGGAACTTCCCCTTTTCCTAGGGACCACCCTGTTTTATTTCCAACGTGTTCAAAAAGCAGAGCTCATAAGACATGCTGAAACATAAGAAATTCATGGAAAATTGTGTGTCCACATTGGTGATAGTTGATACTCCATTATACAATTGATAGAGACAAATTTTTCTCCAGGTCTCCATTATCATATTACAGTCAGAATGCTCTCAACTGTTATAATCACATAAAGTCTTAGAAGAACCTTAACTATATATATATATTTTTACATATTTACATAGATTATACACAAACTTGCCTGTGTTTTCTTTTCTCTGCCATTTAAATGTAAATTCCTTGAGAATGACTGAAGATTTGTTCTCACATTCTTATTCCTACATTACTTTGCATTAATTAAATTAATAAAATAGCTTAGATTAGCCATCCTCTTTCTTTTGTCAACACCATTGCTAGAAGAACAATAACAAAAAATGTGCCTGTAATTGGAGTGGTCTAATATTCAATAGTTTCCATAGATGACAATTTATTTTTTATCTTTAAGACCATCTATCTATAAAATCAGGGACAATGCCCCACAGTAAATAAATGTAGCATTGAGTTGACGAACGCAGAACCCATTTTCAGTTTGTAGCCAAGAGCGGGTCTTAGTGATATGCTCAATAATACTTGTGGCATGTTGAGAATAGAAAACATTTCTTTCCCTCAAACCCATAAACAAGTTAGTCATTTTAAGTTTAAAGAAGCATCTTCATTTGTGATGGATGACTTAGTATACAACTGTGTAAAACAGGTAAAGGTGGTATGTGTCTCCTGGAATAATTGCCTTATTGTGAGATGAAAAGTGAGTCAAGCAATGCCTATTTTTTTCCTTTCTCTGAAGAACTGTTTCGGTTTTGTTGTTGTTTGGGTGTTTACTTCTTTTTTCGCTGCCGTGCTAAGTTTCATCAGTAGGTATTTAGCAACCATGGCGTATAGTTGAAATACTATTTATATAAGTTCCTCCGGAGGCTTAATCATGAACTCAAGGCTTTGAAACCACCCTGATCTTCTTTTCTAAATTAAACATTTCTCTCAACAAATGCGCAAAGTACAAAATGTTTCCGTCCTCCTTCCACATCAGAATTACCTCCTACAGGAACTAGAAAATTGTGTCATTGTGAATTACCATCTCCAACAGCTACTTGCCTGGCGCTCAGGGGTCACGCATACAAAGGGTGAGAGAGGGGCGTGGGGGTGCTGCGAGGCGTCCTGCCCCACCTGGCTGGGCGATGCCCTCGGGAGTCGCCTGCCGGGGCGTGCGGACAAGAAGCTGGAGGAACTCGGCTCCGGGGCTGTTTGAATGCCACGGAAATTGCCGTCCTACTCTTAACGAGTCCGGGAGAGAGCAGCGGAGTGCGTGCGCGAGCTGAGTGAGTGCTTACGTCGCAGCCAGATCTGTGCTGGGATAATTAGAGAGGAGTTGGGCTGAGCGGAGTCTTTTAGCAGCGACAGCTGAGCTGCAGCCGCAGCCGCCCCGAGGGGCGCGCTCTACACCCATCACCCCGGCGCGCACCAGGAGGGGCCCGCGCCCGGCACCAGCCACCCCGCCGCGCCCAGGCCGCAGCCGCTCCAGGCCAACAAAGCGGCAGCCGCCCTCGTGGCCTTGTCTATCCAGGCGGTGGAGTTCTGCTCCCCCACTCCTTGTCTCCCCAGGCGGGACTGGCCGGGCCGGGCGAAGACCTGTGACAGCGTTGGCCCGGTTTCTGCGCACCCCCTCCCCCCCGCGCTGGGAGAGGCGGCGGGCGGCTGGCGGACGATGTGGCCGCGGCCGCTCCTGTGCGTCTTCTGCCCGGGTTCCTGCTGTCACCCCTCTTCTCTGCCCGCTCCATCCCACCGAGAGGAGTTGATGCAGCTGTAGCTGCCTTCGCCGCTGAAGCCGCGGCTGATGGATGCCAGGGAGTGCCGCATTGCTTAGCGTCCCCGCCTCCGGGTCTGCTGGTAGGAGCCTGCTGCTCTTTCTTCTCTCTTGCTTTGGGGTTTTATAGAAAAGGTAGAGACATTTAATTTTATCTTACACTCCTCTTCTCCCCCCCACCTCCCCCAGCCCAACCCCCTTCCCCCGCCTCAGCTTTTGAAATGTACCTACCGGGAGAGATTGCTCCCACCCCACCCCTCCCCCAGGCAANCCCGCCTCCCCCAGCCCACCCCCCTTCCCCCGCCTCAGCTTTTGAAATGTACCTACCGGGAGAGATTGCTCCCACCCCACCCCTCCCCCAGGCAAGTCCCCTGGAACGAAGGGCTAGAGGGAGGCAGAAGTTGGGGGTGGGGTTGGGGGAGCCTACGCTGGTACCAACGCCACCAGAAACCCTGCTGGTGCCTTATGAGATCACGGTGTATCTAAGCGGGGTGGTGGGAAGCTGCGCTGTCTGCAGCATCTCCACCTAATTGGCTCATAATCATTTAAAATAAAATCTCATAATGTCTTTTTAAAATGGCATTTTTGAATAAGCAGAAGGAGAAATAGCTCTTTTCCTCCCTCTTTTTCTCTTTTTCCTTCTGGCAAAAGAAGGATCTCAGCCCTGGATCTCAGCGTTGAAGAGCCTCCTTATTATTAATCAGAATTCTCATCGTTATCCTTGGCAGGCGCAGCCTCCAGCGGGGACCGCAGAAGCATCACAGTGCAGGGGTGAGATGTGCGTGGGGGTTGTTTTTGTTCCATCTTGGAAGAGAAGAGGACTGTACCAGGATCAGCATCATCTGTATCGGGTGGGATTCAGAGTGTTTTGTTAGAAGAGAGGAAGGACAAGAAGTGGAGCGCTGAGCCCACCAGAGGTCCACATCCTTTTAAAGAAAAAGGAAGAGGGAGCCACATCTGGATGTTGTTTTTTTAGGGACTGGGCGAAGAAGTTTATATCCTTCATAGAAAATCTGTGGGGAAGCAGGAGCAACAGGCTACTTGATTGAACACCCAGGGAAGTCATTTCCTGTGAAGAAGAGGAAGCAGGCTGCTGCTGGAGTGTGGTAGTGGCAAGGGCCAGGTTTGTTGTGGGACAGTCAGCAAGAGGAAGGGAAGCCTGAGGAGCAGGCGGAAAGATGACTCATTTACAAGCTGGTCTCTCTCCTGAGACCCTGGAAAAAGCTCGCTTAGAGCTCAATGAGAACCCAGACACCCTACACCAGGACATCCAGGAGGTGAGGGATATGGTCATCACCAGGCCGGACATTGGCTTTCTGCGCACGGACGATGCCTTCATCTTGCGCTTCTTGAGGGCCAGGAAGTTTCATCACTTTGAGGCCTTCCGACTCTTGGCCCAATACTTTGAGTATAGGCAGCAGAATCTGGACATGTTCAAAAGCTTCAAAGCCACTGACCCTGGCATCAAACAGGCCCTGAAGGATGGCTTTCCTGGGGGTCTGGCCAATCTGGACCACTATGGCAGGAAGATTTTAGTGCTTTTCGCTGCCAACTGGGATCAGAGCAGGTAAATCCTAAATCCAAACATGTATGAGGTATTCTTTTACTCTCCCATATCCTAGAATTGACCCCAAGTACCCTCAGACTTTTACAGCTTTAATGTTATTGTTTGTTTGACTAGCAAAGAAAGAGAAAATGGAACCAAGAAATGAGTTTTGGGTAGGCACCCTGGAGGGAGGTTGGGAGAAAGGCTTTTATTTTGTCCTTTGAAACTATTACTTCACTAGCACCTACTTTCTACTGCAGCTTAAAGTACTTAGAGAACCATATTATTGTGCTGCAATCTAAATCGTCCAACTTCTAAATAAGGTTCTTTGCTTCACCTCCTGGATAAGTTTGTTATGTGTGGAGAAATAAGTGTGAGAAAGAATATTCTTTCTCCTCCCTCCTAAAAGAATTCTTGAACTAGTTTGATCATTATAACATCATCATCATCATCTCTCATTAACATTAAGGTTTTGTTCTTTCTTTAAAATAAAAAAATCTTGCCCTTCAACCAAGATCAAGTAGTTTTATAGCTTAGCAGCTTTTCTGCTGGGTGATGTGTAGATGAAGAAATAATCTGATATGTGTCATTCCAGTGGAAAGGAAGAGTTGTAGCCTCTGTCGCTGAGCGTTCCTACCGACAGTGAAAATCAAGGCTGACTGGTGTGCTTGTTCTACACCTGTCACTAATCTAAAGACTGTGTTTCCTGTCTGATGTGATTTTTCATCTTTTGGAAGAAAATGGAAAATGTTCAGATGTGTCAGTTGGTAGACCTTTGGGCTCTTTCTTTTTAATGGAGGGTAAATAATACTCTTATTTTATCTATGCCTATGATATAAAAATACAGACAGTGATTTTGCCTTCTCCATCAGCATTATTTTCTTTGACTGAAAGATAGAGGAAATTGAAAGTAGACTCTTTTGTAAGGTAGTTTCAATTAAGTTCAAAGTTAAATTTATTTTATGGAACTTACACATGCTGCCAGAACTGTGAATCATAAGAATCTGGTTCTTAAAGCTTTGGTATATTTTTAGTTCTGTGAATGGTGACTTTCAATACATCTGGTTAAATCCATCTCTGGAACATTTATAAAAGACATATACCAAGAACTCATAGATTTCCAAATAGTTTTCTCAGAGACAGGATCTTAGAATATGAATTAATATTTAAGATGTCTTACTTCAATTTGTTAACTTTTCTCTATAATTCTAGGTAGAATTGAGAGAAGTACTCTCCTTAATTTTAGGTAAATAAAGGCAAACTGTTACCTGAAGAATCATAAAGCTAAGAAACTCAATGAAAGAGTTAGCTGCTAAAGAGAATGGAGTTCTATTTAGTTCATTGTAGAGATTACTTACTCTTTATCAGGCAGCAAAGTTCAGAGGACTATGAAATGCCATCTTTTTAAACAATTTTTCATTGAAAAGTATTTTATATGAGAAATGCATTGTAGGATCATGCAAACCAATTATTGTGTATATCAAAATTGAAAAAATATATTCAAGAAAGAACCTAATATTAAATATGTCAGTTAGATTAGAACTTTGTCATTGACCTATAGTAAAATAGGGACTGTGGAAATTTGATATTTTAATATGCCTATAAATCTGTTAAAGATACCATTAGCAAGGTAGGTTGTCTTCAGAGATAAGTGCATATACATTAGGCCTATTTTTATTTATTTCTGTAAATATCTATTATTTATACTTTACATTAGAATCATGAACCTAATTAAGATGAAAATCACTTATAGTTCTCATATATATGGGAAGGTTGTTATTTTGGATTTAGTAAAGAAACTTTATATTGACTGTTACATGCTTTCATATAAAGAATAGCATAGAGAATACTAATAATCAAAATCTCTGTGGAGATCACAATGAGAGGATTCATTAATTGGTATGTTGAACTAATTTTATTACACCTCCATGATATCTTCAATATTGTAACTTTGTGAATGTAAAATTAATGAGAAGCTATGTCCTGTGGAAAATGCCTTATTAAGACCTATAGACAATTAAGAATTATATTTCAATGTTTGGAAATGCATAAGTATAATCAAGGTTTTATTGTAGTTCAAGGTCAAAAGCTATGCAAGCTATTTAGAGATTATCTAAAATTTAGCTGAATTTCCTCCTTGTATACTTAAAACAAGTTTTTTCCCTTCTCCCTGCCTGCTTTCTATCTCACATCTGCATGTACACAATGACAAGGATGAGTGGATAAACAGATCTGTCCTCTTTGGCATCCTCTGTAAGCCTTTATCATTGGGGTATGTGCATAAGAACTGTCTGCTTGCCCTGAAACTTGTGGGAAGCTGCCTTTCTGGCTGTACTGGGTGTCCCTAACCTTTCTGCAATTGGCCTGAATCCCTTTTTTCTACTCTACAACCTCAAGGTTTATGTGACTTCATTCCTACGGAAGTCTGAATGGTCTTTAGATGTTTACCTTACTATGGTTCTGTTAGGTGGATGTATGCCACTTGCTAATCTAATCCCCTTCCTTCTGGTCCCTCTGCTGTTCTGAATTCAGGAGTTTCTGCACCTTCTGCTAGTCCAGCACAACCTGGCTCTCTTGGAAAGACTTCTACAGTTGTTCAGTGAATTTCAGTAACTTTTTAAAAATAAATTTTTAAAAATTGCATCACTTTAAAGGAATAAAATGCCATTGTTTTAATGAAACAATCGATAGGAATTATCCAGGAAAATTCCAGAAATGAAGTAAAAGAAAATTCCTCCTTTTACTTGGAAAATTAAACTTCCCAAAAGGGAAAGCAAAAGTTTTTAATGAATACTTAAAAACATTACAAAGATTCTTGAAATAATTGATCTGTATAGCAAAATAGACTTGTCTTCTGCTATTATCATTTTATTTATAATAGTATTTGAACTATAGTTAATGCTGTTTCAATATTTGAGTTGAATTGCATTATACCTTACAAAAATTTTGAAGTAGAAGATTATCAGAAGTATACTTTCTTCTGTAGTAAATTTGTAGGACAGTTCCCTGTGCTCCCTAGGAGACTGGAAATAATAAGTATGAGAGATGGTGACTATAAATAAAGTAGTATCTCTACAGCAGTACAGTGCAGGTCAGTTTTATATTATTTTTAAAGGGTTGGACCATGTCCAGTGTCTTTACAGGAAACATGGAACCCGCAGAAATATCAAAATAAAATCATTATATTTTACAGTGTTCCCATCTTCTAATAAATAAGAAAACCAACTGAAATACTGAAATGTGAAAATGACTTTCATTGTGATTCCTGGTTCTTTAAAAATAATAGAGCAGACTCATGGTTTAGTACATTGATCGTACTTGGAAAAGGGTCATACAATTTTATATTTTTTTGCATTAACAACATTTCTGAAAATAAAGGAAAATTTCACAAAATTAAAAAGGATTGGATTGTTACATTGCAATAATGTACACAGTGGCCCTCCATGCATTCATTATAAGTTGTATTCCTTTCTGGATTGTTAATGTCCTGCTTAGGACTCAGAAGATACCTTTAAATTGTCCATGTGATTTCACCAGAAGAATGTGAGGATAATGTACCATAAAGAAAGTGATGAGACTATCATAAAAAAAAAGGAAGTTTGGAATGAGAGTGTAGACCCTAGGGCATGGTAGCAGGTGTCTGAAAAGCTGAAACCCACTGGCCTATAATTTTTGGTAATATTCACTAGTAAATGGTGTCACCTGAAACATAATGAAGACATTCACTCCAACAGTTGGCCTATAAATTTTCAGGTACCCTGTAAGTAGTATTTTACTTCTTGGACTTATAAAGTAGTTCTCTATACTTAGGTACAACAGACAATCATTTATCTGGAATCTGGTTAATTCTTTACAATCCACTACACTAAAATGATTCATAGAATAGTGGCAATTTAAGAAGTATTGAACATCTTACTCTATGTTTGGCTTGTCATAATAGATATTGATTATCATTTACAGTGCTGAAGTTCTAGAAGTAGAAAAGTGACTGATAAAACATTGTTTTGATCCTTTAATTATTTTTGAGTTTGCCTAAAAACATATTCTCTTCAGTTTGTTTTTATTTTGTGACATTTTCATAAAAAAGAAAATATATAAATTATCAGTTAGTAACAGCTCCAGTCTGACATGTGGCATTATTTGATTATATAAAATATTGTGGCCAAACTTCAAAAGGAAAGAAGGTTATGGTAGTGATAATTTAAAATTTTAAAACAGACACTGACTATACAGGTTTGTTTTAACCCCAAACATTTTGTTTTATTCTTCTCTGGAAGAGAACTTAAATGAAGTTAAAAAAAAATGAAATAAAATAGCTAGGAATAAATTAGAATAGTCAAGGGCAATTAAGAAGGTCATTAGGGAAAAAAATCATACTTGGTCATCTTAGAAACAAAAAGACAAGAAAAATAGAATATTTTGGCTGGGTTTTGCAAGACTTATCTTCCTTTATTGAAATACTAATTTTTTTTTCAAAATTTTGCTTTATGGTATTGTCATATATAATGTGGGGTCAGAAATTGTTGTCTTCCAAATCCAGAGACATTCCAATGCTGTGTTTTAGGAAAATTCTGAGGTTAAAACTAGAAATGGTAGGTTTGGATTTGGTGGCATTCTGTCCTAACAGAGCTCCTGTATTGCTTCTTTAGAGGGAGGTTCTTTTAACAACAACTCTGGAAACTGCATCTTATTCAAAACTATGCACTTGGTTCATACAATGGAAAATGGAAGAGGATATTGAAACAAATCCATGAAAAAATAGGACAGTTTCTACAAACTGGGGCAATTATACAGTAATTAGTGAAATAATCCTGAAATAACAGCAAAGACCAAGAGTGCCAACCTTCAGTAGAATGTTGATTGGTTTGGCCTGAACCAGGCTATTTTCATATTTTGAATATGTAACTTTAAACAAAGTTGAAGAGAAGCAAAGGATTTGAGGTTACTCTAGTGCACTGAATGTATGCCTCAGAAGTAATGTTTATGGCTATTTTAAACATGAATCAAAAATTAGCAAATGAGCAAATTGTTCTTGGTAAATTAATGCTTTTCCTTAATTCTGGGAAAAAGATTGAACTCTTATGTCATTGAGGTTAGGAACATATATTTCATTAAAATCATAGTGAAAATATTGACATGAGGCAATTTTTGACATGTGCCTTTGTGTTGGGTTCTTATCATTTAAAAAACATACTGAGCAAATAGTATTTGATCTATATAAGTTTTTTTAGTCAACCATTTGCTATATATTATACATACATGCATAGAAATTTAGTAGAAGCTAGTGACAAATAAAAAACACATTATTGTACCACCAAGAGACATACAAACTCTGGGAAGAAAGAACATAGAAAGCTGTATAATAACTAGAAAGATTGTGAGCATTTGATGCAAGCATTATTTGTCAGTACCTAAAGTTTCGGACCCTGGGGCTACTCAAAGTATATAGAGAGAACATCACCTACTTGGTTAATGGGTTCAACCTTCTGGTTTTTTCATTTCAGCTAATTAATTAGTTGATTCATTCATTTAAGACTTTTTTATACCATGTATTATCTGTCAGACACTCTTCTAAGTACTTTATAAATAATAATTTATTAGACTTTTTTCACAATCATATGAAGCATCTCCTGTTAATCTCATTTTGCAGATGAAGAAACTGAGGCACAAAGCAGTTATATATTTCAACAGGTATTCAAATTGGGCAATTTTTGTTCTGTGTATCGTTGCCAACATAAATCTAGGCAAAATAATTATATAAAAAAAGTAAGCTCTGCTAATTAAAAATATTAATGAATTTCTAACGGTTTAGAAATTCTTTATTAAACAACAAAGTATAGAC
Source organism: Galemys pyrenaicus (assembly GCA_019455555.1). Lineage (NCBI taxonomy): Eukaryota > Metazoa > Chordata > Mammalia > Eulipotyphla > Talpidae > Galemys > Galemys pyrenaicus. Next base: position 14,323,931 of record JAGFMF010011861.1, on the reverse strand, counting down.
AATGAAGAACAGAAAGTTAAGTAGATTGAACGCTCTTCTGAAGGAGGTAGATGGGAGTATTATACCCAGCAAAGAAGAGTTGTCTTTATAATGTGTTTATATTTTTCCAGAATAATTTGGTTTTATTTGATTTAATTTTAATGGTATTAGGTGTACATATTTTAACCTTTTTTTCAAAGAAAGACATTTTTTCCTCTAGGTGTTTCATTTCCATGATTTTTTTTGTTTTCACAAAATACTTATATTCTCAAAGCAGTAAAATTAAACCAAGATTCAGACAGTTAATTTTCTGTGCTCAGTGATACATGCCAGACAAATATATTGCAGTTCATATTTTCTCCAGGGCTGGTAGGTGTCGTTTCTTCCAGTTCCAAATCTTAGGTGTGTCTTACTGCTTTTACTGCCCCTGTTCCCCTCATGGCACCAGACTGGAGCTTGCTCTGGAAACTGGCAAGCTTCCAGGTTAGTGTTGCCTTACTGATGTGTCTTCCGACATGCATTATGCCACTAAGCCATGGAAAAGCAGACAATATTCCTAAAACTCAGTTTGAGATGTAGGCACTCTAATGAGTAAGCTGGTTTACATGGAGTCAGAAAGACTGATTCCCCCCTCTTTATTTCCACTTTGATTCTGGGCAAACTGAATTTCTGAGACCCTGTGTTTGCAACTCAAAAATTCTCTGAGACATCACTTTGTTCTCATTTCCAAAAAATAAAGCACAAAGCCAGCACAGACTTTGGGCTTATTTTGAGACTACAATAATGCATTTCATATTGCTTTGGAAATTTTAAACTATTACCCAGATGTGATTATTATTAGCAGTCACTAATATAAAACACTGAGGTGGGGTCCTCAACTTTAGTATTAACAATACACTGAAGCATTAACAAATCTAACTCTTCTCCTTTGTCTTTACCCCTAGCACTTTTCTAACTGAAAGTGCTTCAGACATTAGAATGTGGCTTAATGAAAAGGGAGGGGTGGGGGCAACCTTAATGAAGAATTTAATAATGGCTGACTGATTTAGTGACAGAGGGAAATTGCCTGCTGTTGTACTACTCAATGTGATGACAAGATGCTAGTTTTTTCCTGTCAGACTGAAAGAAAAGGTTGGAGAGTAGGAATGAAATAATCTGTTTGAGATTTAAATTGGTTGTTGTACTATTTATAAACTGTAGTAGTTTATAAAGGAAAGTAGCACAGACCAGGGGTCCCCCAAAATCTTGCATGGCCAGAGACAGGAGACAGCGCTTCCCTGCTCTTGATAGCACAGGAAGGAAACAGGAGACAGATAAGGGTCCAAGTCTTCTCCTTGTTCTTGCATAGTATGGCAGCTCTGATTGCACTGTAATGGTGTCCCAGTTGTAAAATTCCTTATGCATGTCATTATTTCTTCCCTCTACATGCTAGACTCATCCTCTCCAACTTGACTTCAGATTCAGGCTTTACTTAATGCTATTCTGGGAAGCACCATCAGGAGTCAAGAGCTGCATTAATGTGCTAGTTTGTTATTTATGGCTTTCTTCCAACATACGAGAGCAGAATTGCAATGAAGGGGCTCCTGTGATTGGAGTGTAAACTCTAAATGTGAACATGTGGAATGTTTATTGTGGTGACTTCTGATTTGTCAATTTTAACTGTTAAAAGTAATTTCAAAGAAAAGATGGTAAGATTCCTGGAGAGGTAAAATTCACAAAATGCTCCATTTCTTTGGAAGATATTATACAGACTTTGGCAGGTCTCATGTAGTAATGTTCTGTTTAGAAATAGCCTGCTGAGCTGCTAATGGTAAGAATGTGACATGTTTGACAACAGAGGACTGGAGTATCAAGTGTGCTTTTGCCTTGCCCTTTGAATGCAGTTAGCTAGGAAGCTCTTTTTTTTTTCCCTTTAACTTATAAGTTATATGATTTTTCTAAATATTGTTGAATTCTCTTCTTTGGGAGCAAAATAGTCAATAAGACCTTGATTAGATTTGCTTTTGAACACTTTGCAAACCTGCTCTTTTTCCTTGCTGATCCTGCTATTTGCTGTATTTTATTTCCTTTTGGGTAATGATATGTTTATGATTTTCTCTCTTCAGTTGGGCAGTTTAGGAAAATTGTACCTATAGTGTGTTAAAACAAGTTGCCTCTTGTTTTCTGCCCCTGCTGGTGACATGATTTATTCTTACTACAGACAATGTATCACCCATCCTTCCTTAGCAGATTTCAGAGGCAAGCTTTACTAAATGCTACTTTTGTGACAATGCTACTTGGCATCATTATGGTGACATAAGAATGATGATAGTGAGGAAAATTTGATATTGGGCTTTTCAAATTTTCTTTACCATAAGATTATGAATTTCAGAAATCACAAAGTAGTTTTATGAAGGGGTTCTAGATTTTAACCAGAAATCTAACCTTCTTGATTCAATTTTCCATTCTCTAGGTTTATAGGTTTTGACCACAACACTGTTAAGTCATTGTATTTAAAGACATAGGCCAGTCACAAAATGACAGGTAGATATATTCAGCCATACAAATCTCATTGTTTGAAAGACAAATCAATAATAGATCTCTATAAAGGGTTTTAATGTCTGTGTATTCAGGAGGTATTATAAATCTAGATCTATAAAATAACCTTTGTACAAAAATTTAAAAATAATGTCTTAATATTTGTCTTTTACAATAAGTGATAGGTTACCTTACATGTCCTCATTAACTTTTAAGAGAAATGTACAAATATTCTTTGGTTTTGATCATACCCTGCTAGTGTGCTGGCCATGGTTACTATTAAAACAGAAAGTATGCTGTGTCTCTCCTAACCAACATAAACTGAAGAGCTGCTGTATACCTGGCATCATGCAGATGCTTTCACTTTAAATCATGTCTTTGACTTCCCTCCCTGCCCTCCCCCATACCCCTCCTGCCTTGCCATTGCAGTGAGATATAATGTGATATTCATAGGTCTTTCTTTTTTTATTCATCTAAGAGTACTTGACCTCAGAATCACAAACCAATGACATGTCCAGGCCACACAGCTAATGTGGGGGTAGGAAAGTGATTCCTTCTTGACGTTTCCGATGACAAACCCTCTGTTTGGTTAATGCTGAGATCCTGAAGAGATTCTACTTCATATTACTGACTTTGCAGATGATGAAATGAGGCCCAGAGAAAGTGAGAAATCACCCTGTTTTAGGATTAATTGTTCCTTTCTTTCTGAACTACTACAGTTATTCTAGTTGCCTTCAAATATTTTTAGATATAAAAATAAAACATCTCCTTCTTCTGTTCTCACCATCTCACCTGTCTTCCTGGTGAATCCATCATTTCCATTAAATGCTGATGATTTCTACCACCCTCCCTTTTCCCTAAAGTTGATTTTTTTTTCCGTAGCTTTTCCTGAAAGTTTCCACTTGAATATCTGAGGAGAATAAAACTTGAAATTCAGGCTACTCAGAAATTAATATTGCTAAAACATTTCATACTTTTGCTAATTCCTCTTAAATATTCCAAACTCTTACATTACAGTCATCCCCACAGTATCTTCTTTTTGCATTACTGACTTTAATTAAAGATTTTATCATTTACTCAGGCTCTGAAGCTAGAATCTGTGTCATCTTTTACTCTTCCTGCAGTTTTAGCCTCCATATCTAATTATCACATTTTAACACTTTTACCTCTGAAATACTTCTCAAATTTCTCTTCTTTGTTCTTATTTCCATGGCCCTTCTCAAGGCAGTTTCTTTTTCTACAATCAATGTCTGTACTCTAGTTCCATTTTACAGGGCCCTAAAGAGCGTGTCTAATTTTCTATAGTGTTCTAGGCACTGTGCTAAGCTGCAAGGCAGAAAAGGAAATTTGGATGACCTGCATTAGAACTGGCAGGTAGTTTTCCCTTTTGTTTCCATTGCCTTCCTTTCCTTCGACCTGTTCCACTCTTCCTTCTTTCTTTTCTTTTATCTTTATGATACAAACTCAAGACAAGTCATTAAAACCTGTTGACACTGTAACCACAACTATTCACAGACAATGTTTTTGTTTATTCCTGGGACATCAAATTTCAATCTCAGTTTTCAACTCTGAAGAAAGGAGATGTCAGTGGAATTACAAACATTCATCAGCTAGCCCTATGTTTAGTTTTTAGGATAGTTGAAATGAAATTTTAGAAAATCATAGTAAGGTTAAGGGGTAAAGGAAATGTTTGTAAAATATGAAACAAACTGTAGTATCTTTATGAGCATTGTGGTTAAATGTCTGCTATGTCCCTTGAGTGCATGTATGTAAACCTCCTCTCACAGGTATTTTAATGAAATCACCTCCTTAATATTCTACAGGTATCTTAAAGGGAATTTTTAGTGTGCTAAACTCTTGCTCTGTTTTTTTTTTTTTTTTTTTTTTTTCAAAAGCGGTTGTCATTTAGGATTTAACACAGTACTTTCCTATTGCTGTTAGGTACACACTGGTGGATATTTTGCGTGCCATCTTACTTTCTTTAGAAGCCATGATTGAAGATCCTGAGCTTCAAGTGAATGGATTTGTTTTGATCATAGACTGGAGTAACTTCACCTTCAAGCAAGCCTCTAAACTTACACCAAGCATGCTTCGTTTGGCTATTGAAGGCCTTCAGGTAAAGATTTACAAGTTACAGGTTTCTTGGCCTCCCTTGTGTACGTCTCTTATCTAATGTGTTCCATAATAAAATGTCTTAAAGAATAAAAACAAATATTTTGATAGTTTGAAGCAAGAAGCAAGCCACTAACTGATCAAAGGATTATAAAAGAAAAACTGAAAGAGATAGATCTTTTAATAGGTGGGTGTTTGTGATACTTATGTATAAATATATACATACATACATACACACACACAGGTGATTACCTGAGATTTTTATATGGATAATCAGAACAAGTAAGGCCTTTTGGATTTTTATTACTAGGTATTTAGGCACCTTTTGGTTTGTTTCTCCTTCCTGCGTATTTTGTTTAATTACCTAAATACTTGCTTCATTATTCAGTTTCACCTGGTGAATTTGAAATCTGATCAGCAATTTCTTCATGTTGTCTAAAAAACTGGTGGGAAGTCAATCATTAGGTTTTTTTTTGGTCTCTAAGATATGGACTCACTCCAAATTGAAATGTGTGTGTGTATAAAATAATAGTCATGTGGAATTTATATAGGGATTTTGCATCTTTTGGTGAAGACCTTCAACTGTTTGGGATTTATATAATGGTAAGTTAGCTGTTATTTAGTGACATGTCATAAAAATACTACTGCCAATTTCTTTTTAACCTTAAGGATGTCCTACTACTTTTTCTACTTTGCTTAATGCTACTTTGCATATAATAATTATGGAATAAATATTAGATTTTTAAAAGTATTTGCAAGTCAAGTCTTGAGTGATATTAATTAGCATATATTGTCATTTATTTTAAATATTTGCAGGTCAATAGTTAATTCATATAACTTTTTATCACTGAAAATATCACTGATTTAAAAGAACTGATTATATCTTTGTCATTCATTTGACCAGGATATTAGACTTTTTTTTAAGTTGAATAGTTCATGTTATCTAGAGCTCTGTATCATAGTAATTTCTTATCTAGAGGATTGTAAATTGATGGTGGATGACTGCCTAAAAATTGGCTGCTTTCCGAACATCAGCGCATTTAACTAAATTGATTTCATAGTTTGAATTTTGCCTTTGGCGTAATAAGACACTATGATCCTTTTTCTCTCATCAGCCTTTCCCATCACAGGTTTTAGGCTCTTGGTGAGTCAGCCTTGTCCTTGTCTTATCTTGAACACCTTTTTTTTTTTTTTTAAACTCCACGGAGACAGTTAAGAGAGGGCATTGGATGATACGTTTGGAAAGGTTTATATCAGATAGAACCAGTTCCAATTCTGCCCCATTGCCAGCAGTGTATAAAGGATTTTGCACTTTGTAATTAAAATTTGTTACCACCAATCATGTTAGTTAACACACAGTGGTAACCTGGCCTTTTAGGATTGTTGTCCTGTTTAACCTGTTATCTTTCTCTTTGCACTAGGCATAGGTTAAACTTTCAGTGATATGAAAGACTGGGGAATGGACTTTATTCCAAGAAATTTAAAAACCACCTCAAGGATAGACTCAGTGTTTTGTTATTTGCCAACTCACACACTGTGAAAACTTTAGCAGTAATGTGAAAAGACACTGCAAGAATAAAAAAGGACTACTCAGATACTAGACAAAGTGACTATCAGATGTTCTTAAGTACTAAGTTCCAGCAAAACAAACAATAGTTAGATTACACCTCTATGCTTGTGTCTTGGGGAGATGACCCCCAGTCAGCTGGAACCTGAGCTGACTGCACACAGGAACTGCCTTGTCTTTCTTTATTCACTACATATGTTTCAGTCCCCTTCCTTTCTCCCAGGAACCAGACAGAGTAAACATGCTAATTCTCTCTGATTGGCTAATTCTCTTAAGTTGGCAAAGGGAGAAGCCCCTTAAAAGAAGGAAACTCTTCTTGGTTAATAGTTAATAAATTTGACATGTTATTTACTTTTGAACTCACATTTTCTCCAGCTCACATTGATGTTTTAAATACTTTAGATTTATGTTTACATCTGTCTCCTTCCTACATCTACATATAAAACTAATGACAATTGCTAATATTTAAGAGTTGCTAAAATGTTCCACAATGACATGTTGGATTTCACATTTAGTCTTACATGGAACTATCATTTTTGACTTTTCTAGTCAAGCCTCTGTTGTACTTTGAGTTTACTATGTGAGAAATATTGCTATGTTTCATGCAGATCATGAATAAACATTTAAAAACACCTCCAACCATTACCATGCTACTAATATTACCACAGTAATAAGCCCCTTTTAGTGAGCTCAGTAAGGAAAATTATAAGAGGAGAATATTTTTAATAACACAGATACAAGACAATTTATGTAATGCCACAATTCTGTTAAATGTATTGCTTTTATTTAGGTAAACAAAAATATTCTAGGAAGTAGAATCAATAGTAAAAATGGCTATAGGTAGTCATTTTCTCTGTTTTAGAGGAAAACCTTCTTTAACAATGTGCATTATTATTGGGATGTAATTATGTGTTGAAGAGCTCCCATTTCTCTCTCCTGAGGTGACATTATATTTTGTCCAGGTACACCTATCCAGTCCCTTTTTCCTCAAGCAAAAGAGAATTTGAGTGACATCATTAAAGAGAGCACCTGCTACCTTGGATAAAAGCACACAGAACATTACTATAAGATCCACACATGATCGTGGAATAAAATCTGTGTGGAAGGGTTGAAATACAACCTAGGAGGCAGGTAGACATGGATTTGGATGGCAACCTGCTTCATTTCAAATACTTGGTCAAATCACTTGAATTGTTTGAAACTCATTCTGTTCCTTTATATCAAAATTTTAAAGCATTATTTTAGAAATGATGCATCTTGCACTTACCTGGTGATGCAGATGACTAGAGTAATGGACGTGTACATGCCTGTGACTTCCCTGGGCTCCTCAGACACAGAAAATTTGGGGCAGGAAAGTGACAGATTGTTCCTCTGCTTTGGAAGTATCTCTCAGGTAGAAGAATGAACTTGGATGGATGGAGAGAGGGATTAGATCTAGAAAACAGCCACACTGTCATAGAGGCAAGTATATAGATCCCATTTGCTAGGGCAGGAAATAGAACATCAGAGACTTTGAGACACTTACTCAAATTTTTCTTAAGTGACATCAAAACTTGAGTCAAGGGCCTCCCTGGTGGCGCAGTGGGTTAAGCAACACACTTGAAGCAAACCACAGCCACTGTAGCACGAGTTCGATCCCTGCTGCCGGCCAGGGAGGGGACCCACATGGCGCGGCAGACCTCTCCTGCTGTGCCCGCTG
>JAGFMF010011861.1:14237985-14315965 GCA_019455555.1 Galemys pyrenaicus | reverse complement strand
CTCTCCCCCCCCCCCCCCACACCTCTGGCCTGTCCCCCAGTGCTTGTATGCATAAATAAATAAATCTTTAAAAAAAAAAAAAACAAACAAAACTTGAGTCAAGGTGTCTGGATCCAAAGATCAAAGCCTTTCCGAGTCTTGTTCCTAACGCGTCTAGGGTCATGCCTAAGAAAAAGTGGGTAGATGCAGATTAGATGTAATTCCCTCCATGGTGCCGAAATTTTCACAGAGGAGAAATTTGTTTACTGGGATAGCATAATTCTAGCCAAAGGAGACAAGACTGGTGGGGCTGGTGGCTGAGATACTACACATTTGTTGAAACCTGATTTTCTCGGTGAGTAACCTCCTTGAGTGACTGATGAGTTTTCAATAGCCTGGATGGAGGCCAAAGAGAATTTTTATCAACACAGTCACAAACTGGTGAACCATTATGATAGTAGTCCAAAGCAATTCTATATGTTTTCCGTGTGAAGAATCTTTAAATGTTTCTTAAAAAATGAAATGCATTAAATATATTTACCAACATAATGTAGTTCCATTATGGATAAGACGCAGCACCATGTATTTTTGTAAATATAAACATTTTCACACTTTAGCAGAAAAAAAGAGAAAGATACAATTGTCTTGCTATTTACAAGAAGTTTATTGATTAGGGTAGTCATAGTAACAGGAAACATCTTAGACAATCAATACAAGATTAAGTGGATGTGACTTGCAGACTCTAAGATATCTGCCTGGGAAGCCAATTAAAACACGAGATCTTTGCAAATACATGAAACAGCCTAGATTGTTTGAATTTACAGTGAAATGTCCCTTTAAATATTTTCTGATCATTGTTGCTGTATTTTGTAAATATTTTATAAAATATTGCTATTCTTAAACTTATTAGTAATGAAAAAGACTCAAACTTTTTAAAATCCAGACTCTCTTACTTATGAATTTAGAAAATATATATCCTAAACATACTCCTGTTGTTTGCTGCCCTTTGGATATCAGTTATTGTTATCTCTGTGCTGTTATGTCTTTTGTGCTTTGTTTTTATGGTTTCACAGAAATCTCCAAACTACAGCTGCTGAAAAGTATATAATGTAGTCAAGACATGGTTTGTTGGCAAAGGGGTTCACTGTAACAAGGAACTGAATAGCCCTTTGAATTGCTACATAAGACTCAGCTGTAGGGCCATCTCAAAATGCCTACATCAGTGCCAGATAGTGTTAGAGCCCTCAGTAAATGGGCCTTGTGTAAGAATAAATAATATGTAATCGATTCACAGTACTTAATGTTGCCCTTTCTTTTGACTCAAGTGCCCAGTGTTACAAGCAGTCACCAATCTGCTAGCTATGAGAACTCTGGTCATTCATGTGGAAGGCTGAAAGTGCTGCAGCTACAAATTCTGGCTCTGATTCTTTGGAAGCACAGTCCTACCTAGGGGATCTTGCCAGATACATGCTAATGACTTGGAACATCTCTGTCCAAAGCTAGTGGGTGAGGAGCTCCATTAACTCCAGTGTAGCAATAATTTATTCAATCCTCCAAATCCTATCTGAAATTTCTGCCATCTTTGAATTGTGTGTGTGTGTGTGTGTATGGGATGGTTAAGTCAGTATGGAAAAGTAACTCAATGAGTTACTGAGTAAATTAGGGGTTATAATTTAAAAGTCTGTGCTTTGCAACAGTGTTCTTTACAATGGTTGTTTACTTGTCAATAGTTTTCAGGTATATATTGCTTTGGACAATAGCAGAAACATTGTGCATACAAGCTACCTTATAAACTTAACATAGAATATTGGTACATTGATGGGAAGAGGTTAAAACAATGCAATCTTCAAAAAATGAACATAAGCTCATGAACCATATTCATTCAGATTGTCTGAAGGTGGGAGCTTTTATTTCCACATTTTGTATGCACAGGCAGAACTATACTGAGAAAAAGTGACAAGGGCAGTGTGTAAAAAAGAGTGACATTTTATTCATCACATGCAAAGCTGTCTTAGCTAAGTGTGCTTCCTTTCAGTTGTTACTTAACCTAAAACAAAATGAGTGAAAACTCTAAACTTGCTTTTAATTCATGGTGTGAGAGTGTGGTGATTTGACTGAGAGGTTTAGTTCCCAGAAATAGGATGTTGGAATCTTTTTTAAAAGCTAACAATAGGCATGTAAAAACTATATATAATATTCAGTTCAGCAAGCAGACTAAAGATTATATAATCTTTGATAATGGGTTAGATTAATTCTGCATATACTCATACACACAACACACATATGAACATATGTATGTGTAATATCATTATATTTATTATATTAAAATTGCTGTTTATTTCCTTTAATTCACAGCCAAATATTTAAAATGTCCATCTGTAAAAAGTGGGTATAAACCATGACAAAAATGAACACATGAGTCCTGTAGAATTACATAACATATACTTATTGAATTAGAGACCATCAATAATTATCAATAAAATTTAATATCTTTACATTCTCAACCTCTAGAAAATAGACTAGTTATATTGTTTCAATTTTAACTGAAACAACAAAAGGGAAAGGAAGAAACAACAATCCTTTGATTTGAGTCTTTGAGAATGATAAATGAGTACAGAAAGTAATTATCTATAATGAGAAACTGAACAAACCTTATGAGCTATTCTACATTTCATTTTGCTGGTTATGTTTAGACATATCCTTAACTAGAGAACGGAAAGATAAGTAACTCCAAGTTTTCCTATTCTTTTTAGTAGCAATGTAAGTGCACCTTGATATATCCTTTTCTCCCAGTAGAAATTCATTTTCTTTCACTATTCTTCATATCAAAACTGCACAATGTGAATATGCATTTATCATTTTTAAACATTAGTTTAAATGCAGTGGAATGCTTAAAAGACCTTGAAAAAATAATGATATTCTGTCATTTGTGACTATATGGATGAATTTGGGAGACATTATTTCCTTCCTAATTGCTATTGATAAGTGAAATAAGCCAGGCACAGAAATACTAGTACTGCATGATCTTATATGTGGAATCTGAAGAAGTCAAGTTCATAATAATAGAAAGTATAATATTGCTTATCAGAGACAAAGATGAGGGGGAAATGGAAAGATGCTATTTAAAGAGTATAAAATTTTACTTATATCAATAAGCTTCAGAGAATCATCTATACAGGATGGTGAATATGGTTGATCATAATGTATTTTGTATTTGCAGTTGCTAAGAGAGTAGCTCTCAATTGTTATTACCACTCACATGTACACAAAGACACACAACTAAATGGTAGTTGTTAACTAACTTGATAATGATCATTATTTTACAGTGTACTTATGCACCAAAATAACATGCTTTATACCTCAAATATATACAGATTTTATTTTATTTATACCTCACAAATTCTAAAAAAAAAAAAAAGGTAAAATATCTGTGTAATCAGATTTTCCTTTGTTAATGAAATTCACAGTCTTTCAAACAATTAGTTTCATCTTCATAAATATAACATCACAGGGGCCTTCATGGTGGTGCAAGGGGTTAAGTTGTGCAAGGGGTTAAGTTGTTAAGTTGCAGCACTATGAAGCTATCGCCAGCTACTACAGCACGAGTTCAATTCCTGGCCAGGGAAGTGACCCACATGGCTCAGCAGACCTCTCTTGTCTCTCCTGCTGCTTCTCTTAGCAGTTTATTTCAGTAAATCTGCCTGTTCTGCTCCCCACTCTTTCTCTGGTGAATCCTCTCACCCCCCATACCTCTGGCCTGTACCCAAGCTCTTGGATGCATAAATAATTAATAAACCTTAAAATAAATAAATATAAAATCATGGAAATCTAAATCAAAATCCTTTGAATTACTAAGTTAAGGTGTGATTTTTGTTTGGGACCATCATATTAACAGAACCTTGATTATGAGTGAATATTTTGTCCTTTCCCTGGGTGGTATTATTGTTATATTCTCTTTAAGATTGATCTGAAATTAAAACACTTTTCCTCCTTCATTTTAATTATTCTGATAATCTGTTTTATTAATGGGTTTAGTTTTCTTCACATCTGCAACAGGAGAAGTTGTAATAAACTCTAAGAGGAATGCCTCCCTGGGTTTATACTGGGTTATTGTTTGATATATAATTAAAACTGTATTTCTTTGGTATAAACTCAACTGCATTTGAAAAGCCCCAATTAATGGAACTTTAAGATGTGGGTGAGTGCGAGCTAGTTACATATGGTAATGCTAGCTGTTGTAACAAACAAATGAAAATGTGTACTTTGGGTCAACTATCTCACCATGAAGTCCAAAGGGTACTTTTGATTAGTGGATCATGCATCTCTAAGTGAGCCAGTGAGTCACATTTCTGCTACTTTGTTGCCATGTCATTTTATACATATGGCTTCCAATTTTATACATGTGACTTCCAAGGTCACTTTGCTCACTTGCAGTCATTTCTGTATGAGGTGTTAAAGTATGGGAAAATAACATATGATATAGTTTCTTATGGACAAAATCAAAATGTAATGTACTTTGTTTCCTTTGATATTCATTTGGCTAGAATTCAGTTAAATGGACCTTCATAAGTACAAAGGAGGGGGAGAAATGTAGTGTAAATTTAATTCTAGGAAAAAGAGAAATGGTGGTGATCTTATACTCACATTCACAGTACTGATTCCTTCAAATAAATGTGATGACTCTTTAGTCAGCTCTTTATAGCATGTTTTGCTTATGTTCTTTGAAAGAAAGAGGTGATAATTAGATGGTGTTTCAAGGAAGTTTAATTCCTACATTCAAACACAAAAAATAAATACATCTTTACTGCAATGGATTCTATGTATGGACTACAATCTCTATACCTGATTAGTTTTGCATAGGTAATGGGGCTAGGCAATTTCTGTTGCTTGGTCATTATAACTATGTCCCCATAATAAATGTGACACAGTTGTGATCCCATCAATTCAACTCTCATGAATTGTTATGACTCTAAGAAGATAAAGTTTCCCAATGTCTTAAATTTAAAAAGAGAAAAAGGTCAGCTGTTCCTTTACAGGTTTATTATTAATTTTTTTTTTATTTTCCTCTGTAGTTCATACTGTATACAGGAAACTGTAGTGATGTATTGTTGCCTGATCTTGAAGTTGGAAATTCTTTGAACTGGAGATTTAAATTTCACAAAATGAGAATATGCCTATTCTTTTTTTTTTGTATGACATGACCTAACTTAAGAAACTTCCAGAAAATATTATTCCTTAAGAAAAAACTTGAAGAACTCCACTATGAAGTTTTAGTGCATGAATACGGAGAATAGAGTTACTATGAAATGTTGGAATGTGGAGTCCATAAGTACTCACCATATTGATCAAGTTCTCTAAAAACATGTCAAAATTTTACCTATTGTTTAGTTATATAGTGAAAAATCTCCTAAGATCAATTTAATTTTAGTCAGTACAGAAATATATAAATAAAAGTAAAAGTTACATCACAGTACCTAGTTTTTAAAATCATATTGTGTACTGTGAAGAATCCACATTCTTTTTGAAGCTGTTCCAGGAGCTCTCTTCTTTATATTGTGATGTTTTCCTCTGTTTTACTAAACCTATAATAGAACTGTTACCTTACAAAGTTAAATTTTTTCACTCATGTGTTACATTAGTTGTGTCTTGGATTTTTTAAAAATTCTTTGACTTTTTTGTTTTTCTTTCTCCTTTTTTCTCTAATAGACTCTATTTTTTTTTAACCTAAAGAGTATAGGGAAGGTAAATTTGTAGAATATATTCTCTAAAATATGTTTATTCTGCTATCACATTGGTTGATAGTTTTGGTGGATATAGAAATATGGATTGAAAATAATTTTTGTTAGGCATTCACTATTTTTGATTTAAAAAAAGCTAGCTTCAGTTAAATTTTTCTTACTTTGTAGGTACCTGTACTTTGTCTATAAGATATTTAAAATCTTTTTCTGTTAGCTTAGTAATACTCCATTGTGTGTGTGTGTGTGTATACACCATATCTTTTTGATCCAATCATCGGTTTGGGGGTATTTAGATTATTTTCATATCTTCACTATTGTTTATTGCAATAAAATAGGAGTGCAGGTTTCCTTTAGAATTAGTGTTTTTGTATTCTTTGGATAGTTCCTAGGAGTAGAATAACTGGGAAATCTATTTTTATGGGAAATCTATTTTTAGTGTTCTAAGGAAACTCTACACAGCTTTGCATAGTGGCTGGACACGTTCACATTCCCATCAGCAGTGTAAGAGGGTTCTTTTTATTAGTATACTGTGATGTAAATTAACATTACTTCATGAGCATAACTTAAAAAAGTATTTTAGAATCTGTCTTCATCTTAAGCATTTACAGGCATGTCTCTGGGAATGAATCTTTTTATGTGTTCCCCGGACTAGTTAATCCTTTAAAAAGAAAGCAAAATTACTATTTCCTTCCAAAAGTCATCTTTTTCTTCCATGAACTTAATTATTAATAATTTATTTCATCTCCAGGTAGACAAAATGTGTCTCATTCCTTGAAAGGACTAACTCACAAAAGGAATTTTTTTAGTGTACAAAAATCCTGTATTATGCCATTCTCAAGAGACATATGTAAATAATCCAGGGAATAATAATAGTTCCTAGAAGATATATCTTAGCTTAGACTCTGAAATTTACTAAGCCAGGCTTATTTGCAATTGAGTAGTGATTCAGGCAGATATGTGACTTCATCACCTGCTTTCAAAAATAGATTTCAGAACAATGCCTTCAATCATCCCATTATCTTTCTAAGATGTCTAATGCTGCAGAGCTGGTAAATAAACTACTTTCCGTGGTTACTGAGGCTTCCTGTCTCAACATGGGGTAGATGATCACCATCATAATTGGTTACTACTATATATTAAAATTAGAGCGGTAATATAGTTAGTGAAAAAAAGTAAAATCACTGTTGTAATTTATAAGAGACTGTTTTTTAGTTTCTTAAATATGTAAATCTGAAAAGGGCCTTAACTCAAAGAACTTTAGTGCTACATAGAAATCATTCAAATAGATTTAGAGTGAATTGGGCAGTACCATGGAGAGCTCCTAGAAATTCCATCCCTGTGATTTGCTTTCTCTTTTTCTCTATTCATTAAGGTCACTGAGGTGAACACCTTCCCTCAGTCACGTTACCCAGAATAGGGACCATCCCCACAGAAATAAAGATTCCCTCCATTAACCCTTGAGTCTCATAGTGTATATGTTTGAGCCACGTTATAATTTCATTTGGCCCAAGATTTTTCTTTTAAGACCTTTTCTTTCACTAGTTAGCTTCTGTTTTTGGAATTGTTTACTGAAATTTCAGGTCCCAACATTAGTATTAGTATTATCATACCTCTTTCCTTTGTCTTGGAGGCTTTTCATAATGCTATTTATAACCTAGTTTTACAAACTCAAGTATTCTTAAGCTGGATATACAGTGAAAGAAGTGACACTGGTTTTTATTTCATCATGAAATCATGTAAGGAAAGAAAGAGATTGTCCATTGTAATCCAAATGAACTTCTGGGAAATCATGTTTTGATTATCTGTTTTCTTCATAAAGAGTTGTTTGGAGAATAGTTATAAAGAATTTAGTCTCCTCCTGACAATTGCTAGAGTAGATCAAAATTCAGAATCAAACATTCCTGGGCTTAAATCTTGCGTCTGCCATATCCAGATTTCAATTTTAGATAGACTATATAACTGTCTGCATTCTTTCTTATCACTTCAAAAAATGGGATTAATACCTTCCACCTGTATTGTTATGAGGATTAAAGGAGAGATGACTTATGAAAAGAGATTGTATGATACCTAGTCAGTGAAAGTACTTGGTTAATATCATCCCTGCTTATGCACTTCTTCCCTGTCCTATGCACAAGAAAATATAAGTAAGCATATGTAATATTATTACTCTATTAAAAAACAACTGTTATATAGTATAATTCATCAGTCTAACTTGGCACATTATACCAAACTTATCAACTGAAGTTATGTACAATATGTGAAGAAAGTCACTCCTCTACATTTTCTGCAAATGGTGCACCTATTTAAAACTCTAGGCAATTTTCTTAAAAGATTATAACCTTCCATTTGTTCTTCCAGGTAGTAAGATAATGGTCAAATATGATTATAATAAGTATTGGTGCTTTATTACACATGTCACTCACTGGTTTATTCCTAGCATGCATAACTCTTTGGATTTTTACTCTTGGGCATATCACAAATACTTTATGTTAAAACCAAGTGAAGACATATAGTCATGATTAATATACATAGTTTTATAATCATGGTCACTATAACCTCTCCTCAATGTTCTGAATAAGATGGTGAACTCCTTAGTGGCAAAACCATCACTCAATACAGCTAACTAGTGCACCAGGTGACTGGTAAGAGGATCATGCCAGGTTCTGAGTAGACTATAAACGTTGTAAAATTTCAACTTATAAACCTTTCACCTGTTGTGAAATAGGAAAAGATACTCTTGGTATAGCTTATACAAAGAAGGGTACAATATCTCAGTTATTTGAAAAATTCATAGGACTATGGGAAATAAAGCTAATATATCACAGAAAATCAATGAAATGAGTTAGTTAGCAATGAAGATGATAAGATACAGAAATAGTAATTGCCAAATAGTGGCATTTAAAAATCAAGTTAGTTGGGTGTTATTATTTCAAATGGCAAAGTTGGAGTGGCAGCCATAAGGACCTGTGAGCTGTGTATATGGTTGTTAAACATTGTATTCTTATGAGAAGCATAGATGAGAAGGCAGTAAGTATTGTGAAATATATTCAAACAAAAGAAATCAAAATGAATGAGCACAGCGATTCCAGTATGAAGTTAGAATACCATGCCTTATTTCCTGACTGAGTCAGTTTTAAGTCTCACAATCCACATACTGGAGGAGCATATAATTCCCATGAAGAAGGACCCTACAACAGATTATCTTTCAATGATCGGGGTAATGTCTACAAAGAGTTCATAGTAATACAGGCAATGGTTATGTAGAAAGTTAAATGAAATTTGTGATATAAACTGATTCAAAATTTGATCATGTGTCTTTTAATAATATTTTTTTAAAAAGGAAAATAAAATACATTAGGATGTAGTCAATGATTATACAAGAGCTGTAAGAGTATAATTAAATTTTCTTTCTTCCACTTCCTGCATTTTACACACTTTATCATTGGGAACACAGTATAAATTTATCAAAGAAAATTTTATTCAAAAACTATTTATACAGTAACAAAGCAAGTTATTTAAAAAATTACATACCATGTGCCATGTCAAAAAGGTAAGCTTCTATTTAAAAATAATATGTAGTTTTATGAGAACAGATTCAGGCATCTACCGCTGTTCATCTTAAAGAAATTATGCAGTGCTAATATAAATATCTGTAGCTGCGATGGATTAGATTTGGGGATCTCATGGAAATTTATAGCAAGATCCAGGATATCAGGGTCAGTGGAAATATAAATATGCTTTGTAGTAAAAGATGTGACATGCTTTAAAAAGCATGTTTTATGAGGACACCAGGTTGAATATGATTCATATTATCATGATATAGCCGGCATATACTTACCAATTTTTGGTAGACCAAAAAAAGGAAATCTAATTCATTCAAACAGCTATCATTAACCTTATTTTAAAATATTTTAATGCAAATTTGAATAATGTTACTGATCAATTAGGAGACAACAATTGAATAAAATTATAAAGAAAAGTGTGCTTTTAAAAATACATGTTATTTCTATCCATCACTTATGTAGCTATATTTCTAAATATTCAGTAAATGAAAAAATAAACTTTATAGATAGAAATTGTTTAATAATTCAAAGTAGGGATTTATGGTACACAGACTAAAATGTTAGAAAGGTTTATGAAACAATTGAAAATTGAGCTAAATCTTCAAGAATGACAGGATTTGAGTATGCAGAAAATGTAATAGGGAGAGAAACAGCAGAGGTGGAAGTTTATATATTTGCATTTTGGATATGTAATGAGCCAGGCAGTCTGATGTGAAGGGTTGATAGATGGTAGGCAAGAAAGATGAAGACATATGATAGGCAATGGAATGGACTTTGCAGCTATTTTTCTTTTTTTTAGTGAAACATGGAAAATCGAGTACTTTGGGTGGAGGAACAAATCATAAGCATGGTTGGTAGACCATGAAAAATTAATGTGATATCATTTATCTGTTCATAATACATGTATTTCTTCCTACATGTTTTAAGTAGAGTAATTTTAAATAATGATGTTGGAAAAATGGAAATTTAGGAGAGTTTTATATAGCCGTCCAAGCTAGAGATGCTGAAATTATAGACAGATAGGTGAAGTAATGAAAAACAGGGTAATTTTTGTCCATTACCTTTCCAATCTACATTTTAGTCTGTTCTCATTTAAATTTTTGTTACCTCTTGGTCTTCTCAAAGGAAAAATTGATGGTTCTGCCTCCAACCTGACCCTGCCCAACTTCCGAGCAACTTGGTGATGAGTTGTTATGACCTTATCACCAAACATTCTCCCCTACCCCATGTCTTTGCTCATAGAGTTCCCTTTGCACAGGGCTTCATCATGCCATGAACGCCTGGAGCTTTTCAGGCTTATCTAAAATAAAAAAAGTCAGGGGTTTTGGTGAGGCACCAGCTTGAGACCTAAATTATAATGCTTTTAAAAGATATTTTTGAGAAAAAAATAAGTTGTTATTTATGGTAAAATATTTTTTGAAAGGTTTATATTTACATTTGATCAAGATCTAATGATACATTGCATTTAATACCATTATGATGGCATATATTTATGGAGAAGTATATTTTATGAATTTTTAGTAAAATTAATTTTTAAAAAAATTGACTTAATGTTGGTAAATTATAAATATTTCACACTTAAATTTTTAAGAGATACAGATTCACAGTTGAATACTTCATTATTTTATAGACTTTGTAGACTAATAATTAAGTGAATAGAAAAGTGATTATTAAAGTCTCAAAAAACATCCTAACTTGATCTTTCTCATTTAATAGGATTGTTATTTCTTGTCATTTTATATGATATTTTATTGGACTTTTTTTTCGTTCTATACAGATATAATTTGGTTTTAACAGGTAGACAACACAGGAGCAAATGTTATGTTAGATGCTTTACTGAAAATCTTAGCATTGGCATGTCTAGAGCTTAGAATCTTGGCACTTGAAAGAAATTTAGAAATCACACAGGTCATTTTATATAAGAATTACTTTTGTGGTAGTCCTAAGAGGCAATTATGCAATTTCTATTTATACATGTTCAGTGCATTTCTTTACAAATACCCCAAAGCTCTTTTTAGATGCAGCCAAACTCTTACCCTTAATTTTGCAGTCATTGATTCTTTTTTAAAAAATATATTAATTAATTTATTTAATTATATTTGACATCGTTTGTATTCCCCAGGGAGTACACACCACCATTCCACCCATGCACCATCACTCAGTCCCTTGGGCTCTTTCTGCCCTCATCCCCATCTTCGCCTTCCCCTCCTTCCTCTCCCCTCCCCCCATGGTCCCTTTGGTTTATCTTTGACTTTGTGGTCTTGTTGAGTTTTTTGTTTGCTTTTGGTTGTAATTGCCCATTTCCTTGAGCAGCTTCTTCTTCTTCTTTTGTTGTTGTAGTTGTTGCTCTTTCACATGCCTGAAGCCATCCGATATTTTTCTCTTGCCTTCCGACTTGTTTCACTGAGTATAATTCCTTCTAGCTCCATCCATGTTTCTATAAATGGCCCTAGTTTGTCATTTTTGATTGCTGAATAGTATTCCATTGTGTATATGTACTACCTCTTCTTGATCCAGATATCTACTTTTGGGCATTTGGGTTGTTTCCAGGTCTTACAATTACAAATAGTGCTGCGATAAATATTGGGGTACAGGTACTCTTGAATCAGTGTCTTTGTGTCCTTTGGGTAGATTCCTAGGAACAGGATTGCCTGATCATATGGTAGTTCCATTTCTAGTAGACTGAGGAAACTTCATACGGCCTTCAGCCATTGATTCTTACTTATGATGACTTTTGAATACAGGATTGCTGACATTCAACACAATATACTGCCTTGTACCTAACAATATCAGGAAAACATAGGTTGTGCCTTTGAAAGAAAGCAAAGGAAATTTTTATCTTACTTAAGAAAAGAATTAAGAAAAGAGATAGGCTTAGAAAGGAAATACCTATAAAGATTTTGAAAGAAAGGAAATGCATTGATGAAAGCTTATAAGCTGAGATATAGTTGTGGAGAAGAAACAGTATGAATATATGCCTGCTACATTTGGGTATTAGCAACTGGGTTAATTTACTTATATTTACCATTCATGTAGAAATAAAATTGTGAAAGTTGACACCTAATAGTAAAAGGGTATAAATACCACTCTAAAGTTTGATTTTTTTCTGTGACCATGTTATATTTTTTACTTGACAGAATAAGTATATTTAGTAGTAAATCTAGTGGGCCTGTGATAAAGGATGGAAACAGAAGGAAGCATTGTAACACTGTAATGTGCTGTTGGTCACTTTAAGCTAGTCTACCATGTGTCTAACAAACACTGCCTGATGATGGAAGGAACCTGTGCATTAAAACACAGATTGATGAGGCAGTTTTTGTCAAAAGCACAGTGAGAATAGTTGTCATGAATCATCTCCATGGAGAATGACTGTTAAGCCTGAAGATGCATCATTCTCTGCTAATAAAATGCTTATAACTTCTGTACACTGGATATTTAGCAAACCATACAGACAGAGCAGAGTTCTAGCTCTGCCAAAGATCTGCAAATGCAGATCTGTCAAAACAGGCAGGATGTTATAATTTGTCACCATCACATAATGTTTTTTTGAAATAGACTTTTAAATAGACTGTTAATAAAAGTGTGTAAATTTAGTTCTTTTCTTGATCAGTTCTGTCTGTGCCTGATCTTTGATCGTCTTTCTGGTCCTGTGGAGCTATTATAGAAACATGTAAGAGATTAGATTCTTGAATTCATGGGGTAATGTTTTATCTTCAGTGGAGTCCCAGTTATCCACAAGCTTTATCTTCTTTTCTGCTTTAATGTTCTCAGGGCTCTAGCAGTGAGAAGAAGGAATGAGTTATTTTGAAGTCAAGTTTTATGTCACCTAAAGGTATATAAGTTCAGACTCATGTCTGAATGCTTGGAGATTTGCTCACTCCCTGCAGACTAAGCATAAAGGTCACCTTATCGTCAGCAACATTTTCCTCACATCTGCTTCACTTTATCCTTCTCCATAGCTTTAAACTGGACTTTGCTGTCCAGGTAATATCAGAGTGGAGCCAAACTCTGCAGATGCAAATGTAAGCTCATAGTTTCTTTTTTATGTTAATGCCTGAAACTAAAATTAACTCACCAAGTTATGTGGAGTAAATATTAGGAACCTAAGTATTACTTTATTTGCAACGCATTAGGATAAAGCCAAAATAAGAAGAATCTTAATTCTGCCTGAAGGGTTATCATTCAGTTTTTCACAGAGCAGAGGAAGGACAAAGTTCTGTCATGTTGGAGTTCTCTATTGGATCCCCTTTGTTTTCACAAGCAAATGCTAGCTCTAACTCCAGCTCACATAGCTGAAGAACTTTTAAATGATGCTTTCTTAGAAGATTGTCAGGGAGTACAACTCCAAGTTCTGTTCCTAAATTACACTGTATATAGACTGCTATATAGTCTATTAGTAACATCTTTTTTGTTGAACTAGTTTAATTTTTGAGTATCTTGATGTTATTCTTCTTTCTCTGATACTTGACTCCTGAAAAAAAAAATTGTATCAAGTATGATACTCACCTCATCATTAAAAAAAATAGGATGTAGGAGTTTATAAGTGAAAGCAAAATTCCTCTTCCCACAGTTTAATGCCAACTTCTTGTATCTATACCTTCATGAAATTCTTTTTACTCTTTAGATATTTACTTTTGGCTCATTGTGGTTTAGACTCTTAGTGTTGGCATAATTTTTTTTTTTGTTTTAAAGGAACTATTTCAAAATAATATTATCTGTCTATTATAGAAACATGTAATATAAAGTGAAAGTTATTTACTGTGTAATTCTACTTATAAGAAATTCTCAAAATATCAAAATTGTAGAGATGGATGACAGATTAATGGTTACCAGAGGTTAGGGATTGGTGTCATATGAGTAAAGTGTGACTTTAATAAGGTAGCTTGAAAAAACTCCTCTGTATCTTGAATGTGATGCTGGTTACATAAAGCTGCACAGATGATCACATTGCATGGCAAGACATACATACATACTCACAACTGAGTGTTTGCAAAACTAGTGCCATCCAAATAGGCTCTATGGATTATATCAAGGCCAATTCCTGGTCTTGTTGGTTTATTCTAGTCAGTACACCCTACAGGAGGCAGCGTGAGGTGCACAGGAACTCCCTGTTCAGTTTTGCAGTCTCCTGTGAGTCTACATTATTTCAACATTTAAAAATCAGTGAATAAATGAGTTGATTACAGGTTCCTTTTATATGGTGAAAATATCAGTCTGCCTCCCTCCCCTGTATGGTGCCAATATAGATTTCAAGTAACAAATATTTGTTCTATGGAGAAAAAGCACTTTTATTATCCCTTCTGAAGAATAGGATAATATTCAGAAAGCAGTCTGATTTTGCATCATTAAAGAAGTTGGACATTTTATTGCTGTTTGGCTTGGGTTTTATATATATACATATATATGACAAAAATAATATTCGAATGATAAATGGAAAATTCTTTATGTCCATCTTTGGATTAAAAAATTATTTTACTTACATGTGGGAATTACTTTTTAAGTTAGTATATAAAAGCTCAACTTTTATAAAGTTAAACTTTCTGTCAGATATATGCATACAAGAATAGGAACGTAGATAAGACCCATATTGAAAGAGTAAAGTGTATGGTAAGAAAAAAAGGACTATCATAAAAATCTGATCCAATAACAAACTTATGTGGATGGGCTCAGGAAAGCACTTAGGATCAAAATTTTGTGGAAAGGTGTAATTCTCTGTATTTTTAACTCTAAAGTTTCTGTAATCTGAATGTTTGGTAGAATTTATTTGTGAAGCTGTCTGGTCCTGGGCTTTTGTTTTTGGGGAGTGCTTTGATTACTGCTTCAATCTCACTGCTCATAATCAGCCTGTTTGGGAGTTCTATTTCTTCTTTGTTTAGTTTTGGAAGTTATATTATTCCAGAAACTTTTCCATCTCTTCTAAGTTGTTGAGCTTATTAGCATATAGCTGTTCAGAGTATTGCCTGATTATTCTTTTAATCTCTTCTGGGTCTGTTGCGATTTCCCCTCTTCATTTGTGATCTTATCATTCATTTGTGCTTTTTCCCATTTTTCCTTTGTTAGTCTGGCTAGAGGCGTATCTATTTTATTTTTTCAAAGAACAAACTTTTGGTTTCATTGATTTTATGGATTGTGTTTTTGATTTCTATTTCATTTATTTCTGCTTTAATTTTTATTATTTCCTTTTGTCTAGTGGTTTTTGGAGCCTTCTGTTGTTATTTTTCTAGTTTGTTAAGTTGGACAATTAGATTGTTTCTTTGAGTTTTTTTGTTTGTTGATGTGAGCCTGGATTGCTATAAACTTCCCTCTTATTACTGCTTTTGCTGCATCCCATACATTCTGGAATGAGGTGTCTTCACTGTTATTTAGTTCGAAGTATTTTTTAATTTCCTCTGAGATCTCCTCCACAATCCATTGGTCTTCTAGTAGTGTGGGTTTCAATCTCCATGACACGGGTAGGTTTCTTGTCTCCTTTGAATGATTAATTTCTAGTTTAATGTCTTTATGGTAAGAGAATATAGTTGGAATGATTTTGATCCCACTGTATTTGTTGATATTGGTCTTGTGGCCCAGTATGTGGTCAATATGTTGGTGAGGATGTAGAGAAAAAGGAACTCTACTATACTGCTGGAGGGAATGTAAGTTAATCCAACCACTATGGATGGCCATATGGATGTTCCTCTGTCTACTAGAAATGGAACTACCATATGATCAGGCAATCCTGTTCCTAGGAATCTACCCAAAGGACACAAAGACACTGATCCAAAAGAGTACCTGTACTCCTATGTTTATTGCAGCACTATTTGTAATTGTAAGACCTGGAAACAACCCAAATGCCCAAAAGTAGATATCTGGATCAAGAAGAGGTAGTACATATACACAATGGAATACTATTCAGCAATCAAAAATGACAAACTAGGGCCATTTATAGAAACATGGATGGAGCTAGAAGGAATTATACTCAGTGAAACAAGTCGGAAGGCAAGAGAAAAATATCGGATGGCTTCAGGCATGTGAAAGAGCAACAACTACAACAACAAAAGAAGAAGAAGAAGCTGCTCAAGGAAATGGGCAATTACAACCAAAAGCAAACAAAAAACTCAACAAGACCACAAAGTCAAAGATAAACCAAAGGGACCATGGGGGGAGGGGAGAGGAAGGAGGGGAAGGCGAAGATGGGGATGAGGGCAGAAAGAGCCCAAGGGACTGAGTGATGGTGCATGGGTGGAATGGTGGTGTGTACTCCCTGGGGACTACAAATATCATCAAATACAATTAAATAAATCTAATGAGAAAAAAAATGAACAATTATGTAAAATATATACAAATAAATTAAATTTAATAAAAGAAAAAAATTAAAGTTTCTGTAATCCAACTAAATTGTAACTCACAGCTGAGCCACCAGCAGTTCTAAAGAATAAAATGTGAGATTTTAAAAAATTATGTAGAATAGGGGCCTCCCTGGTTGTGCAAGGGTTGAATCACCTCACTGTTAAGCATCTGCAGCTACTGCAGCACAAGTTCCATTCTGGTCAGGGAGGGGACCCACATGGTGCAGCAGACTCTCCTGCCTTACCTCCTGCTCCCCTCAACAGTGTATTTCAGGTGATCTGCCTGTTCTTCTCCCCAATCTTTCCCTGGTGAATCCTCTCACCTCCCACACCTCTGGCTTGTGCCCCAGTTCTTATATGCATAAATAAATAAATCTTTAAAAATATGTAGATCAAAATAACATATATGTCACATACTTTATTGTTTAAAATGACCTATATTGTCCTAGTCAGTTTCATGTTATGTCAAATAGATCATTTACACTGTTGTGTTCACTTAGGTTTCAAGGATGGTAAGGGATATAATCAGATTTTACTTCCATTCATTAATTGGAAGGAAGCTTGATAACTAGGGAATCCTCTTAGTCACACAAACAAACACACATATACACAACAGTAGTTGGAAGCAACATTTATTTATTCAGAAAAATCTGTGCTCTCTTGAGGACTTTTTGCAACTAGTGATGTGGCTGCACTGGGGATACACACACACACACACACACATATATCATCACCAAGATTATGAAAAGAAAAGCTCAATATGTGTGAGGTTACCCTGATGTGAATGTTTGGATGTACAGACATGGTTTTATCTTGTTCATGCAAATTGGCAGACCAAAGATGAGTATGAACTCTCCAGTTCTCTTACAAGTTTCAAGTGTGACTGTAGACATTGAGTGCATAATAATAATAATGCTATGGCAAGATAGTACATGTTCCTGATTGACATTTATACTACAGTGACGTGTATGATGGTTCAACAACTAGTTGAAACTTACTTCTTACTAAGTAGCTATGTGAAGGGAAACGTGGGGAATAGCTTTGGGTGATTACAACTTGTTAACATAGTCACAGAGGGTAAAAGCAGAAGGAAAAAGAATTCTCCTACAGAAGCCACATTAATTACCTGGTGATTTAACCTGAATCTTCTCAAACTGACCAAAATTATTAGTAGCTATAAAAATTTATTATAATAAACACAATCAAGTCACAGCAAACTCTTTGAAGCATTGATTTAAAAGTGCTTTGTTTTTATATTAAGAGGTATATTTCTATTTTTGGACTTCAGTAAATGGGTGATAATTCCAAACTGAACCGTTGCTTCCTTACACATGTAAAATTAACAGGTAGAGGAAAGTAAGTTTTCCAGATTCGATTAATGGAGGCATCATCCTAGCCATCAGGCTCGTAGGAGACCTTCCAGCAGACTTCCTCATTAGCAGGTCAGGAAGAGAGGCTGCTTTTGCCCTAAGCATCACTTTACTCTTGTTCAAGTGTGCTTCTTTGAAGGACACGTGCCTGAACATCTTTAGATTCTCTCAAGTTATCTTTATAACCCACTGCCTTACAATCCATATGGATACCACACAGTCTTGGAAAGAAGTGGTAGAGCTAAAATTATTCTGGCAGACATTTGGAAAAATCACTCTTGCTTCAGTTGACCACTTGTCTCCAAGTCCTTAGGCAAACCAGCTCTGTGTTAGTGGTCAATACATTAAATTAGGGAGAAAAATGTTTATTGTTATTTCCTTATGCATACTGCTGCATTATTTAAAAATACCTTTCAATATATTCATGAATCTTAATTTTTTTGCTCTGTTTCTGTTTTTCTATCTTTTTACTTAAGTATGAGTTATCCAAGCTTGGGACATCTCAGCACGTATGGCCTGTTTGAAATTCAACATATCACGCTTCTCAAATATCATCTTTTTCTTATTTCAGTTTCTGGTACAATTAGTGGTCTTTCAAATACCAAGATTAAAATTTAGCAGCCTGTTTTCAACATTCTCCCATAGCCCCTTTATCTGTATCCATCAGTTGGCAATTGAAAAATTGTGTCACCTCTATTCTTCATCGCTCCATCATTCCTACCTACCTGGTTGACCTTTATAGTTAATACCTTGATATGACTTCTTTTAGGCTTCAGTTACCTGCAGAGTGCTAATAGGTTTCATCTCATGTTTTCATCTTCACTTTTACCCTGTTTGAAAATCACATACAGTAAGACATTCTGTAGGCTTTATCAAATAAACAGAACAAGTAAAACCATAAAAATCACTTTAAAAAAGAATTCTCAGAAACATGAACTATGACTCCATGTTGGATGGACACTCATGAGTATTGTTCTCACCTTATCTCCATCAGTTCCCAAAATTTAGCCCTGCCCTTTCCTCTAACCATTAGCACCTTATCCCTGCTGCCCAGTAAGTGGGGCTACCTCAAGAAGACCTGGTGGCTGTCTGTGTCACTTCTTACTTGGTGTTTGAAAAAACAAATAAACAGATGAACTAAATTAAAACTTCAGTTGCTTTTGATTTTTAACCTAAGATAAATTGTGTATATTAAAGTGGTTGTTAAATTTCCATAACAAACTATGTACCCTTGCCACAAATGGGAAGATGGGATTCTCAAGAATAGCCAGTTCTAAGGCGCTCCTAATTATATCCTACTGGTGACCCAATTTTCCCATCTCTGGTTCCACTGCTCCTCCCTGGGACTCTTCTTCTACTTGTTCCATTGCCTCTTATATAACTACCACACTTACTTTCTCCTGAAAGGGGAATCTTCTTGCCCAAATGTGTCTTACTAAAGACTATATAACTACTGGTTTTTCATTGACACCCTAAGATTCATTCCAAATCCTCTTTTGGAAATTCTTTCCTTATCATTCCAACTTTTTTTTTTAATCTGATATTCTTTCTCTCTGCTAAACCTTATAACACCTTGTAGAAATAATCTTTCCTTGTTAGGCATTTCTTTATTACTATAAACTCCTTCAAGGTAAAAACTGTACTTCATTTACTTTTCCTTTACGTTTTCTAAACTTGAATAGTTTTGGTAAATATTTGTTAATTTAAATCCTTGCCTGTTGTGCTTTACTTGCCTAGAGTGTTTTACTATTTTTTTTAATTTTTAAAATTTTTCTATTACATGTAGTTTTTGCTTTATACATATTTATACATACATCCATGTATGTGCACACGTCTGTCCATTCTTATTTCAGAATATTTTAAAATATATATACACACAAAGAACAAAATAAAAATCTATTATTACACAATTAAGCTAATGTTTTGATGTATTTTTCTAAGTTTTACCTTTTCCATTATTTTTTCAAATAATTTTTTCTTGTTTTATTGGTATAATATTTTAATTATTTTCCATCAAGAATTTGAAAAAAGCCATTTTATGGCTTTGATAGTCCATGTAGTAAATGATCATTCATTCACTTTTATTGAAGTAAATTTCAATTGATGCTAGCCTTTCCTCATCACAAAATGTAAATGAAACAAACATTATTGCACATAAATATTTGCTCTGCTTCATAATAATTCCCCTGTAGTTTATTTATAGATCCAATATTGGGAGATAAACAGAGTATGTTTTGAAATTCTTTCAGGGGTTTTTTACTACTTAGTATTTCCTCAACAGAATCCGGTGGTTCTTGTCTGCCAGACCCCTGCAGCCTTGGGTTTCATATTAAAAAGGAATCATGTCTGGTTTCACAATCCTGGTATAGGCAGGAGTGTCCTAAAACATTCTCTTAAAGACTTCTAATTCTTCTCACAATTTGCTTTTTTCAATTTGTCTAGTTGGAGTTCTGCTACTTAACTTCCCTTTGGCAATTTTGAATATGAGAACATCAGCACTTCTGAATGTGTCTTACTAAAGTAGTTTAAAAGTCAAGTGGGAGACTGCATCCATAACTGATAAACTGCCTGGGCTAGTAGTGAGGTCTTTCTGCTGCAGCTGACAGAGATTAGAGTTACACGATACAGGTCAATGTCATAGAAAAGTATGACTTATTTTATTTTTATTAGAAATGGCACAACTAGCTGTTACTCTTATTATGCATTTGGTTTTAATAAAAGAGCCTGACTTAAGAATATTATGAGACACCACTTTTATAAAGTGGTGGATTTTGCTTTGGGCTCTCTCCTGCTGTTATTCTTGATTAAAATTGGTACTTTGTGGATGGGGAAGGAGTGTGAGAATGTGTTTGTGTCATGACCTCGAAGCTGTCTCACCCACTGAGAGTCCAATGCACACGCCAGTAGTGGTTAACAAATAAACCTTGTGTCTTCATGTTAAAACTTGTGGCTATGATTTTCTTCAATCTGTTGTCAACGTTTCTCTGACGGAGAAAGTAGATGGGGAAAATACCACACTTACTTTCTCACGAAAGGGGGATCATCTTGTCTGTTCAGTTATCTGGTGACTAAACATGTTAGAAATTAACTTATAGTGATGTCTTTAACCTTAGGAAATATGTTTAGTTAGAATTCTTCCAAGGAGGAATAATGTATATAATATCCCACTTTAAGTTGTTTATATATTAATGTACTCAAGACTAAGACATTTCCCTTCATATGAAAAGTTGATGCTACTGAATCAAAAGACAATTTGAGAGTTTCATGCAGGTATAGGGATTTATCCATTGTAATGCATCAGTGTTGTTTGCAAGGTGTGGATAGTTGTGTTTTAAGCAAAGTCAGTGAACACCAAATGATGAGCTATGGACACAGGAAAACAATAGCAAAATAATGACTTGGAATTGGAATTGGAAGCTGAGATTTTGATAAGTTAATCAGTTCTACCCTACAAGTTTCAGAGACCCTGATCACATGGTCATAGAGTACTGCAGTAGGCTTTCTTTCCATAATTATCCCCGTGATCCATTTGGTAGTTTTTTTATGTGACTGGCATGGAGAGACAGGGATAGTTTGCATATGGAGGACATTTATTTATCAATGAAACCCAAAGTCAAGGGTATTAATAGAATATTTCATGACCTAGGGGGGAATAATGGAATAACATTGTGTTTTTTTCTGTGGAATCATACATAACGCTATTTACAAGTGAAAATTCTGTGGTGAAAGAGGAATGAGCTTTTCTTTGTGGATTTAAATCATCTATACTATTACTTAAGATTTTAAAAATACAATTAATATGCAAATGATGATTTGTATTAAGATTACAACACTGATAAAACATCACAGAATTTTTATTTTTACACCACCTCATGATAATCATGTTCCATCTTGGATGATGAAAGTGTAACTCCTTGCTTTTATCTGGATCTATAGTTTCATAAACTGGAGAGAGCATCCCTGCCTAACACCATGTTGTGTTTTGAGTTACCTGAGAAGATTCGTTTCCATCTTCTTGAGTGGAAGTTGAAAGATTCTCTCAGTGCAAACAATAAATGCTAATGCATAATCACTAAAGTAATGCAGTAAACTCCCTGTGTTGTATTATGTTTGGGATCTCTAGAGTACTAACTTCCATGAAGCATATAACTTAAGCCAAACGTGTATATTCAGAATATGAATTTATTGGAGGGAGTCCACATTGTAATAATATAAGCATATCATTCAGTGGCACCAAAGGGGGAAAGGTAAATAATATCGTGGCAACTTTCCTGAAATCTGTCATATTGAGTGGACAAGACTGGTCCTGAGAGCAGCTGGTATTCTTTCATCTGTAGGGAGGGGAGTTGGTACTTCCTGATCGTTCTTACCAAAACATGGAGAAGGCTTCAGGATCACAGATGTGGTGTCCGTAAGTATCTCAAATTGTCTCAGATTTGGATCCTGTATTTTTGCCCCTTTTCAGAGCCATATTACCAGGACTACGTGTTAATTTTTATTTAGGCTGGGTTTCTCCACATAATTTTTAAAAAAAATCTGTCCTTACTCTTTTGCATGCTATTTATCGGTGTCTGCATAAACAAGTGCTTTTTAATTGACAATTTAAGTTGCTTTATCTCAATTGCCTCCACTTTTCCATCAGTCAGTCATTACAAATGTCAATACATATAACATCCAGATCAATCAAAATCATTATAGTATCAATAGATCTGAAGACACCTTTTCTTCAGAATGTCATGTGAGACCCACTCTCCCCACAGCACATGCCCACCCATAATTTGATGGAAATGATTCTTTAATACTGCAGAAGCCTATGCAAGTTTCTGTTATTTGCATTGGGAATATACTGTCCTCTAAATTTCTTTCATGCAATCTCAAAAGGAGCATATCAGGCAACTTCACTGCACTTGGACATCCCGGAGGACACCCTCAGACAAAACTGAAAAAGAGCAAAGCCAGCACATTTCTACAATGGGGACTGAATTTCATAAAAGGAGAGGGACAGGGCAGATTTATTTGGATTCACAGTGTCATGAGGTCTTGTTGACTCAAATATTAATGTACATAGGATAGGGGAAATGGTTATTTTTTAAAGAAAGATCAAAAATTAGTTGCATTTACCTTTGGGTAGAGCACATTCAGTTTACAGCTCTTGAAAGAAATATATGTTGACATATTTGTGTTCATGACAGACATCTTAAACAATAGCTATCATTTAGCCAAAGATCTTAAAACAGACACTGTAAAGTATGACATGCAAGTCTAAGACCATTTCAAATCGAATCTAAAACCATCTGTATTTCAGCATGTATTTGGATGCAGGACTTTATCACATGGTAAGGCAAAATCATTTCAAAGTATACCCACATCTCAAAATTTTACATTCTAGAAAAAATTTGATAGGAGTTAACGTATTACTTAAATGACTTTTTAAATGCGTTATATTGGTAAATCCATGTTTCTTTAAACACTTATTAAAATTAGTACACTATTTTCTGAGGAATCATCAGAAAATTTAACTCAGAAAATTTAAATCTATGATTTACATATATGTTGTTTAGAGATTGCTCATCAAATAGAAAGCTTTGCTAAATGCTTATTTTGATGTGCAGTGGGATTTATCTTTGAAGACTGACTTAGTTTCCTGAAATAAGAATTGATGATTCATATTTTTAGCCTTTATTTTTTTCTATTTTCTCTGACACTAAACTCCTGAGTGTTTTTTAAACTGCTTGTAGAAAATGTGAATCGTTATTGTTTCCTG
Source organism: Galemys pyrenaicus (assembly GCA_019455555.1). Taxonomy (NCBI): domain Eukaryota; kingdom Metazoa; phylum Chordata; class Mammalia; order Eulipotyphla; family Talpidae; genus Galemys; species Galemys pyrenaicus. Next base: position 14,292,223 of record JAGFMF010011861.1, on the reverse strand, counting down.
CATATCAGTACAGGTTTTTTGTGTGTGTGTGTGCATCGTTCTTTGCTTTTAACTAAGTGCCTTTATGGTATGTCTACCTGGAGAACATGAGTTTATAATGCACTGTTTGAAGTTAAGAGGATGGAGGTGAAGTGTTCTGTGGGTATACAATCCCAGTTTAATCTGTTACCTCTGTACCAGGGTCAAAATCCTTTGTTTTCATTCTATTTGCATTCATTTACATATGGCTCATTACTATGAGACAGGCACAGAAAAGGGCAGTCCAACTAACTGGTAATTAAATACTTTCCTGGCTGTCTCCTCTCAATTTGGCAGAAAACACTAGTTAGAGTGTTTTGGTAAAAAGACTCTGTTTCACTTGCGAAAGTAATTGAATGACTTGCCTGGATCTGTCTGTCCACTACAGATGAGACTAAATATATGAGATCACAACTAGAATTCCATTCTTTTCAGTTCCAGAAAATGTAGAGGATACTGCTGGTGGGAATTTGAGCAGGGTTTTGGAACTAGGGATCTTAAACTAGAGGATGGTTAGGGTATGTACACAAATAGCTAATATATTCTGAAAGATAAAAATACGAGTTATACAAATACTATTCTATCACCTAGAAAGTATACTCTCAAAAGACACACTTAGGAAAACACAGTGTGGTTAGCATGTCAAAACAGATCAATCTTAAGACATTTAAGCTCATCTGAAGGAAACGAATATTGATGCTACCCAAGCAACCAGCAGTACCTACTGCTATAATAATAACCTCTGCTTTTTATACCTAAGCACGCTTTTAGAGAGAGTGATATTACATTTGTTGTGTACCTATGAGACATTTTAAAAATAATCTGTTATCATAATTCCAGACTGTTAGGATTTTATGTCATCTAAATAAAACTTAACTGAAATAAACTGCAAGCACACTCCAAGATACTTAGAGTATTGCTTTGTCTCTGCTCAATAAAGTCATGGTTGACTTTTTTGTTATTATTGTTTTAGTTCAAAATTTTCTCAGTAAATATATTTTGTATTTATACTCAAAACTCATAAAAGAGAAAACAATATATTTTATTCTAGTATGGCATTAAGGACAGTTACGGTGTGAAGTGCTTCAATTTAGCACTATATATACTTTGGCATGTAGTGCATTAGTAGTTGAAATTGGGTGCTTCAAGGAGTAAGGTCAATACTGGATGGTGTTAATTATATATACAATATGGGGAAACCAAAAAAAGGGTCAGACAATAACAAAGTTTAAATCCAACCGTTGAAAGTTGACAATCGAGCTGAGGCATCCAGAGGGAGAGAGGGGAAAACAGGTTGGGGAGAAAGCACTGTGGACTGTGGAGGAGAAACAGGAGGCTTCTGTGGTGGGTTGCCATAGTGACTACACCTTAGGGGGAAAACTTATATTCCCCAAACGCTAAGCCAATGACTTCAATAAAACATAAAGACAGAAAAGTGCAAGAAAGGGAGAAAAGAAAACAAAATCTTAAAGATTTAATTCTGAATGGGTGAGCTACACATGTGGTTTTGACCAAGTTGACACTGAGGGCTCTTCTAATACATTTGATGTTTTCAAGAACTGTACACAGTCTTATTTGTGACACAAGACCAAAGTCGCAGATTTAATATTCACAGAAAAGTGAGTATCACAGAAAAGTGTTTGCAATAGGACATAACTTTTAAGGAAACCCACCTATTCCATACCAGAGATACTTCCAAATCCAACTTCTCCCAAAGAAAAATATTTATTTGAGTATATGGTTAGTAGAGGTTTGGAGAGATGCTGAATTCCACTAAAGCCTAGGAAGAATAAGTTTTCATTAGCTGAAGTATTCAGGTAAATTAATCTTTGTATCAAACACAAAGTGACCCACTCAAGGAAAAAACAAATGGAAGGAGGTAGCTCAGCAAAAGCTTTTAGGTAGTTGAAATTCGATTAATTTTCTTGAGATCATCTTGGCTGTACTCTCACTAATTGCAAGGCACTTCTTATTTCATTGTCTTCAGTAAACAGCCTTGTGACCAACAGTCAGTAATCAGCAAATTGTATGTTGTTCTTATTTTGATTATTATTTCATGTTGCATTGTGTTATTGAGGCCAAATAATTGCCCATTAAGCCACATAATAAAATCTCCTCCATGTTTCTTTCCATGTGTGTAAGATAGGGGTTGATGTTTTATAGGTAGACTAGTGTCAAAGAGTTGTGCTTAAGGAGTAATAGCTTTGGTTAACCATTAACATTCTTATTAAATGTTTTTCTCCATATTCAGATAAGGGTGTTATACTCAAGGAATATATAATTTAAATAGTAGATATCAAAATTTATGCTATTCAACAAACATTTTTCTAGCTATGTTCTGGAAGGCATGTGTGTGTATACACACACACACACATATGCCATGCACAAACACAGACATTTTCAAATTGCTGGTAATGAAAGATAAATAAGGTATATTCTACCTCAGAATTCAATATATGACACAGGAATCTCTGGATATATCAAGTAAAATTTTATTCAACACAGGAAGTCACTGATTAAAACCTCATTGGAATAGCTAGAGGAATGCAAGTTAGGGGAGGACTATGTCTGGTTTCTTTGTTACACTATTGTGTAATCCATTTAGAGGTCAAGAAACTACTATATTCATCCTCTTGCTACTGCAGTCTCATTAGCCAAGAGGCGCTTGGAAAGTGGAAGGTAGGGTCCAGACACTGCTGTAAATAATCTCTGTTCTAGAGTTTTTTCAACAGCTGTCACTGTATTAGAAAGGTGACTGCTGTCTTCATTTAGTTCTTTAAATCTTGCTCAAGGCATCTCACTAGCACACGTCTCTTGTTTAGCATTCTAGTGATAACATTCCCATGTTTTGTCCTTCCATCGCTTGCCATATTTGGTGGGACATGAAGTGGGAGGGAAATAGGTGCTGGGGCCCAGCATCAAGAGGTCATACAGAACATAAAACCTCTGCACTCAAAGAACTCACAGTTTAGTAACAGAGATGGATAAAGAGACACTTTCAAGGTCATAATTACTGTGATGGTGATGGCAAAGAATGAGACTTCATGGGAAATCAGGTGAAAAGTGAATGTTCAAAAAGAGTCTCCTTAAGATGAATAGTACGGAGCTAGTAAGAACAGCTCTTAGGAAAAGGGAGGGGAGGCCATGCTAACAATATGGGAGAGAACAAATTAATATAAAATAGCACATGAACAGACACGAAGAGGCTAGAGAGACGTAACATGCTGCTAAGCAGAGGAGCAGAGGTAATGGGTGTTAATGGGTGTTGGATTTTACTGTGATTAAATTGGTATCATGTAGAGGGTGAATATGAAGTATGAGACTACACAGTGGTGAGGCATAACTATTGCAGGAGTCAGTGTGTAATTGGAAATGAGAGGATCAGCCTTCTGGTTTCCAATTTTGTATGTAAGAAGCTTGAAAGTTGCCTTGCCACTCTATCCTCACAATACATAAAAACCTGAGTACTTGGAAAAAATAATCACCTTTCTCCTATCCATAAGGGAGGTGAAGACATAGGCTAAGCTTTTATCACCAGAATTGGAAAGATAGGTAAATACTGGGAGTGTCAGCTTTCTAAAACAAATTTTATGAATGAAAATCACCTCAGTGATAATTGATGAATTGCTGGGGACTCATTGAAGACAATACTTGAGAGTTAAAAAGTCTGGTGGTTGTCCAGTCATCAGAGAGTCATTCACATATTTGTGAGATTAACCTCTCAGAGTTTGACTAGGATTTTATAGTAAATATTTGATATCTTCTTGTATTTTCATTAAGAGAAAGGGAAAAAGAATCATTCTGTCGTATGCCAGAGTACTTTGTTCTTAATAAAACATTCCCTCAGGAAAAATTTATTAAGAGTAACCTGTTGGTATACTCTCAGAGCCTAACTGGCCTGAGGGTAGGGAATACCCAGCCCTAGCCCTCCATGTGGGAGAAGGTGAATACCCAACACCACGCTACTTTCACCATCCTGACTTGTGTAAGAGGGAAACAAACTGGGAAAACATGTGAGTTAACAGTCTGGATGCATGAGCTCAGTAAAAGACTGAGACCGAATCGTAGGATGTTTTTCATCCCCAACACCTTACCACTGTATCACTTAAGGCCAGTTTATAGCAGTTCCTTTTATTTGGTACATCATGTCCAGTGATCAAGACAAATTATAAGGCATGACAGAAAAAAAGGGCAACTACCCTCAAAACAGACACACACACATATTTTGAGAGAAAAGCGTCAGAACCAGACATAGCTGGATTGTTGGCATTATCAGACTAAGAGTTTTTAAACAACTATGATTATATGTTAAGGGATATAATGGATGAAGTAGACAGCATGCAAAAACAGATGCACAGTAAGCAGAGAGACAGAAATCCTAAAAGAATCAAAAATGAGTGCTACAGGTCAAAAACACTGTAAAAGAAATGAATATTGGAGGGAGTCGATGGACTTACTAGTAAACTGCCTTTAGAAAGAATGTCTAAGTTTGAGAAATTGCCAAAACCAAAAGGCAAAGAAAGCAAAGAGAAAAAAAATAAACAGAACATAATGTCCAAGGACTGTGGGACAACTCCAGAAAGTGTAACATAAACAAAATGGGTATACCAGAAGGAGAAGAGAGCATGGATGGAATGAGTGGTACCACTGGGAGAGGAAGGGAGAAATCAAACATTAGCCCTTGTTTTGAACTTGGATATCTGAGAGGATAGAAGTGGCATTAATTTAGAATTGTAACATAGATCTATTTTATTGCAAAATCAATGCTTTTGTTCCCCTTTCACCCAGTGTCAACTATGATTTGGTACTTATCAAGTCATTCTGTAACTAACGATATGTCTCAAAAATCCTGACATCATGGGTGAGTTACGTGTGTGTGCACACAGCCATCCTTAAGGATAGAAGCATGGATTCCACGTGATTCTCGAAGTTTATTTGAAAGCTCAGAGTTAAGACTTTTGGCATAACAATCTGAGAGCCAGTGTTCATTCACTTTTATTCAAGAGATCAAATGTTCATTCAAGAGCATATTTTAAAAGCATACTGAGTAGCTCAGCCTTAGTTAGTGCAGTCAGTTAAAAATTCTTAAAGATCATCCATGAAACATTAAGCTGTTGTATAAATCATAACAGAATTATTTCCCAAGGCTTTGTTGAACTCTGGAGAATATGAGATACGTCCCAAGAGTCAAGAACACTATTGAAACAAGACAGGAGTATAAATAAAGCCCGGATGGTTCTGGAGACAACTGTTGACTTCAGGACCTGGAGCTTTAGAGTAGGCGGAAATGGAGACTTGGTGTGCCTACACTGAAGGCAAGTGGGGCACTGCATGGGAGACTCTGTATTCCTCCAGGGCCCAAGCCCTTAGTCAAAGCTGTACTAGGAAAACCCTGTGCCACTGCCATATCCAAGTGAAAAAATGGAGATCACAGTAATATCAGTATAATGATAATGATAATAATTTTCCTGGGTCACCTGAGGCCATAATTGTTTCATATGTTTCTGAGATTTGAATATTCTCTGCACAGTCAGAAAAAAAAAATAGCTAACATGGGAAATTACATTAAAGCTAGTTTGATAACACCTAATAGGAACTGATACAGATCTTACCTGGAGAAGGATGTTCTCAAGCCAGGTCCTCTAGGAATCACAGTGATTAATATTAAATATTGAGATTACCATAAACAAGACTGTGAACAATATCAGTGGATAAATGTTCAAGCCCTCAAGGACTCAGAATCACAGTATCTATCAATAAAATGGTTATATTATAAAACAATGTTATCAATGGTGACATTAAGCAAAGTGAACAAAGATTAAAGATTGAGAGCAAAGATTGAGAATCTTATAACCACTGGAAGAGCAAAAATTAGAGCTCTATACTACCAAGTGTGGCATGTGGAACAGCTGAAGTTTTCTTCATCATTGGGAGAAGGAGGGAAAAATCGGTTCTGTCGTTGTTACCAATTTTGTATATTGAAGTATAGAAACTGAATTAAAGGTAACATTTTTCCATAAATATCCTACAAATACACTTGAAAATGCACAAGTGAAGTCTGCAAGAAAGCAATGCTGATAGTGGCAAAATTAACAAAAATGTAAAAAACAACGTACATGAACATGAGAAAAAATTTAATTGTGGTGTACTACATAATAAGCATGAGAAAAATTAAATTATGATGTGCTATGTAATAAATCACATACTATATAGCAGTGGCAAGGAACTATAGCTGCACACAATGTGTATAAACCTCAAATGAACCCCAAAAACAATGTTCTGTGACAACAAAAGAATCTATGCACTGTTGTGATACTTTATAAGTACTTAAAAAACTGAATGGTATATTTTAGGATTATATATGTATGTATACACAGAAAATAAATAAAAATAATTATAAATAAATATAATTGATATATGTGATAAATAAAATATATACTTGGTATTTTTATAACATAAAATACAAACAAGGGAATTATAATAAAAATTTAAAATATAAGGGAGGTGAGAGAATCTAAATACAGTGAATTTCAAGGTTACCAACTATGTTCTATTTTTTAAGCTAAGTGGAGAGGGTATGTTCTCTTTATTGTATGTACGATGTCTATTTCTTCATAGATAAAAATGTCATAAACATACAATATCTGCATTTTTACCTGATTTATTTCTATTTTTGAAATCACTTATTGATTAATGAAAATATATTTATAAAAGGAGACAGCATAAAGGAGACATATTATACCTTTATTCTGCCTTTTTCAAAAAGATTTTATTTATTTATGTATACAAGAGTTGGGATACAGGCCAGAGGCATGGGGGTGAGAGGATTCACCAGAAACAGAGTGGGGAGCAGAACAGGCAGATTGACTGAAATACACTGCTGAGGAGAGCAGCAGGCGAGGCAGAAGAGGTCTGCTGTTCCATGTGGGTCACCTCCTGGCTGGGATAGAACTCACGCTGCAGTGACTGTGGAAGCCCTACAGTGCAGCGTCACCAGGGAGGCCCTAAGTATTCTACTTTTTAAAGTTTCTTGTTTTGTTTTTATAATATCTTATCTCAGAATTTTTTTTCAAAAAAATACTCTCTTTTCTGAAAACATACAAAACCACTAATTAATCAATAATGTTCATTATTGTCTTCCAAAAACCAAAATGACATAATAGGCTATACTATATTGTTTTTGACTAAAGACACTAGTTCAAGATAAATTAAAATATATATCCAATGATTTTAGTTCCTTTTCTTTTCTATTCCAGTTCATGCTGTAAGTAGAATTAAGCAGAATGGCAGTTATTATGATGCCACTTAAGAGATACTTCTAGTTTTTTGAAAGAAGAGTTCTGTAGTTCCATGTGGAATTGGAACTAATGACAAGAGTCAAGTTCATTTATGTGCAATCCATGTCAGACTCACGTGTGCTGTCACATGTTACAATTCATTGAGCTTAAGTTTGCCCTTCTTTTAACGGAGTGGGGTTAGGATGCAGCTATATCACTTTCATATAAATCTTGTGTAAAGTTTTAAGCCTTGTTTTGTATAAAGCACCTGATTTTATAATAGTCTCATTTTTTTCCAGCAGATTGAACGCTAGTATTTTATTTTGCTTATACACATTTCCTTTCTTGTTGAAATAAGAAAAGAAAATTATCTATAATAATGTTGACAAAATAAGGTAAGGTGAATAAAGTGAGGTGTGATATCTGATAGTAGTGCTCATATTGTACATAAATACAGTGAAATTTAATGAAACATTGTAACTTAAATACCCTTTAATATAAACATAAGTAATTTAAATGAAACTCATATAACATAGATTCATTACTTGACAGCTCTGATGTCTTGTTTTTTGCCTTATGACTGCTATCAGTTTGAGACTTAAAATACGCTGCTCCAAAAATGCTGAAATTGATACTAACAACATATGCTTGAGGAGGAATTGCTTTATTACATATTGCTTCAGTTTCTATATGAATGTTACAATGTTTAATGCAGTAAAATTCTTCCATTTCCTTAAAGATACAGATCATCTCCTTTAAATTTAGAATAACAAATTTGATACCATATGAGCTCCCCTAAGCATTCTCAATATATTAAAGTGTGCTTTGACTTCTTTCTCTGCATGTTACTCTAGGATAGCTTCCCAGCACGATTTGGAGGAATTCATTTTGTCAATCAACCATGGTATATCCATGCCCTATATACTGTGATTCGCCCTTTCCTAAAGGAGAAGACTAGGAAAAGGGTAAGTAACTTTTTCTTTACTCTCTAAATTATGATGCTTAATATGTCTATAATACTGGCAATGGTCAAATTGCTTATATATTGCACATAAATGTGAAAGTCAATTATAATCTGTAAAGACCTTGTGATTAACTCTGTATTTATGAAAGAAGTACTTAAAAGCCAGTTCTTTAGCTGCCTACAGATGGGGAACACATTATAGTGCATTCAATATGTATTAAAGTCTCAGGTTTTTTTAAAAAAGGTTTTTTTTATTGTTTTTGGTAAACTTAATTTCAAGTGAGAATTTGAAAAGTCCTTGACTAGACAAAAGTTATAATTTAATATTGCATTTGTGATATCTGGTATAATTTTGTAGTAATTGGTATAATCAATCATATATTTCAGAAAGAATGCTATGTAGAAAATTTAATATTTCTTTATGTTACAAATCACTTTGTAAGATTCAGTTTTATGTAACAATGAGGATATTGGAAATGCTACAAAATAAGAATTTTTGTGAGAATAAGGTAATTTATATGAAGCATTTATCATAGTGCATGTATATGGCAAATGCTGAACACATAATTATTATCAACAATATACATTAAAATACATTTAATGCATGTGATTTCATTTTATCCTTCAGTTCTCTGAAAATAAACTTAGTATTTCAAATCTGAGGAAATAAGTCCTAGGATTAAAAAGTAACTTGCTTTCTCATTTACATAGCTGTAAAGTTGTAGAGCTAATACATGAATCCAAATCTTCTAAGTCCATATTTAAAGCTATTTTACCACTTTGCTGTGACCAATTTTCAATGATTAGTTTCACATTAAAATATATTTACTTCTATATATAGAAGATGATTGTCAATGTTTCTTGACAAGTGAAAAGACACTTCAGTATTTCAGTGCCATAGAAATCTTGTGTGAAAGTTATTGTTAAGTGTGTGTTTGTAATCAACCATTAGTGAAGAGAGGCTTTTCTATACATGAATTTGTTGAAAACGTTCCAGTAGTTTAGGAGGAAGAATTAAGTTTAAAAGTATTATTTTTATATTAGGAGTTTTTTCTACTACCCAAAATCAAATTAATTTACATTTAATCTTTCAGAAAAGTGCCTTAAAGGACCTGTGTTATTGTGATTTATAATCAGAAATAGCCTTTTGGTCTTTATTCCTGTAAAATCCTTGAAAGTTGCTAAATGATGAGAGCAACATCGTGTTATGTCATTCAGGTGGACTTTGGAAAACATGTAAGGATGGGACTGGTTGCTGGTGGAACCAACAATATAATGGGAGGGTTGAAACTCCTAATCCTATCCCCATGTACAGGGAGGGGAGAGGGATGGAGATTGAGTTCAATCTCTGCTGCTAATTATTTAAGCAATCATGCCTATATAATAAGGCCTGCATAAAACCCAAGAAGAGATGGTTGGGAGAGGTTCTGGGTTGGTGAGCATGTGGAAGTTGGGAAGTGTGCCTCACCTGGAAAGGCCATGCTGCCCTTTTCCTGTACCTGGCCCGCTGCATCTTTTCTATCAGGCTGTTGCTGCATTACATCTTCCTCAAATGCTGTGAATCAGTTTCTGTGACCACTGGTCAAAGAAAAGTTAAGGAGTAGCTATGAATCTCCTTTGCAAACAAGAAATGACTGGTAACTCATTTTCTTAAATTAAATCTCACTTTGAGTCTTCAGTGACAACTGAAATGTCAACCTTAGTTGTTTTGGAAAGCCCTTCGTATAATTTCCCAGTATCTGTAATCTTTCTTATAGAACTGAACTTCCACTCTTAACATCCTCATTTTCCAAGCCAGCATTAGTTTCTTGAATTAAAGTCTCCTTCTGCTCCCCAGTTGTCTGGGAAAACAGAGTGTCTTTGCTGAAGCTAGAACTTAGTAGCTCGGCTTCAGTCCAATACCCGGGACACCCTTCAGCTAGTTCTCACTGTGCTCTTGCCACTCTCCATGAGCTGACAGGGAATGGATTTCCTACTGGCTGCAACAAATTTCTACTCCTTCTTCACTTTGTCCTCTACTTGCTGATTCTCAAAAGTATTCTACCCCTTCCCCATTTCCACTCCATGTCACCTACCACAAACTCTTTGATGGCATAGTTTAGGAAATAAAATAAAAATAAAAGTATTGTTCAAGTTAATTCTTAGAACTGTAAGCTATTCTGAGACATAGAAACCCATAAGGACCAGATTTCTTACATGAAATACAGGAAGAGAAAATATATAAGGAGAACAATGTAGTAAATTTTCAGTTGATGATATCATTGCACCGAACTGGTTAAAATAAAGAAAAATCCTGGGGGAAAATTTAATAGCTGGGCAATTGTAATGCTTTCTAATTGCCCAATCCAGAGGTATGATCACATGTAAGAGTTCAAAAATAAAATCTTTCTTGTGTTTGGAGATTAGGTATTTTATTTCATGAATTGTGGAAGCTGTATATGAATAGTATAACTAAGTAAATTACACAATATGTTAAAAGGTGAGTAGTGTTATAAAGAAGACTGATGTAGGAAAGGAATGCATTTTTCCAGGTTGGGCAAGATTATTGTGATAAAAAAAAGACTCACCAGAGAAGACCTTCATGGAAAGGGGTATTCAAATAAAGACTTTCTGGGTGTGAGACAAGTCCTGGTAACATCTGAAGACAGAAATCTCTAGGCAGACTAAGTAGTCACTGAAAATGTTTGGCAATAAATACTTGCATAGCATATTTCAGCAGTGAGTGACAGATGTAGTCAAAGAGGTGTTTCATGGAGGGCTGTGTAGGAGTTACTGTAAGAAAAGGGAGAAGCCTTGGGAATTGAGCAGAGTAGCAGAATATGACTGGTATTTTGAACTGTCATCCTGGTTGCTGTTTTGAGAAAAGTATAGGGGGCACTATAGGATAGGAGAATAGGAGAGCAGTTAGGTTAGTAAAATAATATAGTTTGAAGAATGATGGCAGCTTGGAATTAAGGTTGTAGGGATGAAGTTGGTCAGATGCTTGGACTCAGAGTAAATTTTGAAGGTAAACCAAAATACTATACTAACTTAAGATTATGCATGAACTAAGTTTTGACCTGAGAAACTAGAAGTATAGTCAGCAGCATTAACTCCTGTTGAAAATGGGGATGACCTGGTTTTTAGACTTGTTAAATTTAAATTTAGACTTGTTAACTGTTGACCACTTAGGTGAAGGTGTTAAGTAGAAAGTAGAAATGTCAATAGGGAGCTCAAATGTGACATCAGAATTCAAGGCATACATTTTCTGTGAATGACCAATATTTAAAGACACAAAACTGTATAAGAGCACCAAGGAATAGGTATAGAGAAGAGAATAAATCTAAGAACTGAAGCATGTAGCTCTCTGACATTGAGATGTTGGAGAGATGAGGAATAGTCAGCAAAATAGATTTTTAAAAATCTATTAGGAAAAGCTCAAGAGATCCTGGTAAAAAAATATTTCAATAAGGAGAGTCATATACTATATCCAATGTGGTTGAAAGTTCAAGAAAAATAAAGACATATTGGATATACATTCAGTCGTGAGAAGAATTTCTAAGAGCTAATTTCATGCTATGGTGGAAGGCAAAACCTATTTGGATTGGATTCAGGAAAAATAGGATGAGAGTATTTGGACATAGAATAAAAATAATTTGTCTGATGAGTTTTACAATAAAGGGAGGAGAGAAAAATATATTAATTGGAGGTAGAAGTAGGACCAAGAGGTTTTATGTTTCTTGTATGGAGGTGGGAGAGGAGTAGAGCCAACATGATTGTTCTCTGATGAGAAAGACTCAGCACACAGAGAGGAAATTTTGATGTGAGAAAGGTAAGAAAGAATTTCTTGGGCAATATAACTGGATAGAAAAAGGAGAGAATTTCTAGTGCATAGCAAGAGAGGTTGGCCTTCGTAAAACTAATCTTTTCATTGTATTAGCAATGCACTAGCAGATGCTGGTGGGTGAGTCTCACTCATCTGGTTACCTTATTTTTTCAGTGAAGTAGGAAGCAATGCCAAACTTGAGAGTGATGTTGAAGGAGGAGGTAATAAAACATTAGTGAGGCGAGAAGTAGTATGTTTTTTTTTTGTTTTTTTTTTTTTTTGAGAAGTAGTATGTTAAAATTACATTCACTTTTCTAAGGATTTATTACAAGTCTTTCATGACTTAAAATTGTTTTTATATGAAAAAAATCCAATATATGAAGATTGTTTATAAAATAAAGGTTACAGGTGCTAAAGCTTAAACTTTCCCATGAAAAGTCTTGGCACATGTGTGTTTGTATGTGTGCGTGTGCACATGTGCATATATGCTTGCCATATATGCTTGGGCTGTTGTACTCTGCAAATAGGATTGGGAAGTAGAAATACCTGGTGTATATGAGGGAAGATGGCCTCCGCCACCTCTGTAGGCTCTGCATCTTACATTCCAGGAAGTCTGTGCCCTACGCAGTTTTGGTGAGGAACCTAGTCTCCTCTGCTCTTACTCTTCCTTAATTTGTCAAAATTATTTGTTCATTGGTGATTCACATTTCTCTCATTTTGCTTGATGTTGTATACTTCCTATATTCACTTCACGATTTTCTGAAAATACACAAAGCAAAGATGAGTGTGTTAGCCTGTTCATCTTTAACCTAATTATAAAATTATTTAAGGTCACTTATAAACTATAACCCTGAAATAAATTAGATAAATTTATATGAGCTAACTAAGCTTCATCGGAAACGTCTGATCTTGAGTTTTGAGATTGAAGTGAAAGAAGACAGATGATAATTTATGGAAAAACAAATAAAAATACATATCATTAATAATTCTCCAGTTTAAAAAAAAAACAACTATGGGGCCTTCCTGTGGCACAAGGGGTTAACCACTGCACTGTGAAGCATCCATAGCCACTGCAACAAGTTCAATACCCGTCCAGGCAGGTGACCCACATGCACAGTAGAACTCTCCTGCCTCACCTGCTGTTCCCCTCAGCAGTGTATTTAAATCTTCCTGTTCTGCTCCCCATTCTGTTTCTGGTGAATCCTCTCACCCCACACACCTCTGGCCTGTACCCCACTTCTTGTATGTATAAGTAAATACATTTTTTTTAAAAAATAAACTATGTAAATAATAATATCAATAATTATATATACAGTTTAAGATGCCAGCAACATTACAAAACATAAGTTATTTAGGACATGATCCTTCACACAACTGTCATTATGATGACGCTAATCTACTTTTATTGATATCATACACTGTATTATAAAGTAGGAACTTAGTACTATGGTATTTTTTTAATGTATTAATCTATTTTTCTTACAACGTTTGCTTGCTTTTCTTGGTATAGTTCCCTTAGGATTTACATTACCAATTCATCTGTGCACCATCATCAGTGCTATGGTATTCTTACTTCTATTGATGATAAAGAAAAGCTGTATTGGTGACAGCTTTTGGCTTAATAACTTGGATGGTTCTGTAGATGATTAGTCCCTTATGAGAAGGTTCTGTTTTGACAGCATTCAAAACACATCATCAGCTTAAAAACTAACACCAGGATTATGTTTACATCACCATTCACATCATGTCCCCAGTTATGAAGCAGGAAACCAATAATTTTCTCCCACCTAGTAACTTTGAGACCTTCTAGAAAACACTCAAAATCCCTGAGCCTCAAGATTTCATACACAATACTAGGATAGACATATTTATCTCTTTCAAAGTGAATGAAAGACTTAAATGTTTTAACAGACCTGAAACTCTTTTGCTTTTGCTCTTCCTATCTTCTTCCCTTCTCTAGGGATGTTATTTATACTTTTCCCTCTGTTTTCTCGCATCTGTAGATATTTTTGCATGGAAATAATCTGAACAGTCTACACCAACTAATTCATCCTGAGATTCTTCCCTCTGAATTTGGGGGAATGTTACCCCCTTATGACATGGGAACATGGGCCAGAACACTGCTAGACCACGAGTATGATGATGACAGTGAATACAACGTGGACTCCTACAGCATGCCTGTGAAGGAAGTAGAAAAGGAGCTGTCCCCCAAGTCGATGAAAAGGTATATTGGAGCTACTTGGGAAGTGGATTGAAGTCAGGGTGGGGGCACCCAAAGACATAACTTCATGCTTGTATTTTTCTCTAGATATTTAGGGGGATTTTAAAGCTTTACTTGACCCCCGATTTCAGTGCCTAGGAATTGTGAATCAAAGAGAATCATTTTAAGAAACCCCAACTCAGATGTTATTTCAACTTCACAAATAACATAACAGGACCCTTAGAAGCCATCAAATCCAGTGGTTTTGTGAACTGTATCTTGGTTCTGGTAGAGTGTCTAAGGTTAAGAAGGTAGGGTGAGAACAGTGCCCTCTGTCCACTGTGACAAGAACAAATCTATCCAAACAGCAATTTATTAGATTTTTGTATAAGTTTTTTTTTTTTTTCCCAAGACAGGGGTCCATGACAAGTACACACACAAACACAACTTCATATTCTTCAAACACAATATTGAAAGCTTCAGTTCACGTTTTGAGTATGTCTACCAAGTTTCTGTTTAAAGGTCTAGCCAGTCCAGAGGCAAGATGTTCTTATTTCCCTATAGTGTTGATTTTTAAAAACTTCATTGTACAGTTAGAATCTGATTCCCTCTTTTGACGCTCATGGTATTTGTATGCCTGCTTTTTTTTCAATCAATGTGTATCTATTGAACACATGCTCTGTAATAGACACTTTCCTAGGTGTTTCAGATTCAATGTGTATAAACATGCTTTTAGCCCTAGTCTAATGGTGATGAAGGGCAGGGAGAGCTGCCAGGCATGCACATTTGATAACTGGCTGAATTTTAATTCTGTAGTAAATCAAAAATACTTCCCAGCCCAGAATTCATTTGGAGAAACAGATGAGCCACAGCTCCTGTAAGTGTTTCCTAATCTATCGATAGCACAAGGAGGACCCAGAGCATCCTAGATGCTATCCCAAACGCTCTCTCACATACTTCTCTGATAAGATTTTATGGTCCTTCTGCCACTGATCTGACTCCTATAGTAACACACCTGTTCTTTGAGTCTGGCCTTATTTTTGCTGCTTTTTTTTTTGCTGTTGCTATTTTTCTTGGTGTATGTGATGTCTTCCTCTGCCCTGGCCGCTCCTTGTTTTAGGACAGGGTATGTTACCTTGTGTTCTAGGCTCTCCTAATCAAAGAGGCTCATGGATGGATTCTCAAAGGGTTCTGTTAAGTGCTATAAGGTGTCTTCAAAATTGGGTGTAAGAATATATATACATTTTTAAAATTTTCTAAGATAAAATCGGTTAAATGTCATTTGCCTAAGAATAATAACTCTCTTTTAGTAAAAATCATGATCCTAATTACAATAGTTGTTACCTTCTGTCATTTACTATTTACTATCATGAGTTAAACCTTTCTGCCTATTTCACAATATTAATTTATTTACAACAACTCTGTTAAACAATGCTGAGTTCCCAAAGTCATATAATCTATGTGTTGTGAAATCGGGCACCAGCCTGTGAGTAAAGAGTCTTTCATGCAGTTTTCATAAACCTCATCTACCCTTCTGTGACAGCAAAGCACAGATTGCCCTCACTCTGGCACTGAGCTACAGAAGGATTTAGAAACAGCTGTCATAGGTGCTCCCTAGTATTTTGCAGCTAAAAGAGCTTCAATCACTGAAGCTGTCACTTGTCCTTCAGCAACTCCTATGACGTGGTCATTAGTGTGTTAGTGTGGTCCTCTCCTCTGAGCACATTTGTCTGCATGCCCTTTACAACTTTATCCACATCCTAGCACCAGCACCCCCCAGCCCCCAGCATCCTGTGCTGTCTTTGACTCTAACCTTACCCCACTCTCTTACCCCACCCCTCTTATCTGCATGGCAAAATAAGTTTTAGAAAAGGTAAATCAGATTATTTCACTTCTCTGCCTTACATTTTTTAAAATTCTGATTAAGCAAAGAGTAAAATCAATTTTCTTTCATGACTGATAAAGTACTGTAGAATCTGTGCCAGCCTACCTCTTCCCCTTACATGTAATTACCTTTTTTCCTTCTTAAATTTTAGACACAAAATCATTCTTAATTCTCCTACAGCCTCTTCACTTGTTTCTATCACCACCACAAGAGACTTTCAGGTTTTTCTCAATCACCAGGTCTAAATCAGCCTTACATCCTCCTCATTCTAGTCAGGCCTCATCATTCACTTCCTCTACTTTCTTTGTAGCGCTTGGCTGCCCATAAAATGAATGAGTTGATTTCATTTTATATCTCTCCTCCCAAATGCAAGCTTCAGGGACTTTATTGGCTTCGTCTTCCCTGCTCTCCTCTGAATCCCCTCTTCCCGGAGTAGGGTCTGGCCCACAGAGAGCGTCAGTTGAATGAGTGAAGGAGTGTCCCAGGAGTGTCCGTTTTTGAACAGGTAACATCTGAAGCTCTCACTACTTGCATTTAGCTTCCAGAAATTTGACTGTCCACAAAAGACCTCGATGGCTCCCTTTGGTTGCTGCTGCCATCAGCACTGTGACTGTCATTTGGCAGCCAGTACACAGTGTGGACTAACTTAACTCCCTAAAACTAGCAAGTCTCTTTGTTTGTAGATCTGTCTACCCTCATAATTCTCTACTTCTGACTTTAGCTTTTTCCTGCAAGCACATTATTTTAATCAGCATCATCTTGTTAGATTTGGCCAGTCTGTCTACCTTTTGGAGTCTTTTTGGATCCTGAGTTTCTTCTCCAATTAATTAGGTCGTTTTGTCTCCTGCAGAGTTGACTTGCGGTAAATTGACCTTCTAACCCCAAGTTTCTTGCTTCAGACATGAACTGATTATAATTTCAGACATCTCCTCTTTGGTGTGTGTTTTGTATCATATGAAACTTTTATGGTTCTATTTGAAAACGTCTGAAGAATGAGATTAAGAAATTTGTTTCACTTGATTCATCTCTGTGTCAGGGAATGGCAGTTTCCCATCAGGGATAGTAGAAAATTGTTCCTCGCTTGCACCTTGACCTTCCTCCTCTTCTATTTTGTTTCCTTTTTAACTTTAATATCAATCATAGATTGAAAGGGGAAAATTTGCTCCTTCATCAAAGAGCTGTGGATAATTCTTTAGTTGAATTTAATTCAGTGTGTAGGACAAAGACTATCTCCCTGTCTAAATTTGTAGAGGGATAAGAGAGTCATGTAGAGAGATCCAAAGTTCACTAGGTTGTATCTTCCACCTTCTATCCCCCAAACCCAGGGTAGTGTTTGACATATAACAGTTGTAGTGACTAACAATATTAACTTTGTTATGGTAATGCGAGTTTCTGATTTTATTGAATAATATTAAACATCTGTTGTTGCTACATGCCAAACCCTATCTAATGCTTTGTACATATTGACTCCTTTGCTTCTCTAAACAACTAATAAGGTAGTACTATCTCCATCTTACTGATGAGGAGACCAGATACAGAGAAGGTAAGACCCTTTCACATGTCACACAGCTACAAAGTAGCAATGCTAATACGGGAACATAGACAACAATATTCCATAAGTCATCTCCTTACTGTTATCATTTACTATCTGCCAGATTTTGTGCTAAGATTTATGCATGCATTATTGTATTCAATCCTCACTACATCTGTGTGATGTAGGTGTTATTTTTCCCATTTTACAGATAAGGAACAAAATCTTAAAAAGTTTAAATAGCCTTTCCATGATCACAGTAGCTATAAATAGCAAAACTAGAATTGAATTTTTTTTGTTCAAAATTTAGATTCTTAAAAGAACGCCATGTGCAGATTAATATTGTGGGTACATAATAATATGAATAAATTTATACTGGATAATTAAATTGGAATTATTTGTTTTCATGAACAGTGAAACCCACACATTATAGAGAGTAGAGAATGTGTGGAGACTGCTGAGATGTATTATGAGTTATTGATAGAGCCCCCCAACTGCAGCTGAAATAGACTGATTCATGAACAGCTATGATCCTGCACAAATAATTCGATTGTTTTGTGTAAGGGGGAAAAAATCTTTACCAAAATAACAATACTGTTGAAGTAATTAAATACCAAAGAAAAAAATTCTTAACCAAATACTGTTTCTGCTTGGTTTGTTTTATTAAATAATTGTTCTACATATTGATCCAGCATTCATCATCCAACAATTCTTACATCTATATGATAAAAGCCAGCTAGAAACTTAATTTCAGATTGAGTAGTACCCTGAAATTTAACATATCTCATTAAAGTTGCCATATCTTTTAATAATTTTTATAATTAAAGAAAATGACTTTAAAAGATTTTTTGTGTGATTATTTTAGTAAAACATTGTGATATATTTATGTTGTGTACCTTGTGATAGCTGAAGAGTTTTGCTTTGTACTTACTAAATACGAGTAGAATATACCTCAACATTTATGTAATAGATTATGGGTATTTTTTCATACATTCTCTGTGAAGGATTATTTTCTCCATTATCTGCATTTTAAATGTTTAATACCAAACTCTTTCAGTATTGGAAGAAGTTAAGACATTGAGATCCTACTGTGTAGCAATCTGTGATTCAGATCATGTTCAATGCAAAGAGAAAAACTGACAAGTCCCTGCTTAAGGAATTTATAATCCAGTGGGTACTGGCTGTCAAGTTAACACTTTAGTGCAAGACTAAATGACTTCATTTTGAAAACCTAATTTTCTTAGCTGAGTCTTACCTAAAAACAATGCCAAAGTTCCAATTACTAAGTGATTTGTGCAATTGTCAACTTTGTTAAATGTCTTTTCTTCATATACTTTTTCCTAATTATTTATCATTGCATTTAAAGTAATGCAAAGTCTTTCTTCTCTTTCTGTCTCTGCTCTCCTTTACTTCCCTCCGCTCCTTCTTTTTTTCCTCCTCATCCTTCTCCTTCTTTTCATCTCTCCCTCTCTCTCTCAACTTAATCTCCTTCCTGATGTAGGTGTCTAATACCTATTGTGATAAAATTATGAAAATGACTTAGAAATTAAAACCTTCCTGTTTTAGTGCTCCTTTTCATTCCCTCTTTAGAAACAAATTTACGTTTATTTAAATGAAGGAGTCAATCTATCAGTTAATCCTGTAATTATTTTTGGTTTGACAATTAGTTTAGTTGCTTTCTTTTCATTAGCATGTGCAGTTGTATTTTAGCTTATAGTCTTTCTTTTTGAAAGTTAATGAGGTCTGCTAAGAGGCATATTGCCACAGCATTAGCCAATTGGCTGGAATACAGCAGCAGGGGAAAAATTCATTACTGAGGAGAATTTTAAAAGGGCAGCTGCTTCTTTAATGCCATAGCTATTAAGATGGCAGCTTCCTGCTATAACAGAAGCATGTTTCATTGACTTTCCTTCTTCCCAGTTTTATGTTGTTTCCTAATGATGAATTGAGATATAATTCCCACCTGATATCAAAGGCATATGTAAGCAGTTTTCAAATTATTTTCTTTTCTTATCATAAACAGAATTAGGGTGTTGCTTAAAGAAGATGGATTTTTCCTTGTTTAACGTTATAAATCATTATACAAAATTTTGAAGACTAAGATTGATTTTATTCATATGTTCTAGTGGGAAATATAACAGAACTCACATTCAAACGTTGACTTCCTGTGATCATTAAAAATAAAAATAATGGTTAAAATTCACATTCATGTTGAATCTGTTTCCTAGAGCCCTTAGGGACAGGTATCAAGCTCCTGTCATTTCTATTTCATTTCTTATAATAATATTTCACTGTATTGTTATTTTCCATTTGGAGATGTTCTGTTGGAAAACATAGGTCCTGTGCTAGAAATTCTCAATCTCAAAGAAAATACTTTTGTTTGATGGTGAAGGGAACTTAAGCTTATTATTGCCTATTTAGAATCCTTTGCTGTTCATTAGTCTATTGAAAGGCCAGAGGGGATTGTCTCCTCACTCTGCTGCAAAACACCACATAAATGTTTCTCTAATGTGCAGCATTCTCAGATCATAAATTCCTTGATGAAGATAATCCACATCCATGAGGGAAGTAATAGTGGAGAAAAGATAGAGAATGTGATTATTTGGTAATAACTCACTGACACTGGCTTTATCATTTCCAGATCCCAATCAGTAGTGGATCCAACAGTACTAAAACACATGGATAAAAATGAGGAAGAAAACATGCAACCTTTGCTCTCTCTGGACTGATAACTTCTCCCCATGGATTAGAAATGGAAGGTACTTGTGTTCAGCAACAGGGACAGCACTGTGGAGGAATTACCAGCTGGGTATTTGCTTATTCATGTTAATGTAGCATACTATATAATAAGGCATCAGGCTTTCTCATTAGCCTGAACCACGGGTGCCCTGCTCTGGATTAACAAAAAAGTCAATAATTTATTCTGTAAGTGCCAAGTTCTTTGTAAATAACAGTGTAATCTTCATGTCAACTTTGTAAATTTTGGTAGTAACTTAACTTGGAAAAGATTGGCTCATAAGTTCATGCCAGTGATATGAACTAAAAGAAAACACAGAAAAGACACAGGAAGAGTCCAAGCTCATTAAATGCAGCCGTTTCCTATGAAGCCATATTTCAGCTATCATAGTGATTGTTTCCTTGTTTTCCTCTGAACCTGTCATGTTCAAATGTACTTTTAATGGACACAGGGAACTAGATGATTCTAGGAAAATATGATAAGTGTATTTTCTGTCTAGTGACTTTCATTTCACAGAAAATGTGTCCTAGCGACTATCAGACTATCACTGGCCTTGCATTTTTGCGACAAAGAGTGGCAGATGAGTTAGAAAACTGAACACTTGAACTCTTTCATGGTGTTGATTCCTAGAGTTTTGTGTAAAGATGTGTTCCCTATATTAAAATGTGGAATTCTCGAAGAGAGGAGATTCTTTTTAAATTGCTCTCTTCACAGTGGGAATTCAGGACCCTATTATATCCCTATCAGAGGTACATGAAGAGCATTAAAAACAATAACAAAGTCCTTGATCATACGAGAAAGAACTAACATGTGAATAGTATTTGACAGCTAAATTTGAACATAAAATTTGCCATTTGGAGATTAGGGGATAATTTCTAATTCTTGTGTACTGGTTTAAAAAATATATACATATATGTTCACACACATATATTTTTACTGAACTAAACTAAATCCTTGATGTAACAGGCTTATAAAATAAATTATACATATTCATTGGTCTTAGAATATTACTTGAGATACTAACTCTGGAAAATCATTTCCACTAAAGTTAATGAAAATGAGCTACAGTGAAACAGAACTTCAGTGAACCTATTTAAGGGAGTTCCATTTAAATTGCAATATAATGTTGACCACACTATTTTAGAGAAATGTATTTTTTCTTCAAAAAAGCAACAGGGCTCAGCATAGCATAGGCAGTGTCAAGTGACCAATAGTAATAGCAGTTTTTCTCAAATTTCAATTAACTATTCTAAAGAGCCTGTATACACACATTTTCTTTTCAGAAACAATTGAAAGAACATATTGACTCCAGGAGACATAATGAAAACAGCTGAGGCATCTGAGGTAGCATATTATAATTTAATTCTAACTTTGGAATCTTTCTATTATTTAGAGATTTTATTTCATAAAAATTCTACAGTTAAAACAAACTTTTAAATTGTTACTTTAAATTTCAAATTCCAATGTGTAAAAGCAAGATTTTTATCACCTTTTCAAAGTGATAAAATTTGAGATTGAGAATTTTACAATTAAAATACCCATTTTTTAAAAAAGATTTATTTATGAATACAAGAACTAGGGTGTAGGCCAGAGGTATAAGGGAGTGAGAGGATTGACCAGAAACAGAGTGGGGAGCAGAACAGGCAGAGTGACTGAAATGCACTGCTTAGGGGAGAGGGAAAGAGAGGAGAGGTCTGCTGTGCCATGTGGGTCTTCTCTCTAGCCGGGTTGTTCTGCAGTGGTTGCCAATAGTTTCATAGTGCTGAGACTTAACCCTTGTCCCACCAGGAGGCCTTTTTGAAAGATAAATATCTTAAGGATCTCTTTTAAACCAACAGAAATAAAGGTGTACAGCAGCCTTTACATACATGTTAGGTGAAGTCTCAACAATTTCAGTCATAATTCTGTACCTAAAAATCTTAAAATCAAGACCACCATACCAATCTGGAGTGTATCATATGCTGTCTAATGTCAGTAAAAATACATAACTAATGTGAGTTAAAGGTCCCATAAGAATGCCAACCTCCAATCAATGACTGTCATGAAAATTTAGAGATTGTATGAATTAAAGATAAAAAGCTGTAGCAACTGTTATCCTAGTTGCTTAACCACTGGCGTTCTCAAATTTTTGTTTTTGCCTACCTGACATCCATTTGATAGCCATGGGCTTTATAATATAATATATAAGAAAGCATTAGGTAAAATGTACACTGAAAAATATAGAGACTAGTTATTGAAAGGCAATCAAATGTTCTCAGTAATTTTTCTTGATGTGCTTAGTTTATTGCCAGTTCTAAAAATTCTATCTTAAGATGTCAGCCAGCAGATTCCATTTCTTTCCCACATCAAAGTTTTGTTTCATATATAAAAATAACTAGAATGGCATATTTTATATATACACTCCTATATAATTATAAGTACCACTCACACTATCTTTGCATTGGCATTGCTGTTCAAATGAAAAATTGAAAGTTGGCTGGATTGTGTAAAATATTTTTAAATGAATGAAAAAAGTACAACAATGATGGCTTTTGAAGTTGTTAGCTCTAGTTTCATCTGTGAGTAAACTCAATATCTAGTAATATTTTTGTAGCTGCTTAGTCAAGGAATATTTGATCTTTATAAATTTCTTCTCAGCATCAGCTAACTGGCACCATTTAGGAATTCTTTTCCTCCTCTTTTTTTTTTTTTTTTTTGTATCATGAAGCTATGTTTTTGTTACATAACTTACTAAGTAAGCACTCCTTTATTCTTTCAATCTAATTATTTTTGTGATAGTACACCCCCACTCATACACACCCACACACGCATATACATACACACTAAAATATTTGCCATTTGCCTCTCTAGTTTCAGAGTCACGCTTTGCTTTTTCTATTTTCTTGTAACTTTAAATTTGTAAATAGCAGAGAAATAACATTTGATTTGGAATTGGCCAGTGACCCAGTTACTTCTCTCATGCTGCCTGCTCTACCTTCTATTTCTTATATCTTTTCTTTCTTCCATTGTTTCAGGGGCAGCTGCTTCCAAAGCTGGTTTAAAAATAAATAACATCTTATATGTTGTCAGTAATATTTGCACACATTTTTTGACTGATATTTTAAAAGGAAGAGATTATCATGAAAATATACTCAAAGAAATACGAAGAAGTGCCTCTTTAAAAATGGAATAAAATAGTGAATATGGATTCTATTTGTACTCTCTTCCAAGAAGTAAATACATGCACCTATTTTATAAGGGTATAATGTCGATACCATTTGAAGAAAGGTATTTGAGACTTTGTGCTGAGCATTTCCATACAGTAATAAGTCTTTATTGTATAAGTTCAATTCAATAACTTAAACACATGTTATTGATTACCTGGCACTATGCTAAAACTATATACACATATTAAATACAGTTTTGCAAGCGAGTTTTTGAAATGGATATGCATGATTTCTTTTATTTCAACAGTAGTTTATGTAAGTATAGTCAGAGGCACTGCTTAAGTTGTTTCATATAAAATTTTGGTTACTTTGCAGTACCAAAAATTCATCCATTCACAAGAAGGAAAGCTAAGCAGCTAAGTTCTTTATTGTTAACTAGGTCATAGTGTTAAAGTAAACATTTGAAGTTTCTGCAGTGTCCCTGCAGGAACAGATGTCACTCTAATGCATCAAGAAAATGGAGAGTTGTTTTTGGACTTCTAGCAACATGTTTATTATGCTTCAAAAAAAGAAACCTAAGAGTCCTACCAGTGTATCTTCAGGAACAGATTTTCTTTGCTTTCTACAAGCAACTTAAAGGTTTATGGACACGCCTATAGTCCTTTAAAGAAGTTATCAAGAATACCTGCTGAGAGGCCATACACACTTGTGTTGTTCATTTAAAGGTCTAACTGATCTAGTTGGTAAATAACATCTCTTTGCTTCATATTGTGTATGTGTTTATAAATGATTACTTGAAATTTTGACATCAGTGATAAAGAAATGATCGTCAACACACATAATAAAATGAGCTGTACTCTGGGATAGTATTTGAGCTTTCAGGTATGGTATCTACATTTTTTATGTCAATAAGCTGATAGGTACATCTTCATTTTATATGTGCTATTCAGGTATGTAGCTTAAAAAGATAGTGGTACAGTTTAAATATATGAAACCATTAGATCATGTAAGAATTTTCAGGTCCTCTAAAAACATTGGAACAAAAGTCGATTTGCTAAACATCTAAAGAGTATATGTAAAACTTTTTTTATTAGCTGAAAATATACCATTTGAAAGGGGAAAAATAAGTAAAAATACAAAACAAGGGTCAACTTTGAAACATTATTATAGCACATACATACTGGTTTAGGTAATATTTTTTTCACAAATTCAAGTTTTTATTTTGTAGACATCATAGTATACACTAAGCATATATATTCTACACATCTATGGGATCATAATAAGTCTATTTTGCATTGTGTGTGAGAATTAATTCCCCTGGAATGTAATAAAAAATACAAAACAGCAATTCTGTGGACTAAAGCTCCAAAATTTCATTCTTTTTTCCAAATAAAAGCATACAAATGGTATTTGGAAATATAGAACTACTTAAAACTAAATAAGACTAGGACTTAAATACAATAAATATACTTTCATAGTAAATAATGGCATTGTTCCAATTTAAGATCTGTTTGGTGTTCGGTCAATATTTGAATTAGTTTCAATTTTCAGTACAAATATTTTTGTCCCTGATAACAGTGCATTTATTCTGTCAAAATTACTTTTTTGTTGTTGTGAATAAGAGAGACTTATGATGAAAGCTGAAATAAACTTTACAGAACTTTAAAAATTAATTTAACCATCTTCAACTATTCTGAAAAATTGGAATGAATTATAATTGGTTTTATTTACAACAGAGATTTAAAGCGTTGTCTTGTATCTAATCCAGTTTTTAAGTTTTCATATTTGTTTAAAATGGAAATAGAACTCAAGAAACTAGGTGCTTTAATTTTCGAAAGTATCTAAAAAATAAGATGCCTAACAGGAAATTATGGCATTGCATAATTTTTAGTGAGTGTTCATTTCTGCTGAAAGAACATTTATTTTGTATATGATCAAATGAACTTGGAGTACTGAATCTGTTGCATCTGCGAAGTGGACATTTCTGAAGTGCCATCTAAAATAGGACAACAGTAATTTCATTTGAGAGAAATAATAGTTATTTAGGTTGGGATACTAAAATGTTCTGATACATATTTGTATGTGGTTTAATAGGGAATAAAAATTCATTTTATCAAAGTGACATTTTCAGTATTCTATAATTTCTAGACAAACTTTCAAGGGGTGTGTGAATGAAGAAGTAAACTAAGTTTTAAATTGCATATAGTAGTGGAAATGATTGAATAAATAAAATAACTAATATTTTCATATTTTTACTGCAAAGTTATTCAGTTAGACAAGTGATTAAATTCAGAATTTAATTACAAAAAGCATTGCTTTAAGTAAATCCTATTAAAAATAATCCCAGTTTAAAATATTACATAAAATAAAAACTATTCATTCTAACTTGAGAAAAATAATTTTATCCAAACATCACTTAATGGGGGTGGGGGGACAAGAACCCCTTATCTCTGGAACATCACCTTCCAGTGAAGAAAATGTACAAAAAAAACCTGATGAGCAAAGTTTTGTATACTGTTGAGTGATGACGTTTGCACGATGAAGATGTACTAGTTCCACTTATGTGATCTCTGCCACTCTGTTTTCTTCTCTGTGAAATAGGTAATATATATGTGCTGCCGAAGCGAGCACTGTGAAATAGGTAATAATTGTACTAACAATATAATTTATATTTTGGTTGTATGATCTTGATAATCTTCCTATTTATGGAAAAAAATGCGATATAATCTCCCTATATCATTGCTGTTTGTGGATTTATTATTAGGGTTTTCTGATTTCTTCCTTTCTGCTCAGTGGTGCCAATGGTTGCCAGGGGTTCTCCTGCAGAAGCTTTTATAATCTGCCTTTTGGGGACATCCAGAGTTCCAGCTCCTACCCAGTTTCTTTCAGTAAGATAAACTCTACACTTGCTTCATTTCTAAAATATAAATGGAAATATAACTGAAAATAAACATTGATTTTCATCAGAAAAGAAAACAACAGACATCTAATTTCTGATAGGTTATACAACTTAATCATTCCATTTGATGCACTATTGTCCCTCCACCCACAGGTGGGACCTCAAGCCGTGGTTTTCACGGGCAGGAATGGGTATATTCTATTTACCACTTGAAAGGAGCTCATACAAATATGGTTCCACAGGTTCTAATTTATAAGATTTAAAAAAGTGATTTCCTGTTGTTATGTGAAAAATCATGACAAGATTGCTTTTTAGACGGTGATCAAATTATAAAGTAGCTTGAGAAACTCAGCACCAGAAAGTCTCAAAGTATAAGCAGAGGTGAGGACACCAAAAATATTGATTACTACTCATCCAGGAGGAGCCGTGAATAAAAATTTCTCTTCAAATTTAAAGGGAAAAAACAGCAAATGACTTCTGCCTTAAGGAAACATGGAACTTCTCTACTTTTGTTTATGCAGCAAATCACTGAGAAGACTGGATGCCATGCTAATTAATGAAGTCAAGTCAAGTCTCTTTTCACATACTGATTGTTATAAGGAACATTTCAGGTTGTCAACAATTGATTATTAAAATTATGAAGGACAACGCTTAATCTATTATGGTCATAATAAAGTATCCTGCTTCTAGAGTCAGAGTATACACACTTTTCAGGTTGCTAATTTTTGTGCATGATTTGTTTATGAAATCTTTAAAAATTTCTTTCCCTCAATAATTATATACAGATGGTCTTAGGATAGGTTGACTTAGAGTTTTTCAGCTTTACAATGGTGAAAAAGTGATGCACATTCAACAGAAACAGTACTTTGAATTTTGAAATTTGATCTTTCCTGGTCTGCCTATACTTTCTGGTACACTGGGCAGTGCTGTGAGCTGCTCTTAGTCAGGGTGCTCATGTTCTTAGCACATGTAAGGTAGGTCTGGCTAAGCTGGGATGTTTGTAGATTAGGGGTATTCTATGCATTTTTGGCATAAGATCTTTTCAACTTATGATTGATTTCTATAAGCATGATGCCATCTTAAGTCAAAGACAATCTGTATTGAAGATTTCAGCTAGTCTCTAATAAAAAAGGATTTTCTCACAATTTCTTTGTTGAATGGTATTTGAAAGCATTTTTCTACCATAAATAATTTTACTTATTTTGCCGTAGGTGTTACTTAGTCATTTAGTGCCCATTATAAACCTGTTATAAACAAAATATTTTCATAACAGAGCAAACATTTTAAGTATAATTTGAGGCTTTTTATAAAAAAACTGGAAATAGGTAAGCATGCATTTTTTAACTTGGAATAGTTATGGAGCTATCTGGCAATTACTTCATATATTTGATTAGAAGAGGCAAACATAATTATTAGCATCTAAGTAAATCAGCAACATAATGTTTCTAATTATCCCCTGCCCTTTATTATCACTTACTCCAACCAAAAAATTACCTCTTTTCCTACTTTCCTGGAGAATAATGTTACTATTGAAAGATTCTTTAGAAATTAAATAATCCAAGTTGCTCCTTTTATTAGTATATGATTGGAAACTTACATAGTCTGTCATACTAAAAGTCACACAGCTAATTAAGGGAAAAGCTGGTACTAGAACCAAGTTTTAATCAGTCTGGTGATATTGTTGTTTTTAATAACTTCCCCCTTGTTCTCCTAATTCTTTTTCTAATAAACTATGTTATCTGCCTATGATTCTATTTTATTTCTCCATTCCACACTGTGTGTGGGATTATCCACCAATATTCTATTAAGTAAACACCCACTAACACAGAGGCACAATACCCAGGGATCCTCAGTTTAGAAGCATTGTACATACAACTTTCCCGGTCATTTAAGATCCTAGCAATCAATAAATCTGTGATGAGACCAGAACTGCAAAAAAACCCAAAACTTTATCATGCCTATGTCTGAATCAGTGATTACTCAATGAAGTCAACAGTTTGGTGTTTTGAAGCATTTGTTCTCTGATTTCAGGAAAAACTTTTCTCTCTGCCCCAACTTCCCTTGTAAATATTTTTTATTTGGTCAATGGGAGAGGGAGTTGCTCAACTCAATTTAGCATATGACTTTCTTTCCATGTTTGATGATTTAAAGCAATTAAAGGTCAAAATGTTGGAGACTTGTTCTCACCATGGCTGCCAGTCAACTTGGGTCTTTAGTGTAACTGGGGTACACCTTGAAAGAGAGCATCCCACTGGTATATTCCTGCTTTCTTCTACTATATACAATTTACCTTGTGCTTTTCTCATACTGTAAGAATTTTATGGGCTACAATATTTAACAGATTGGATTTTCTCAAATCTTAAAAAAATGGAGAGATGTGTGGATCTTCCTAAATCGGTTCACCTATGTCTACTATGACATGTAATTCACAAGAATGGATTAAAAAGCTATGCAGATTTTATCTGAGTTGATCTCAGCTTTGCTAATGTTGGAATAAAAGGTGGCTTAGAAAGTGGTGGCCACTGTTATTTTACTTTAGTTTTTACTGCTGTTGTATGACTTTCAAAATAGTATGATAAAACATTTTATCAGATAGTGAAAATATGTTAAACAGTCATATTTTCTTAATGCATTAAAAAAGCTGTATTTATGATGCCATTGTATTCTAAGTTGAGAGTAATCTATTTTACTTTATCTTTTTATCTCAAATTTGCCCTGGGGTGTTCCTAATCTGAGGGCTGGGGAGGTCTGGTCCTAGTTTGAAATGGGAAGAAGGCATGAGATGAGATGAGAGATGAGTGTGTGGAGGACAGGGGAGAGGAGGCAGATTATCTACTTTAAATATAATTTCTTTTATGGGAAAGATTTATGATTAAAATAAATATACCTCTATAAATCTTATCATTATTTATAATATATAATAAACATTAAAATTTTTAAATTAAAAAGGAAACCCTAAAATTATAAATAAAAAGTATGAAAGAATGTCTTTAATTTTGGAGTATTGGCCTTTATGATTCAACTTTCAAAATGTTTTTTAAAAGAAATGCATCTGATTAAATGAAATTTAAAAATTACTCCATGGGAAAAAAAAAGTCACAAGCAATGTTCAATGACAAACTGGGGACAATTTCAGTTCATATCACATAGAGTCAAGGGTTCTAATACATTAAAAGGATTTTAGAAATTAAGAAAAAAGAAAACCCAATAGAAAAATGGGTAACTGATAAGAACAGAACATATGGCTAACAGAATATATATGAGTGTATCTACTCTGTATATATATAATATATATAGATGCTAAAAATATGAAAAGAGGGTATAGCATATTCAAAAAGAGAAAAATAGTATCAACACTTTCAAAGTAGGCAATAGCTTGATAATACATTTTCTGTATTATCAGAAGCGATAGGGAAATAAATTTACATTGAATTTAGGAGGAATGACAGTTTGGTAATATCAAAACTACAAAAGGAAGTTTACTTTAACCCAATCACTACATGTCAAACATCTTGTACACAAGAAGTATTTTATAGGATAATCATATGCCCAAAGGTACCTATTTCCAAGTATAGCCATAAAATAAAATCCTGAAGAAAACTAAATATTGAAAAATATATGACATGTCCATAAAAAGGATACTGCAAATATGTGATATATTCTGCTATGAATATCTATGTATTAAGATAGAAAAAAACTCTAAGATACATTGGTCAGAAAAGTAGCAAGATAAGGAATATTGTACAGGATATGTATAATCTAAAATGTCAGGGTCAGGAGGAAAATAAAAGTGGCTATTTGTATATTAATTAATGAAGAATGATATAAAGGGATTAATAATGTTGGTTGTTCATTGGAGAAATTGGAAATTGTGTGGATTGGGATAGGGTGGGAAAGAATTTTTTGCTTATCATCTTTCTACATTTTTTATTGTTGAATTTTGTGAATATTACTTATTTAAATATCAAATAAAAAGTAAAAATTTTTGTCTTATACCATTTTGACATTGCAAGCAGTTAAATTGTTTATAGTATATAATATATATATATTTATACAATAACAGAAGTACCCAAATACCTACCTATTACTCAGCCTAAGCTATAGATCATTACCAGTCACTTAAACCCTTCATCATATCTCTGTGTGTTCTATGCTTTCCTGTTTGAAGGTAACTATCTCAAATAATATTTACTTTCTCCACTTTTGTGTATATCTCTGAAAAATACTGCTTTGTAGAGAGTTAATGTAATAATTGATTATCTCTTTGAATAGTTGACATAACTCAGTTAAAAATTTCTGACACTGGTATTTTTCTTATGGAAATATTTAACTACTCTCATGTCTTCAATGATTTGGAGACCATTGTGATTTTTAGTTTCTAGTTGGTATGTTGATTATTGTATTTTTTTCATAAGAATTTTATTATTTTCATGAATTTTTCAATTTTATTTGCATATATCTAATAAGCTCTGCTTTCTAAAATACATGTACTACCACTGTATACATCTATTTTCTGCTAAATATGAATTTATGCTAAATAATTATTTATTCAATATATAACTTCTTATTAATATTGCCACAATTCTTTACATAGCTAAATTGAAACATATTTTTGCTTTCTATTTCACCTTATTTTTTATTTGTCTCTCTTTGTGATAAATTTTATTTTTTAATTTAAATTCTTAATTTGGGTTATAAAATTAATTTTAAGTCTCATTCTCTAATTAAATTTTTTGAAAATATGGATTTTCCTTATAGGAAATAGATTTTTTCCAAAGTATAGTTTTGCCTTTCACATTTAATCCATGACCCTGATATTGTATATAGTAATTGTGAGATCAAATATTGCCTCTCTTGCCCCCATCAAGCCTTAGTCATACTGTCATACTGACTTCACTGATTGTTGTGTGTTGCAAATACTCCGTTCTTGTACAGGAGTCCTGCTTTATATTCTGGGCCTTTAATCACTATTCAAAAAAAAAAACAGTCAACAAAAGATTCCAGATCAATGACTGATTAAATAAATTATCATATACCCACATAATGAAATTCTATGTAGCTATTTAATTTATATATTTATTTTATTTTATTATTTTTTTAAAGATTTATTTATTTATGCATACAGGCACTGGGGTACAGGCCAGAGGTGTGGGGGGTGAGAGGATTCACCACAGACAGAGCAGGGAGCAGAAGAGGCAGATCAATGGAAGTACCCTGCTGAGGGGAGCAGCGGGCACAGCAGGAGAGGTCTGCTGCACCATGTGGGTCCCCTCCCTGGCTGGCAGCAGGGATCGAACTCGTGCTTCAGTGGCTGCGGTTTGCTTCATAGTGTGTTGCTTAACCACTGCGCCACCAGGGAGGCCCTAGATTTATTTTGTTTATTGAGATAACACTCTATATAATTTAGGGAAATAGGTTCACACCTCCTCAGGTAAACATTACCACACCAACCCCACAGTCCTAGGCCATATTGGGGACCCTTCACCTTCTATTCCCAACCCCACTATCCCTCCCTCTCTAGTAGCCTCAATTCTGCAGTCATATTTCTAGGGTTTATGTTGGTTCACTTTTTATCGATTCCATGGTGCATAGGAACACTATGGGAGAAGAAAATATGAGAAAGCTAGTCTCTGATGACTTACTGTTCATGTACAAGTGAATTTACTTAAGATACATAAGGTCTCCATTGAGTGAAGAATGGGGACCATGGAGGGTACTCTTGCCTCCAGAGCAAGACATATGTTAAATGAAAAAAAAGATATTACATGAAAACTACATGTTTACTTATATTCTCCCTTAATTTTAGAAAATCTCTTAACTCTGTCTGATCTGGTCATATCACTCATTTTTAGTAGATGAAATAGTAAATAAAGATGTTGAACAGGGTTTTAAGAACACTTAGTTGACTATTAACTGTTAGACTCTGGTATTGACCTCCATTCAAATGGACAGAGAACACTCACGATAATGCAAGTCACACAACGAGGTTTTATTTCCAGCTAGCTGGGGTCCAAGTATCTGCCCAACGCAGCAGGTTTCAACAAGGACCCCGAGCACTCAAAGACAAGGGTTTATATAGCATTTTCCAAAACATCCAACTCATGGTAATTTTCCATAGCTATACATTTTTCTGGCTTTGTGCCACATCCTGGTGATCTGACAAGGTAAGCTTTTCAGCCAAAACATCTGGTCCCTAAGATATGACCTCCCATTTCCTGGTGATTCCTGATTACTGAGTTCCTTCTTCTCTGAGTCCCCCTCCCCAACATTCTGGTGCCTCAAGATTACTTAGTTTCCCCTTCCCCAGCATTCTGGTGCCTCAAGATTACCTAGTTTCCCCTTCCCCAAGTCACATACTTAGTGAAATGGCTTCTCGGAGTTTAAGATGGCCATTCTCATCCTAACCTACTCTTACATTTAAGATGGCCATTCTCATGCTAACTTGCTCTTACATTTAAGATGGCCGTTGTCATGCTAACCTACTCTTACGTTTAAGATGGCCAGTCTCATGCTAATCTACTCTTACATATGGCATCTACCATTTTCCCAAGGGCAAATAGGAACAGGTTTGAAAAGCAAGTGAAATATTAACAGAGAGATAAAGAACTATGTAAAATGAATTTGGATTCATTTTAAAAATTTTTTCCTGGATGAAGCCATTGGAATGAGAAGTGAACAATTACATAGATTGAGTTGTTTGATTTTCTCAAAGGCTAGATAAGTGATATTAAGGATAGATTAACTGAGAAATAGCCTAGAGAGATGGTCTATATGGGGCACCAACACATTAACAGAAAATGGAAAAATCTAAATTGTCCCTGCTCCCATGCTGCCTAAGAGTTGGGGGATGAGGAACCTTTCTAGTTAGCACAGTATCTCAGTTGGATACTACTAGATTTTTTTTTTCAGATTGTATGACAGCAGTTATTTGGCAGCAATTCATAGTCAGTTCAAATACTGAAAATAAATAATTCATGAGGCAATGCTGTTTATAGGAAATTGATCTGAATTGTAAACCTTTTGCTATATGTCCCATATGATTTCTGAATAGAAAGAAGTGCATATAAAAATGCTGCAAAGAAACTATGGAACAGAGAATTTTTAAAATTTTTTTAACTATAAATCTCAATTAGTCCAATTCAAATGTTTTTATGAGTAAATCTATTTGATATACAATATATATAAATAGAAAACCAGGATAATTTACAGCAATGTTTATAAGCAACAAAATAACTAGAATGATCGCAACATTTTAAAATTATTTTAAAGGCATACCTGAACAAGCAAGAAAACAAGAAAAACAATCAGGAAAAGAAAATAAAATTATTGAAGTACTTCTATGATTCTGGGTAGTATGTTTCTGGAATGGCAGGATAGAAAATGAATGATGGAGATTTTTATCCTATTACTTCAGTTAAAAGTTTAATATGGAGTAGGGTCCAGGAAAGTGATGGTGAATAGGAATAAGATCTTGCACTACTCTCCCGGTCCCAACATCGACAAATCTGGATCTATAGTCTCATTAAAAGTGTAGAACACTAATTTTCTAGGGAACCCATTGTACTCTACTTTAGAAACCTAGTAATCAGTCTAGGTCCTGATAGAAAAAATTGTCTCAATGAGAATTCATAACTATGTAGATTTAGGATTCCAATTTATACTTATATGAGTGGTCTAAAAAGCCATAATAAGAAATAACATTTAGGATTGTTAGAGTCTGGTATTGCCCTCCCCTCAAATGGACAGAGAACACTCACGATAATGCAAGTCACACGATGAGGTTTTATTTCCAGCTAGCTGGGGTCCAGGTACTATTCCCCACTGTTTTCCTTGAATCCAATTTTTTTTTATAATTTTTTTTAAAGATTTATTTGTTTATGCACACAAGAGCTCGGGTACAGGCCAGAGTCACGGGAGGTGAGAGGATTCACCAGAGACAGAGTGGGGAGCTGAACAGGCAGACTGACTAAAACACACTGCCGAGGGCAGCAGTGGGTGAGACAGAAGAGGTCTGCCACACTATGTGGGTTCCCTCCCTGGCTGGCAGCAGGGATCCAACTTGTGCTGCAGTGGCTGCGGTTTGCCTCATAGTGTGTTGCTTAACCCACTACACCACCAGGGAGGCCCTGAATCCAATTTTGAATCCCTCCTGTTCAAGGGAGAGGAACGGCTGCCCTCTAAGCTTTCCTTGATTAACAAAGGCAAATTTTAGAGTGTGGATGTGAGACCACCCACCCCCAATCCCTGTTGTTAGAGGTGACACAGGCCCAACTCTTACAGGATTAAATATTAAATAGCTATACTGGAATGCTTGGCAGAAGCAAGAACACAACTGAAAAGGAAGGACATGCCAAACTCATTTCCTAGGACTTCCACATACAAAAAAAAGAGTAAATTCATAAAACAAAATTTAAAACCGATGAGGAATTTTTTATCATGAGCAAGAATTAACAGGGAAATAGTAGAAAGGATATAGAAAAACTTGCTTTTTTGGAATGGGTTTTGTTATTTGCTGTATTAAGACACACATATAAAATTTTTAATGGAAAGGAGCTTTAATACAGTTAGGGTACAATACAGAAAGGA
Organism: Galemys pyrenaicus; assembly: GCA_019455555.1. Lineage (NCBI taxonomy): Eukaryota > Metazoa > Chordata > Mammalia > Eulipotyphla > Talpidae > Galemys > Galemys pyrenaicus. The sequence continues at coordinate 14,257,175 of JAGFMF010011861.1, read as the reverse complement.
TAAAGAATATAGTTACTGAGTTAAGCATTTAAAGTTACCCATTTCCTTGAGGGTAACAGTTTAGCCAAACAGGATTGGCTTAAAGCAAGGCCTAAAAGTCTGCCACATGTATAAAGGACCTTTTAGTAGAGACCCATAGAAAAGGGTCAGAAAGAGTCAGACAAATTTGGGAGGAAAAGAACAAAATTAAAATTAAGATGAAAGATGGCATTGTTAACTTCCCCACAGGTCTCTCACCCACATCTGTTCCAATCAGTCCAAGACCAAAAAGCAAGAGCAATTTATTTACATGTCTCTGCTCTGCATGCCTCCTCCAGGTCTCCTTGCTGCTCTCCATCCTGCTTCCTTTTTCTTTCCTTCTTTCTGTCCTCTCTCTGCAAATTTTTTTTTTTCTGCTCAGCTCCACCCACTTAGGGCTGAACCAGGATTTTGATACTTTCCCCTTTCCTGGGGACAACCCTGTTACAAAACCTTGATCCAATAGGACTAGTCTCCTACAAAGAGGAAAGGTTGTCAGAGTAAAGACCATTTAAAGACACCACAAGGAGTTTGTAGAACAATGAGAATGGGCTCTGGAAAAACCAGTCCTACCAATACCTTGACATTGGACTTCCAACATCCAGAGATGTGAGAGTGATTTAATTCACTCAGTCTGCAGAATTGTCATGCTAGCCTGAACAAACTAGTAGTTGTTACAGTATGGAAGAAATATTGCTGGACAAATGGATATGGAAATACCGTACCTACCCCAACCCCCATCCCACAGATTCTAGCCTAGGTGCAATTAACATTCCCCAATGAAGTCACAATTAAAAAGTTTGCTAACAAATCAAAATTCTTGACCAAGTCTCAGCACTCCTATCTTAACAGAGTTGCATTTCAAAGGGCTGACTAACCCATCAGGCTGGGCTGTGTCCTTGGGGCAATCTCTGATAGTTTCCTCCCTGAAAACTCCCCTTTTCTTCTGTGAACTAGCCTTCAACCATATGGTTTTGTCATTGTAAAACAATTTCTCAGTGTAGCAAATGTCAAGATAATTGAGTATAAAAAGAGTCTTCAGACTTTATTCAGGGCCCACATTTTTAGGAAAAGGTTCGTATCTGCGTCCATATTTATATGAATGTGGAATAAAGTGCTTGCCCTCACAATTCTGAGTACAGCTGGGTTTCCTCCTGTAACCCAGGGTAAGAGCCAGAACTTTTCTATAACAATAGAATGGGAGGTTGTGAGATTGGAAGCCATAAATAGATCAAAGTAGAAAAGTTAGTTTACCTGTGAAATGGAAGGGGTCAAAAGAATAGCAAATAGCAAAGCCAGAAAGTTGTTGGTGTAAGAGTAGGTTAGCATGACAACGGCCATCTTAAACTCTGAGAAGCCATTTCACTAAGTATGTGACTTGGGGAAGGGGAAACTAGGTAATCTTGAGGCACCAGAATGTTGGGGAGGGGGACTCAGAGAAGAAGGAACTCAGTAATCAGGAATCACCAGGAAATGGGAGGTCATATCTTAGGGACCAGATGTTTTGGCTGAAAAGCTTACCTTGTCAGATCACCAGGATGTGGCACAAAGCCAGAAAAATGTATAGCTATGGAAAATTACCATGAGTTGGATGTTTTGGAAAATGCTATATAAACCCTTGTCTTTGAGTGCTCGGGGTCCTTGTTGAAACCTGCTGCGTTGGGCAGATACTTGGACCCCAGCTAGCTGGAAATAAAACCTCGTTGTGTGACTTGCATTATCGTGAGTGTTCTCTGTCCATTTGAATGGAGGTCAATACTGAACTCTAGTTGGAAGTATTGGATTGGTTATGATAAAGATTCCTAAGAGTTATCAAAATAGATCTTAGCCTGTTCAATCATCAGCTAATTGCCAACATGTCTAAAAACACCTCCATGTGCAGGTAGAAATAGATTGTTTTAGTTATTGTATGAATGGGAACAATATATTGTATTTTACACTGGATTTGTATTATTACTAACACAATACCCTATGAATTCTGGCATATTAGTAAATACTCAGTATTTTAGTGCCTTACTGCATAATTTTATATTTGTTAATACTTTTATAAATCACAAACAACAGCAAAAGACAAGAAACACAAACAATTTATTACCAGGATTTAGGTAAGTTTTGGGTCAATTAAATTCAAATAAGACATTGTTTGTATTTTTTAAATAATTATTTTGTTTTCCACTACTGCCTCTTCTAGGGTATATTATTTTTAAAAATTCCTTTTTGATAAATGAATTATTTTGAGCTAAAAGGAATGTTATAACATATGGGTTATGCAGAGGGGAATTGAGCTAAAGGGGTAGATTAAAAAAAAACAGGTGCTAGTGACAACTAAAGGAACACCAGATTATGGAAACAGACAATAACAATAATCCATTAATATTATTTACAAGTTTTTCAACCCTTGTCCTGCACCTGTTTGTATGTTATGCCTTTTATAGACTGAATTCCATTTAATCCTCAAATCCATTTCTTAAGATAGATAGGAACTAAAATTAGTGGATGAGGAATTTCTCAGATGAGGAAACTGTACTTTAGTGGCATCAAATTTTATGCCAAAGGACACACTCATTTCAGGATGTGAATCCAGTTCTGATTCATAAACCTAGGTCTTTTACCACCACAATGAGGGCAGACATCCCCTTTAAGGAATTAAAAATACCAATGTGAAGTTTATTATTTTAAATCTCCCATGAGCCATCAAGGGTCAGAGGAAAACAAAGCTGAATACTGACTCTGTTTTGCCCCTCGCTATTAGAGAACACTCTGTTCTCCACTCAAGTTAGCTGATGCCTCATCCGACATCTCCATCATGCACCAATTAGAGCAGAGCAGCAGAGCTCCTAGGAGCTGAAGTTGGCGCTCAAGGTAGCAGGCACCATTCAGATCTATCCTCTGGGACTTCATAATCAGATTTGGGAAGTCTGGAAGGAGGTCAGGCTTTCTATTCAGCAGGAGTGGGCTGAAATTTAGATGTAAATAGAAGAGAAAGTCAGCTGTGGCAGTGGAAAATAACTATGTAACCCTGGACTGCCGATTTAGCATAAATGCGGCAATAATTCATCTCTGAGTTGATAAACATGTTTTCTAAAGTGAAAGGCAGACAGGATGCAGATCCCAGTAGAAAGGCTTCATTATTGAAAGGCTTATAGAGAAAAGTTACTCAGCCCACGCCTCCACCACACTGGAAATGGATTGGTGCTAGGGGCACAGTTTTTCTTTCAATGAGTTATAGGAAAGGGGGCGGGGGGTGGGGGGAACTCTTAACAGTTGTGGGTTTTTTTTTGGTTTGTTTTTTGTTTTCTACCACAGAATAATTTCAGATGGGAATTTCGTTTTACTTTTCTTATGGTTCATATAGTGACACAGCTCCAGTGTCTTTTTCAGGGCTCATGCAGTAACAATAGACACGCAGGAAATGCTCACTGTCTTACTGACATGGCCACCAATGTATTCTCAGTTCTCAGAGGATCATAGAAAGAACTACTGACTCAGAAAATATGATGTCATTGTTCAGATTTACATGTAGAAAGAAATTAGGCACATAACCACCAAGTAGCTACAGGGAAACTATCACACCTAATTATTGACACAAGTTTACTTTATAGGTTATTGATGCTAGGATAACCCAAGTTCATTACCAATAGCACCCCTAGGCTTTAATGAATTGCTTTATAATTCAGAAAGAATCTTGTGTTCATAGGTCAACAAACTTACAAAGCCCATTTGAAAGGGAAAACTGGTAATGGGTATGGAGATCAGCTATATTTGGAAATAAAGAGCAGAGTATTTTTCAAAAGATCGAAGTGGAAGTATAGTATGCATTGAGGGACTCTATAGGAGGTAGTGATAATTCAGGGAAATTAAACATAAAAAACATTTAAAAATGTTTTGTTCCTGGATTTTTTTAACTTTTAGATTTTGAGACATGAACTTCTATTGCTTATGCATCAGTTAATAGCCTTTTCATTACCCAGCAGTGTCAGACAGATTGAAGATGAGTAATTAAATAAATACACAATTTAATTTTGGCCTATCCAAGTGGTATAACCCAAGTGAAGTATTTGGCTATAGACCTAAGACTTAGAAGCAAGGTCCAGATCGAATATAAATCTGATTTATATGCATGATTTTCAAAAAATAGAAGTTATAAACATTTAATCTATGTTGAGAAATTCAGATATGCAAATTACCTTCATAAGAGCCCTACAAAATTCCAAAAATTAAAGGTCTGGTAGTAGAGAAGGAGTTGGCAGTTGTCACGAAAAGGGAATGCCTGAAAAATGGAAAGGAAATTAGTCAAGTGTACTGCTAAGTTGAAAGAAAAGGAGGCTTTCAAGATCAGGAAGTTGTTGATCACTAACTGAATTATGCTGAAAAATGAAACAAGCTTTCTGGTGAGTTAACCAATTGTGTGGTATTAGATTTATGTGAAAACAATGCCTTAAAGAGATAGGGCCAGTGTAGCGGCAGGAAGGGAGCACTGGAGGCAGGTTCGGGATGGTTCTGGGCAGACGGGTCAAGGAAGGAGAGTCTTGGAGCCCTCAGTGGCTTTGCATACTTTATTTAGTAGAGGTGGCCAGGTACATGGCAGGCAGGGGTGCCGGGGGGCCGGGAGGCTGGCAGGCCTCCCAGCCCCCAGCGCATCTCTCCCTTTCGGCTGCTTCTCTCTCTGCTGCTGCTGCTGTCGGTTCTCTCGGTCAGTCCTCGCAGTTCTGTCTGTTGATCCTCACAGTTCTCACAGTTCTGGTGTCCTCATGACGCCACCCATTTACGCCCGTGTCCAACACAGGTGCGCCTACTTGCGCATGCCCACCCTGGAATGCTCACAGCACCACAGGTGTCCATCATCACAATGGGAGGGTGGAAATACCTGATCAACCTTTACCCTACAGCCAGGAACCATATTGGAGTAAAATAAAGATTGAAATCAAAGTAAAGAAATTAAGAAAAAAATGTGGAAAAGACTTTTAAGTGGTTTATAGTTAGAATCGATACTGTAACTTTAAGTTCTCAGGCCTAGTCTTCCAGCCAGGAATGGACCCCATGCTGCAGTGGCAGCGCTGAGTTCCAGCTACTAGACCACCACAGGTTGGTGTCTCACGAAGCTGCAGAAGGAACTTTGCAGATGCTCAGGCAAGCAGGCAAGAAGAGGCAGATTTGTTTAGAAAAGAAAAAGTTTATTGAGAAGGAAAGGGAATAGAAATAAAGTGGGACTCCCAGGCCAGTAAAACCAGGCCAAGGAGGGACAAGGGAGCCAAAGTGGAGTTGAGCTTCAGGGAATATATACCTTCTTTCCCTAGTCACTCCAAAGCTTTACTAGTTTCCTTGTGATTGGTTGTTTTCAGGTGGTCTCACTCACTCTATTACATTTCCCTTATTACTCCTTTAGTCTTGAAATGTCCTTCGTTTGCTAGTTCCCCTTGGAATTTTATTCCATCTCCAGATCTTCCCTTTTCTCTCTTGCCATTCCTATCTTCAAAACCCAGTTCTTTCAAGGCCCCCCTCCCTAAACTGCCTAGTCATTCCTAATTTGCCCTTACTTGATATAGGCCTAAGAATCATCTATGGCTGTGTGTAGGGTCAGAGAAAACTATTAGGTTTTTCTGACCTCCCGCCGTTGGTATAATGATGGAAACCTGCAGTGCTGCATGCATGCCTAGGTGGGCATGTGCAAGTGGGTGCACCTGGGCTAATGCACAAGGTATATAAGGCTAGTGTCATGGTGATGCCGTGTGGCTGCGGGGGCGGTGGCGGTGGGGGTGGGGCGTGGAAGGAGAAGCCAAAGTGTTGCCGTGGAGACAAAGAGACTGCTTGAACTAGTGATGAATCTACCTGGTCTGTGATGGTTGCAAGACACTATGATTTTCTCATTTGGGTGTGATGATAAAGGAAAGGATAATGCAATTAGTAGTATCAGTAATAAAAATCACGGTCTATGGAACTAAAGTTATATACGGAAAGACACTAAGAAAAAAGTGTCTGATAGTTTTAGTGATAATGGGGTTAGTGGGTGAGTGATCCTTCTGCCAGTATAATAAGTATTATTTTATTTTTCTGGAGTCTACGATTTCACTCTTAAGTTTTAACCGAAGGGGCTCACTGGTGGCTTAGAGGTTAAATCTCAGGTCTCTTGTGCTTAGCAGTCTCCAGCTATCGCTATTGCCTCTGTGGCCAGAGTTCAATCCCCAGCCAGGAGGTGACCCACATGGTGCAGCAGACCTCTCCTGTCTTGCCTGCTGCTCCCCTCAGCAGTGTATTTCAGTCATTCAACCTGTTCCGTTCCCCACTCTCTCTGGTGAATCCTCTCATCCTCCCACACCTTCGACCTAGACACCAGCTCTTATATGCATAAATTAAAAAAAATCTTTAAAAACAAATTTTTACTGAAAATCATTTTTATTTTATATAAGTCCAACAAATGTTTGCATGTTGCTCTATAATAAATTTGATTCTTTGCTCATATTGTAACCAGTGGTTGAAGCCAAAGGCTGTTACAGGTGGTGCCAGTTGGAGGGTGCTGGTGAGGATAGATAGCCTCAGGGAAAATGCAGGGTACCTGTGGGGATGTAGACTCTGATAAGAAATCTAAGGGCCTGCAGAAACAGCTTGTAGGGTAAATGGAAGTTACCCTGATTTTTCTGCCCTCCTGCCATTAGCATCTATGACCAAACACCTGTGATCTTATATACATGCCTGAGGATGGACACCTGGAGCGTGGTGTGGGCGCATGTAAATGGGTTCACCTGAGTTGAGAACTGAGCCCCTAAGGGCAACTGCAGCAGAGGCTGCTAGGCAGTAGAGGGCAGTAGGGCAGAGAGCGGTGGAAACCAGCAGAGCTACCAGAAAGAGTGAAGATTCGCAGGGTGTTAGAAGACCTCCCAGTCTCCTGACCCCCATACCCATCCTGGCCCCCGTGTATGCCCTGCAGCTGGTTGCCTCACTACATATGGCATGCATCATAAAAAGCCTGAAAAAACCACCGAGTGCGCCAGGACTCCTCTCTTACTTGTCAGCCCACATCCATAGAGAAACTGCCCTGTGCCTTGCTGGTGGTACACAGCCCCTAGCTTTGAGTGATTGGGATTCAGTGTCCAGAAGTTCAGCATTTTCAGATCTTCAGGGATTCTGGGATCAGCCATTTCTGCCCCCACCATGCTGATATTCCAGAAGGCTGTTGCATGGAAGGCTAAAGAACATGGAGAGGCTTCCAGCAGCCAACCTCAGAGAGGAAAAGTTCAGCTGCTTTGCAAGTAGCCAAGCGACTGAAACTGTTCTGGGGTTGCTGCAGTACAGCCTGGCAGAGAAATGAAGACGTGGAGCTGGACCCCTCCTGAGTTCGTGAGTGTGGCTGTTTGTCAGGCGCTTTGGCTGCTGCAGCTGCTGTTCTGAGTGTTTCTTGTCTGGTACTGTGCTGGGGCATTTGAGCAGCTCTGTTAGCATTTCCTATTGTGTCTTCTGTGGTCTTCATAACTTGGATCCCGGCCTGTAGTCTGGTCACGGGCTCCAGGTCCTCAGTAGTGGAAATAATAGGAGGGCTTGAAAATGCTGGACGCTGCCTTGGGTGAGGTAAATGGCCATTTTGGCCTCAAACTCTGCTTTCCCTCTGGTTTGTTAAATAAATCCCATTACTGTTGTTCTCTGAACCTGAGTGGTCTTGCAATTGTGCGAGCAGGCGAAGAGCTCAGACGGTGACCAGGTAAACTATTTAGGAAGTGTCCTTGGCCAGTTTTAGTGCTTCTTGCTGCCCTATATCAATATCAATCAAATTTATTAAGGGCATTTATAGCCATGAATTATTTGGCCCATGAGAAATGAAAGAGATAAAAGACCATGCTTCAGTTATTTAAGTTGGTGCTCAATAAATGCTAATAGTCTTTAGTAATAACATTTAAAATTGTTTAACTTAAAGGCCCTTTTAAATTTTTATTTCATCCAAATTACAGGGAAATCACAACACTAATATGAACAAACAAAATTATGTAACTTGCATGTTTTCTTTTGACCTGTTTCTTTAAAACAAGATTATTGTAGAGCTAGACTCCTTTGGCCTCCTTTGTGAATCTTACTAATTGCTGTGTGATTGATTGCTCTGTAGTTTATATAGCTACATAAAAGCAAAGGGCATGGGGGACCTAAATTACTGCTTCCTTTGTGACAAGGTTTCATTTCAATTCAACCCACAAATACATATTGGGCATTCACCTAATATAGTATGGGCCAGATCTATTTGCTAGGAATTTCATAGGAATATGAATAAGAAACCGATTTTATCCTGGTCTTTACAACTCAGTAAGGGAGAACAAGCACAAGGAAGTGTAATGCAACATAAAATGTGTAAGAGTTAGAAATTAAAAGGAGAGAACTAATGAGGAAGCAATTTTGTTTTCTGAATGAAACTAGAATTGTGAGTGAAATCAAATTAAAGAGCTGCAGAAATGAGGTAATGTTTGTGCTGGTTTTTGAAGACTGCAAAAACAATTTTCTAGGTAGCACAGTAAAGAAACACTTTGTAGTTGAGTAAATCATGGGCAAAGTCATAGCAGCAGGCCTGTCGTGATACATTTTAGGACTAGTTGCTCAGCAGAAATGATGGATAAGTTTGGTTTTTTGTGGGGGGAGGGTTAACACACTGGATGCATACTGGAAAGGTGGAATGTGACTAGTTTGTGTCATCAATGGCAAGTAGCAGTGGTCAAGGGAAGGAAGGAAGGCGCTGTGGCCTATGTTGCAAAGGAAGATGCAAATGAAGCAGAGGCTTTTAAACTAAGACATGAGTTTTAAATGCAGTTCATCATTTCAATTCACTTATTTAAACTTTCACTAAATTCTTAATGTAGTCATAAGACTACATTTTAACCAGAAGAACATTTACTTGGCAGTGCTCTCAAAGTAGAAGACTAAGCATGGGAAAAAGGAAAATTTGGAAAATAATTATATAATCAGGAATTAAAACAAACAATGAAAGATCATTGCTCTTTTTGCCTCTTGGGGCTGGCATATCTGCACACACAGAGTCAGAGTTGGCACTTAATTTTATCATTAATGATAGTATCAAGATTCTTTTACATAATTTTATACTGCTCATCAGATAAATCTCATTTTTTTCACTTTCTTATATTGATTCTTCACTTAGGTCATTTATGATTAGATACAGGACCTTGCATTCAGGATGCTTTCTTCCATCAATACTTTTTCATGGTCCAATTGTTATTTAAACTGGTCTTTGTTTTAAGTTCAGAGTTCGTATTTATCTAGCTCAAATAGTCTGATCTGATAAGCATTTTTTTTTTTTTTTGTAAATTTTGAATTGGTTTGGATTTACCTTTTTCCCTTTTGTCTTCTGGTATGTATCTTGATACTACCCCATTTTCCATTGTGTTGAAGTTGCCTACTGTTTTCCCATATGAAACTGCAAGCTTTTAGTACACAGGCACTATGTCCTAATTCTATATTCTTGCTGTCACTTAATTAGAAGATCCTCAAATGTTTGCTAAAACTAATGAAACAGAGTGGAATATATAAAATGTGTTAATTGAACTTGAAACTGAGATTTTAAAAAAGTAAGATAAAAGACTCCTGCAGCCAAAGTCTGTATGCTTTTAAGCTAGTAAATAAGAGTTCATCCCTTTAGGCTTTTTGAATGTTTGATTCTAAGGTCCAAATCAAATCTCCATGTAGACCATTCATTGCTTCATTATGTTTTTTTTATGAATCAGTAACATTAACTTTTTGAGATGTGGGGAAAGATAATTTCTACAAACATACTACTAAATTCTGAACTACTCTCTTGTCTTTTATTGTTAAGGTAATCACAGTTTCTTCACCTTGGCAGAGATGTTAAATACAGGAGAGTGGGCCAGTAGATAATAGTGTAAGAAGGAGCCAATAGATAATGAAGTAAATATCAATAACTAAGTATCAGTGAACACCAGTAAGTCAGCAACACATGACAAAGTTTGCATGTTAGGCTCAGGTGTAAGGAGAAGGTAATTAGCCTGCCAATGATGGATTTTTTTTTTTTTATTTCCAAAAAAACCCCACCGGAATCTTAAAAGTTGGGTGTAGTAGTGCCTGTAGGAACCTAAGATAAATGTCATTGTTACTCCATGTCATTTTTCCCTCTCAAACTTAGCTAAGCAGTGGTTATTTTATATAGGAAATGGGTGAATTTTAACCGCAAATAGTTTTTCAGTTGCTTCACATTGGGAAAGGGGTGAATTATAGGTCCTCCAGCAGAAACAGAGCTCTCTCAACAAAAGCATTGTGATTGACTTGGATTTAAGTTAGAGACTGAAATAACCTGGATTTGAGCTCTGACACGTCTCTCTCTATGAATCTTGCCTCCCACCAAGTCATATTAATTCTGCCTCTTTAATGTTTCTCAAATCTATTCAATTTACTATATAAATCCTTCCTCCATCTTAGGAAGATTGTGGATTACTTCAATAACCTTTTAATTGGTTTCTGTATTTAAACCATTCTTAAATCACAAAAATGGAGTACCAATTCCCAAATTAAAATCCTTCTAAGGAAGTCTTCTGAAAAATTTTAATTAGATATAATTAAAGGCCATGAAACCTTGCATATTCTGGAGCCAGTAGCTCCTGTCCACCTTCCCTCACACATACACATGACTTCACCACTCCATCCAGTATCTAGGACATAGGGTCTTTGTGTAAACTGTTCTGTCTTTAAGCTCTCTTCATCTGTATGATTAGAACATACAGGTTTTCTACTGTTGTGTGAAAAACTATCACAAATTTAACAACTCAAAACAATAGTTTCCAAGGGTCAGACTAGGTGAAATTTAGCTGACTTGCCTTTGTACCTGACAAGGTTGCAATGAAGATATAAGCTCAGGAGATGATTTCATCTAAGGCTCAGCGTGCACTTCCAAACTCATTGGTTATTGGCTATATTCAGTTCCTTGTAGCCATAGAACTGTCTTAGAACTTCTAGAAATTACCCACCATTTCCTACTACATGGTTCTCAGCATGCTGTATGCTTTCTAAGACCTATATTAAAGTGTCAAGTCCCTCAACTAGGCCTTTCTCAGAAGTGCTGAGTAGTGTAGATTCAGCCAGGAAAAACTCCCTATGATTAATTTAAATCAACTGATCAAGGTCTTTAAATGTAACTCAAAGATCCCCTTACTTTTAACATATGGCCAAACTTAATCAAGAGTGTAATGTTGTATCATATTCATAGACTTCACCTACATCCAAGAGAGGGATTTGCCAAGGTAAATCTTTGGAAACTATTTTAGAATTTTGCCTACCACACTCTGATGTGTGATTTCATTTTGGCTAAACTTCCCTGATCCTAAAAGTTAACCAATTGTAATCAAATCAGGAATTATGTGCTTAAATGCATACAGAGCTTGGCAGATTTTGTTAATGAACAAAGTGTTAGTAGCAAGTGATAAAGAATGTATAAATTAGACAGACTCTGGCCACCTAAAGAACTCAACAATTTTCTACTCTAGCCAAACATGGCTTTGCACTGAATCATAGAAGATTTGTTTAGATCAGCCAGGAATACAGATTTGTGTATGTGTTTGTGTCTGAGTAGAAAAATCTTATGATTTATAAATGTCACTAATGAATTTAATAATAAAAACATTAAAAAATATAAATGTATTTACAGATAGGATGTGTCCTCATATTATTACTTTGCCAATTTTGTCTTAACTATGATTAAAATGATTATTTCTGCTGTTATTTAAAAAAATACATTTGACTCCTAAACTGTAGATGCATGAGGATCTGGATCATGTGTCATTCAGTCATATATTTGAGCACCTACTATAGTGTATGGTACATCTTAGATGATTGATATATATATATTTGTGAATTCTCTAAACAAGGTAAACATGGGTTGAAAATTTGACTCACCAATCTTTGACAAACTGTCTAATTTTTCTGAGCCTTGATTTAATCATTTACAAAATGGTGTTATTTAATGTGAGGATTAAGTAGAGTAAGACACGTAAAGTGCTTAATACAGGGGATATACATCGTAAGATAGTTTTCCAGTACTATCTATTACCATCTTGTATAGTTACCATCTTTAGAGGACTGAGTAAATTTGATGAAATTCAAATGTAATTTAGAAAACATGTATTTAGGCACAAATACATAGAAGACATAAATTCATTCCTCAAAGGCTGATGTGGTTGATTAAGGAATGAGAAAACGGAAAGTGTAAACCATGGGTCCTCCCATGTTAGGGAGAGTAAGGCACAGGGAAAGATATTGCATCACATAGAATGAGGGCAAAATGTTATTTTATGTAGTACTTCTTTTCTGTCTCCCACAAAGAAGTATGGAAAAGGATTTTCTCCTATTACCTGTAAATATTTTAAAAGGAAATAAAACTCAATTTGTTCCTGAGTATCTTACCCCATGAATGCTAACAGGATGGGAAATTTCTACTGAGCATGATTTAAAATTTGGATTTTATATACTATATACTATATTTATAAACATTATTTATAAGCAGACAGTTATAAATAGCTTATAATTAATTATTGAAGGGTGAATTAAATGAAGTATAATATTCTTTAAAACAATAAGTACTTTAGTTAATCAAATAAACCTATATGACTAAAGAAAAATAAGTCATAGGAAAAAGCCCAGCAGAAAGAACATTACGGCATTTTAGAAACAACCAATGTTACTATCCTTACTTCGTTTTCAGTGCTCCTATTTTGTCTACAATGAAAGTTGTTTCAATGTGTTATACCTCAGAAAGAGATGAGACTGTGCTTAAGGGAATTTAATCCAATTAGTATTACATTGCTGACCTTTAGTAAAGAAGACACCAAATGAATTCAAGATTAGGATGAAAATAGAAAGGTTATACATTGCATATATTCTAAAGTTTCAAGTTGTCAAAAATTTTACTTTGTGATTATAAACAAGCATGTTATAAGATTTTATAATCTGAATTGTTTCTATCTGTAGGACATCATTTTAATAAGTTATTCTTAAGGGAGAAATACAATCAAATGAAGCTGAACAATGTAACAAAATTAACAATTTGCATTTGGTAAACTACATTAATTTAAATGTAGTAATGAAATAAAATTTGATCTCTCCTACTATCAGCAGAAGCAGTTAAAACCTAAGAAAGTGTATTAACATCAACAGGCATCCAATTTGGAATATTATAAAACTTGTGAAAGTATTTTATTAATCACCTGAGAAGACATTATCTTCATATTAAAATTATTATACTGTTGCACATATTTTAAAATCAAATTTTAAGTGTAGGTATAATCAAAACAAATCTGGCTACAAAACAGAACCAAATGAATTTCTTATTTTTCTCAGGATCATGACAATTCAGTTTTCACCCTGTGGTAGCACTGCACTATAACTAGACCATGAAGAATAATTTTTAGCACACAAGAGAGCAGACTTGTAATAAAGAGATATGCAGTTTAACACTAGACCTTATTTTACATCGTAAGATGTTCCCAAAATTTTGTACACATGGAGCCAAGTAGAATATGATTTATGAACTTAATTGGCACCTAAATTTTTGCAAGTGAATGATATTGCCCAGGGGATATTTATATCTGTCCTGCTCCGAGATGCCCAAATTTGCCCAATAGAAGAGGATGTGTCTACAGTGACCATTGCATGACTAACAATTGGGCTTCGATTATATCTTGGTTGCTCTAAACTCTGTTAATTTACAATCAAACTCAAGCGGTAAGTCTTGGAAGTTATATTTGTAGGGTAAACTATCTGGCCCTCATTTTCAGTTTGAAAATCTGGCACTGTCTAGTCCAGTGTCTTTGGATTGGACTCCACTCTTAACATCTTTTCCATGCATGCTTTAGATCCTGCCATCTATTGCCTACTTGAGTGCTTTGCTCCAGCACTATATTCTTGCATCATCTTCTCCTCTTTACTGGATCATGCACATTAGCAAACATTTATATGTTATCCCTTTTCCCATCTTTAAAACAAATCAAGCAAAAATGCTCTGTGACCTCAATTTCTTCCAGCTACTATCCAGTTGTTTCCCCTTCTTTAACTAATACATGTATATGAAACAGTTCTTTTTAAAATTTCAATTATAATTAAAAATATTTATTTTTAATAGAGGTAATATTAGGATATCCCCATCAGGTATTACCAGCATAGTGTACACACCATCAAGCCACAGTCAAGCACCATAGGCCACTTGCCTTTCCCAATAAAGACATTCCATTATGTCCTAGTTTCCATTATTTCTGGTGAAAGACGAGTTATATTTCTTATTGTTTCTCTTTAAAATAATCCACATGCTACTTTGAAAGATATTTTTTCCCCCTTGACTTTGGTCTTAAACAGTTTTACTCTGATTCTTTGAAATATAGGTTCTTTTGTTTTTTCAATGTGCTGTCAATTTTGAAAAATGTTAGCTATTTTCCTTTTTAAAGGTGATTAACCTGCCCTGTATCCTCTAATTTTATGACTCATTGGCATGTGTCTTATATTTTCATGAAATCTCATTATGTTTTAGAAATTTCTCTCTCTAAAATATATTTTTCATTGATTCAGGCTTCAGTTTGAATATTTTCTGTTGAGTTTTTTCCTATCTAGTAATTCATAACTAACGAGTTGTTAAACCCATCTATTAGTTTGTTAATTTCTGATTTGCAATTTTTTTGAGAATTCCATTACATAATTTTTTATGGATACTAAGTTTCTTATGAAATTTTCTCTTTATTCTTCAGTTATTTGAAATATTGATCACATCTATTAAAGTTTATTTTAAAATGCCTGATAACTCTGAATATTTATCATTTATCCTTATTCTATTGTCTAGCCTTCCTCCTCATTTTCCTAATTTGATTTCCTGAGAAATTTTATTGATTGCAAGTGATCATATATGAATAATTAGAATCTTTGGATAATTCCCAAATGATTTTAATTTTTTTATATTTCAAAGTGTATTTTTTTTAAGATTTATTTATTTATGCACAGAAGCGCTCAGGTACAGGACAGGTGTGTGTGTGTGGGGTTGAGAGAATCCACCAGACAGAGTGGGGAACAGAACAGGTAGATCTACTGAAACACACTGCTAAGGGGAGCAGCGGGCCAGGCAGGAGAGGTCTACTGCGCCATGTGGGTCACCTCCCAAGCCAGGGGTAGGGATCGAACTCACTGCAGTGGCTATGGTTTGCTTCACAGTGCGTTGCTTAACCCACTGCATCACCAGGAAGGGCCCTCAAAGTGTATTTCTTTTTTTATATATGTAAGTACTCTATTTTTTGAAATTTTAAGTCAGAAAATTAGAGCAAATTACTTAGATTGAGGTGATTACATTCTGAGATATTTGTTTTGGCAAATAGTTGATCTATTTCCAGTCTCCTTGTTCCTATTGCTCATTCTTTCAGTGATGTTACTGATAGTTCAAGTTTTCTCTTTTCCTCTCAAGAAAACTTTATATTAAAAATGTTTCAAACAACTTAGAAGAATGGTGATAGACAACTGTTTCAGACTGATAAATTGGGGTTGGCTGTAATGACTATCAATGCCTTCTTTGAAGAAAAAGTAGTGAAAGCAAAGAGTAGTGTTAGCTAAGGAGTCGAGAGGTGTAATAAATCAAATAGTGTTTGTTTATGGTCTCCGGAGGATAAATAAGATTCTTTGATGTTTTAAGCAGAAGAGGAAATACTCGGAGAAGCACAGAGGGAAATTTTAAGTACAGGCCAGAAATGATTATGACAACTTTTATATCCAAAACTGTACTAGCTCTATGTCTCCCCAAGACACCAGATAAAGAAAACCTCCTGTGAGTTTCTCTTTCTTTGACAGTCTCACAAAAATGAATACCCCACAATGAATTACTTCAGAAGCAGAGCAGAGATAACTCTGGCCTGTGTAGTGCAAGTGGAGGCTCATTTACAGGTTATCTCTACTCTAGACATGGACCTGTTTTTTGTTGTTTTTTTTTTACTTCATAGGAGTGTGTGTGAGTTTTGTCTACTCAGGGTAGAAAGTAAGCTGAATATATGGAAAATACTAATATTTATCTTGGTTTTATTAGCATAAAGTATCTCTGTTGTAGGATTTCAGTGATACTATAAACATTCCCTAAGAAATACATATATAAGAACTTGTGGTAATGCTATCATACACTTCTAGAAATGTCTTTTTTATTTTTAATTGCAGATTCTCTTTGTCAACAAGTTTCTTTGTAATAATCCTTGGAGATGTTACTATTGAACAGTTGACATTTTAAAGGGAATTATCTTGCTTTCTTAATTAGTGACAGTTATGAAAGCCTACCCTACTGAAGCGAGAAAGAAGTGTGTTAGCTAAAGAGAGTTATTAGAGAATTAAAGAGAATATTTAATAAGTAAAGAGAATTATTAGAAAAGAGGGGGAAAGTGGCAAAGATAACTTGATCTATTTCACAGTGTTGTGTTGGGCAGGTTCTGATAAATGTCTGTTACCAACACACTGTAATTCTTCAAACTTAAACTACAGTTTTATAGGAAAGACCATCGTGCAGCTAAAAAGACACCACACCTGTTTTCCATAGCAGAGATGGAGAGCAAATCATATTCTTTTTTCTGTAATGGATTAGAACCCACTTTTCCCATCCCTTGATTTTTATATTCCTGGAGCTTCTGACAAAGGCATAATTTTCTGGGAAAGAATTATGCTGCCAAGAACTTGTCATACTTTCTCTACATTTTGGGTAAGAAAATAGGATAAATATTGAAGTGCTTCAGATTGACAACACTTATTTTGAATTCGTAAATACAACCTGTCTTATAATTGACTAAATATTTCCCTCTATTTGATCTTAATATTTTTCTCTAATTTGACTCAATTTCTTTGCATACTCTTACCCTAAGAATTAAAACCTGCATGACATCTATAAATTCTTAATATGATCAATCATATATAACAATATAACTAAAGACAATAAAATATGTAAAATATATAAAAATCAGAATATGCTACATTGCCCTTTAACAAACATTATGCTGTATTATGACACATAATATAGTCACACTGATAATTAAAAGCAGAGTTAAATGTCTAATCTAGATTTCTCTAACCCCAAATTTCATGCTCTTAACTGTACTGTCCTTTATACTGCCTTACTTAAGTCAGTTTCAAATAACTCCTTTGTTTTTATACTTACAAGGAATTGTACACACAAAAAAATGCAAAATAATGTGAATTAATATGAAAACTTTGGCTCATACCCATAAAGAGAGGTGGAAGGATATGATTAAAATGGATTAACTATAATTTTCTTTCTTTTTGATAGAATGAACTGTCACATTTATTTACTTAGGAAAATAAAAGTAGGTGTTACTTTGTAAAGCAATATTTTTTCACCTGCAAGGTTGTGTCTTTCTTCTCTTTAGCATACTAATTATTTCTATTTAATTTTACCAAGGAAAGCAATTTCAAGAATTTAATACTTTATAATTAATGGTGAATATTTTTCTCAAGGTGCTAATTTCTCATTAATGAGCAAATGGTCTGCTTGATTTAATAAACTGAAATGTATACTTTTTAAAATTAGTTAAAATAACCTGATTGCAATCCTAGCAGAAGGTCAGATTTTTAAATCCACTTCAAAATCTCTGTCTTTTAAACAATGTATTATGTCATTTACATGTTGATGTAATTATTGATATCTTAATGACTTGGGTCTACTGAATTCTTTTTACCTTTCTGCTAATCCAATGATTCTTTTTCAATTATTTATATTTCTTTTTGGAAAATTTCATTTAGCCATGCTTTAAAAGATAGATAAATCTGAAGGCAACACATTCTTAGTTTCCCTTCAACTCAAAACATACTGATTTCCCTATCATTTGCGAAAGATGCTAACCAGACAAGATTCTCAATTAATAGTACTTTATTGAAATACTTGTAATATAATGTAACACATCCTTCTGAATACACTATGAGAAATTCACCGCCACTTTATTTTCCAATAGGTGATTTCTTGTTTCTGTTTTCAAGAATTTTTCTTTGACTCTAAGTTTTTAGACGTTTAATTTGGAAGTGTCTTAGCAAGAATTTCTTTGGTTTTATCCTTAGTTTTTCTTTGGTTTTATCCTTTTCTTCAGATTTTCTTAGATTCTTAAATCTGCAGGTTTGCATGTTTTCTTGAACTTGGGAATTTTCAGTCATTTTTTTTTCCCAAGTGCCTTGCAATCCTACTTTCTCCTTCTAACTTTAACATAAATGTTAGATTATCTTTTATGGTCCCAAAGGAATTTGCAGATGTACTTTTTTCTCTTCTATTTTCTCTTTGCTGTTGGGTACTTCTCTTTTTCTACCTTCTAATTCACTGATTCTTTTGTTTCTTCCATTCTGTTGCTGTTACACAAATTTATATTTTGGTTATAACAGTTTTCAGTTATACAAATTCCATTTAGTTCTTCTTTGTATTTCTTGACTAAAGTTTTCTATTTATTTGTTTTGAGTGTTTGGAATTGCTTATTGGTATATTTTTTAATCACTATTTTAAATTGTTAGAAAATTCTAACATTTATGTGTTAGAAAACCTGGAGCTGATATGTTAAATTAAAATATGCTGATTATGACTGGATGAATGAACAGGCACAGGCTACTAAACTGGGTCACAAAAAAAATCAACCTTGTGTCCAAGCTCCCACTTTAGGAAGGTGAAAACCCTAGCGCTATTGCATGCAGGTGCAGTTTCAATATACACACAGGGGGAAGGTAAAGTCACAAGATTTATTATTTACAAATTCCAGTTGGGGGAAGAAATGCAGTGAGCTAGGGGCAGTGCAGTCCTCCCTCCCAGCACATGAGTTAGGAGATAGACAGCAGAGTAGCAAGCACCTACCATAAGTAATGTTACTGGCTCTTTCTGGGCTCAACTCAAATTTATGATGAGCAGGGCTGTCATACTGTAAAAAGCCAAGGCAGCAACTGAAAATACCTGTTTTCTTATCTTGCGCTGTCATCTCTGTTAGCATTTTATGAATTGACTTTGGAAATTCAGTTTGAGATCTTCCTGCTTCTTAGTCTGGGGAGTAATTTTTTTTTTTTTTTTATTGAAATTTGGTCATTTTTTTGGGGGCCTCCCCGGTGGCGCAGTGGGTTAAGCAACACACTATGAAGCAAACCGCAGCCACTGCAGCACGAGTTCGATCCCTGCTGCCGGCCAGGGA